>JASGYR010000109.1:0-145007 GCA_030068185.1 Colletes collaris | reverse complement strand
TTTAAAAGAAGTTGAATTTGCTCTTAATAACACTGTTTGCCGTTCGACTGGAGAAACTCCCGCGATGTTATTATTCGGCGTCAAACAAACCGGCGACATCCATGATAATGTAAGGAAAGTGTTAGAGGCACACGCCATCCCGGAGAGGGATTTAGGAGAATTGCGTGAGCGAGCAGCTGACCGAATTACGCGCTGTCAACAAGACAACGAGTGTCGATATAATTTGCGTCATCGGGCAGCCACTCAGTATCAGATAGGAGATCGAGTGATGATCCGTAATGTTGACACCACGCCTGGTGTCAATAAGAAACTCATCCCGAAGTTTAAAGGGCCGTACGAGGTTAAAAAGGTGTTGGCGCAGGATCGTTACGTCGTCGGCGATGTCGATGGTTTCCAGCTAACGCAGATGCCGTTCACTAGCGTTGTCGGTCCAGACCAAATGAAATTTTGGATGCGATAGGGAAAATCTCGCGACTAAATGACCGAGGACGGTCATATTGTCAGGATGGCCGACTGTAGGCATTCGATGTTTGAATTGCCGTTTACCGTTTGCGTGTTGTCTCCTGTGCCCCCGCGTAACGCTTCGAACGAATGTACGGGTACAGTGAGAACAGTTGAGTTCCTAACGACGACCGTGCCGAAAATGTTAGTGTGTAATAGAAGTAAATTGACCGTTAAACAAGATTGACGTGTTTTATTCGCGGTCATTGCTCGCCATTAATTTTATTTCTATTTCGCATTCTTCTACACAATAGATGTACATAAAAACTTAATAATTTCCAATTTATTCATAAATTTTTTATTTTATATGTATTATTTTATTATATTATCATTATATTCTTGTACTATTTTAAGAATTTGATGAAAATAAAGTTTACTTTTCAATTATATCAACATATTTGATGAAAAATAAAGTTTACTTTTCAATTATATCAACATATTTGCATATACATACCCGGGTATGCAGCTGTTGACGTAAGAGGTAGAAATCGAAAAATGGCCATAACTATGGCCCTGGTTGTCCAATCCCACTCAGACTTAGGAATATGGTGTAAAACACTTTTGTTGAGGATATCATGAAATTTCAGGTCGATCCGATTGCTAGTTTCAAGATATAGCGATTTGAAAACGCAAAATATACCCGGGTATGTTGCTGTTGACATAAAGGTTAAACGTAGTCTAACAAACTCTCGCTTAAGCTGCATTATTCTCTGTCTAGACTTTGGCTCATACACTTGTTGAAGAACGTTCCATGCCTCAACCGCTGTTTTGCAATCCTCTATATGTACCTGCTGATCTGGTTCAACAGCCAGTGATATGGTTGCAAGTGCCTTTTCCATTTTACAATCAAATTGCCTTTTTCTTCTTGAGTGGCATCTACCTTGAGCACTTCATCACCAGTCACGTAAGGCCATAGATCTTTCTGTATTAGGTACATTTTTGCTGAGAACTTCCATGTTCTATAATTATCCCCATTCAGCCGATCTATCTTTCCAGCCTTCGAAATGCTCGCCATTCTTACACGTGTCTATGAATTTTCTCGAACTCTAACCTCAACACGATGGCTGGGCCCATAACCTTGATGGCGCAGCAGGGTTAGAGTGAACGTGTAGTTTATATGAACACAGTTTATTTGAGATATAGGCAACAAAAAATAGGTTACATAATTATAGAATACACAAATGGAGTAATATAAATGATCGTATATAATAGTAATAAACTTTTACGCGGTTACATCTTTTAACACGTGCCACAAGCAACAAAAACCGCAGCAGCGAGCGAAGCGACGCGCCACGACGGGCCCTAACATTACCCGCCGCGGGAATTATAACCCAATTACATAAATTGATTGTAGCAATATCTTGAAATGGTATACAATAAAATTCTTATGAAATAATTTTATAGGATCCAAAAATCCTATTTAATAATAGAGCAAATTCAATTTTTAAGTGGATATTATAAATTGACTATAGCAATATCTTGAAATGGTATACAATAAAATTCTTATGAAATAATTTTGTAGGATTCAAAAATCCTATTTAATAATAGAGCAAATTCAATTTTTAAGTGGATATTATAAATTGATCGTAGCAATATCTTGAAATGGTATACAATAAAATTCTTATCAAATAATTTTATAGGATTCAAAAATCCTATTTAATAATACAGCAAATTCAATTTTTAAGTGGATATTATAAATAGATTACAGCAATATCTTGAAATGGTAATACAATAAAATTCTTATGAAATAATTTTATATGATTCAAAAATCCTATTTAATAATAGAGCAATTTTCATATATCCAGTGAAAATTATCAATAATTCAATATGATTTAAAATTAAATATTATAAATTGATTATAGTAATATCTTGAAGTGATATAAATAAACTAAGTAAAGTTATTAGGTCCATAACATAAAAATAGATTTAAATATCTTTTATATAAATATTTAAATTTCTAGATTATATTTATTAATTTAATTAATTCTATAGAATTCAAAGTTTTATGTGCTTTTACACTAAAATATAATTTTTAAATTTTATTAGTAATATGCCTGATAAAAGGAATATTTTGATGAAATATTAATATAAATATATATTTATTGTTACTGATTTTAATTAAAATTTAAATTAATAATTTTAAAAATTAAAGATAAAAATGAAATAAAATTTTTAGTTTTAAATTCCTCAATCAAAAACATTAGTTTTTTTTATTTTTCATTAAGACTAATTTCTTTATTTTTTTCAAATTATTTTTTAATTTGAATATTAATAGAAATTGTAACTTTGATAATAATTTATGTTATTATTAAAGATAGTGGTATAAAAAATAATTTATCATCAATTATTTATTGTATTGTTTCTATAATAACTTCTTTAATTTTGTTAAAATAGGTGCGAGTTGTTGTCGCTCTCACCCTTTAACGAGGTGTCCGAATTACGAGGGAGTGGGAATGTGGGGGAAAGTGAATGGTACACGTGCAAATTTCTTTCGCCTAGTCAGCCGACTAGGCCGTTTATTTAAAATGGTTACAAATTAAGAGAAACAAAAATTAAATAAAACAAAACTGAAGAAATTTTAATTGAAAATTGCCAGGAAAACCGGGCCCGTTGGCGGGCTTTTTTTTTTTTTTTTTTTTGTCGTGGGGAAAATCATGGAAAGACTCCCTCCCACCTCTTTGGGGAGAGGCGGGAGGGGTGTGGGATTCCCCGCGCCCATTATGACGGGCTCGGGACCTACCCACTAAAAACCCCACGGTGACCCTTCCGCACGATTTGGGAGGATACCGGGAATCGCTCGAAGCATACTTCCGGTATCCTCCCCGTGCCTGCGCATTGCGCCCACCCACGGGGGGACAAACGGCCCCCCGGCAATCGCCCTGTCTCATAGCGGCAGGACGAGGCCACATCGTCTAGTCCCGGGGCCGCGTCTAGTGGCGGCTGCGAGCCCCAACTCGCAACCGCCGCGCCCCGTCTATACCCCTCGGATGCCGCCAGCTAACGGCCGCACCAGGCCACCGAGGGTGCAGCTCCTTGCGCCGGACCCAGACAGGAGGCACTGCCACCCCGTCCGGTCCGACGCTACGCCGCCTGGCAGGAGGGGGCTCCCATCAGGACCCCCCTCCCAGCCTGGGTCATACGCCACGCCGAGGGGGTCGCCCGCGTCGCCTGACGCCCAGGCGACGGTTTCTCGCCACCAAACGTGCGCCAGCCTCAGCACGCCGCTGACGCTCGCGCTCCTTCCCGCGGTCTCCTTCTGCAGCATTACGATTTCGCAGAAGGAGGCCACGGCCCTCCACTTCTCCTCGCTGCCGAGCATGGCGCGCACCATGCCCGGCATCGAGACATCCGCCCGATGACGCCGATCAGGATACGGCGTTCACCCTCCCATGCAGCGCATACCTCGAGGGTATGTTCCGCCGTGTCCTGCTCAGCGTCACAATGGCATCAACGCGCCGTCGGCTCCTTCCCTATCCGGCACAGGTATCTCCCGAAGCTGCCATGCCCCGAAAACACCTGTGCCATCCGGTATGTGAGGCTTCCATGGCCTCTGTCCAGCCACTCACATAGGAGTGGCCGAACAGCCCCGACTGTCCGGTGCCCCGCGGTAGGCAGAGCCAACCCTGCTTGCCACGCGTGCACCACGGACTGCCGGGCCTGGCGCTTCAACTCGCCCCAAGCAGGTTCCTGCACACCCGGGACCGCCCCCACCGCCGCGCGACGGTCGACGCGGTGACGATACATCATCGCGTGCGACCGCGCGAGGAGATCCATGGGCGACATCCCCGCGAGAACCGTCGCCGCCTCATGTGACACGGTCCGGTACCCGCGGACGACCCTTAGAGCCATCCGCCTCTGCACCCGACGCAGCATAGTCATGCCGCGCCGGGAGGCCGCCAGGTCGTCCGCCCAGACGGGGGCCCCGTATAGGACCACCGACTGAACCATTGCCACATAGAGGCGGCGAACTCGGCCCGCCGGGCCCCCCAGGTTGGGCAGAATCCGGCCCAAAGCCCCGACCATCCTGTCCAGCCGGGGGACCAGGCAGCGGAAATGCTCCTCGAAGAGCCAGTGGCTATCGAGGATCAGCCCCAGATACCTCATCTGGGGCTTCACCTCGATATTAGCCTCACCCACGCGGATCAGAGGGGGTGGCGGATCCTGCCGAGGTGAATGGAACGCTATCAACTCGGTCTTATGGACCGCCACCGTCATCCCCATCCCTCTGATCCGGTGCCCGTTGGCGGGCTCGCAAAAAACCTGGTCTGGTCTTTGGCCACTATGGCTCTCGTCTCGGTCGTCTGCAACAGAAAGAGACCGAAATTTGGTTGTAAATATGTGACAACGCTCGTCGCGTTGTCTGACTCGTTTCAATCCACACGCTCCTTTCTTTGTTTATGATAAACAGGAGCGGGATTCCTTCACAGCGATAAGCAACTGTGTTAGTGGACTGTATTCTTGAACGTTTCTCGTGTGATCGAGAATAGTTCGACTGCAGTTCTGGAAACTTTTAATTGCAGATGGGGAAGACAAGATTTGAATCTCGATCTTCCCACTGCTGCTGGCTTGAATTTTGCAGGAGGTGACAACAGGTGGAGGTTGAAAGGCTCCAAAATTGTCCATTCCGTGATTCAGCGTCGTTTCCTGGTCCGTACGGGACCGGTGTGATGCAAGCCCTTAACTGCGCTAGAAGCGTCCGAAGGTTAAGGTGCTTACACCACGGTGCCCTTTGAACGTCGCTCTACACCGAGTGTCCGTACACACTGGTGATCCGCAACCGACGTTCGAGCCAATCGAATTCAGCCGAGAGCACCCAGGGAATACGCCAAATAAGGCTCCTATGGGGGTGGTACTCAAACTGAATTACGATCCTAGGAAACGACGATCCCACTCAGGGTATGCGCCAAAAGGCCCCTATAAGAGTATTTGAATCGTACAGAAATTCAAGGAAAACCGGGAAGTTTTCTCGGTTCTCGTTGCACGACAGCTGATTACAGCGGTACGTGCCTTCCACACAACGGTGGCGACAATCGAACACTATTTAAGTGTTACGATGATTGTTATCAGCCACTGGTTGTTAATGTGGGAAATCGCTTATGCTATGAAACAATTGACGCAACGGTGGCGATAATCGAACACTATTTAAGTGCACACACGATTATGATCAGCCACCGGTTGTTCACTGTAAATTGTTTCAATGCTACGTTTGATTCCAGAACGGTTCTGTTCACACAACGATCACTAAACTCACGAAACCGTGAGGTACGAAATCCGACTAGGTTAATTCTTTCGAATTTACCACAGTCTTAATTTCGTTCCGTTTCGGTTCTGTGGTGCACGAAACAATTAAACGGGTTTAATTGCTCGTATATTCTGATCGCGGTGTTGGACGAGGTCGGCTTGGACGATGCGAACTCGTCGAGAACCAGATAGCAAGTGATCGCCGAGACAGACACTCTTATCCGCGATCGCGAGAGGGGAAATTGTCTGTCTCGTATTAATTTTGAATCCTCTCTGTTATTTCGGCGTAGTAACACCGGTTCTCATGGAACCGTTACTGGGCCGATCGCGTGACTATTATCGAAGGTAAATTTGGATTTTTTCTACACAGTATTGCTCCCGAAGCAGGGTACGACGCAGAGAAGGATCTGGAATGTCGCGTACACTGAGGACAACACCGTATAAGAAATGTCCCTTTTTCTATAGATCACGCGAGAATATAACCGCCGTTTCTTATTAACGAATTAACGCGTTATTTAAACAAATTTTATTTTTTACTATAATTATAAAAATAGTTTCTATAATAGAAGGTCTTGAATATTTATATAATTCTATAATTTTAATTTCATTATTCTTAAAATTAGGTATATTTCCTTTTAGTTCTTGATATGTATATATTTCAAAAATTATAAAATGTATAAATTTATTTATATTTTCAACTATTTTAAAACTTCGACCTTTATATTTAATATATTTATTAAGAGAATTTTTGATATTATAATATTTATTATTATTATAAGTATATTATATTCAATAATTATAGTTTTAATTTCTCCTATTTCTATAAAAAATTATTAGTTTATTCTTCAATTTTACGTATATCAATTATATTATTATTTATAATAATTTCTACAAAAGTAGTAGTAGTAGTAGTATCATTTTATTGCTTCCCCTTAGGGTTACAAGCACTCCTTATCTTACACTCTTCTCTACAAACCTTCCTTAACCTAACTTATCCTACTCTTACACTACCGCTCCGCACGCTATTCCCCTTTCTCTCATTCCGCTCGCTCTTAGCCTACTTAGCCTACTTAGCCTACTAGTCTACTCTTACGCTACTCTTAACCTACTCGCTCTCTCTCTCTCTCCCTCCTTAATTCTCCCCTACTCCTCTACTTCCGCTCGCCCTCCCCGCCTTCGACTTCCATTTCCACGCTTTCACTCCATTCCTTCTTTCGCTCCTCCCTTCCTTTTACCTCCCTCCTTCACGCCCCCTCCCCCTTTCCCCCTCTTTCTCTCTCCTCCTACCCTCCAGCCTCTTTATCCAAACCTCCCCTCCCCCTCCTTCGTCTAAAATCTCCCTTATCGTTTCCCCGATCCCCTTCCCCTCTGCCTCATACCAAACTCGCCCCTCTTACTTCCTTCTCACCCCCTCCTTTCTCTCTCTCCCTCCAGTCTCTAAGTACTACCCTCCGCTCGTCCGAGAACAACATTGTTCCATCCACCACAAACTTCCCGTACCCAACCCTTACTCTCTTTCCTTCGCTACTTCCTCCTCCTATTCTCCTTAACTGCCATTGCATCCTCCTCTCCTTCCATGTCAGGTCATCTTCTAACCACTACTTCCTTCCCCTTAATTTCCTTTGTTTCTCATTACCTCCCTCTTTACCTCCATAGACTACAACCTCACCTTCAGAATCACCTCTCTCCTTTCTTGCTTTCTTCCTCCTACCTCCCTCGCCTCCACAATTCCCCCTTGTATTCCTACTACCACCAGAATTTCTTTTGCCCTCTGCATCACCGTTCCCACCCCCTGCCCCCTTCACTACTACGTTCCTTCTTTTCTCTTCCCTCTCTTTCGTTTCCAGTTTTCTTTCCAGCTCCTGCACCCTTGCCTCCCACTCTTCCCCTGCCCTCTCCCTCCCTGCACTATCCCACGTTCTCCCATCTCCTTTCCTGCGCCCCCCCGCCTCCATCACCTTTAATCACCCTCTACTTTCCTTCTGCATTTCTAATTTAGTACCGCCTCCCCCATCTTTTCCTCCAACCTTGCCACTCTATCCTCCACCTCCTCCCTCTCCCTTCTCCACCTCTCCACCCATTCCTCCATCTTCCCTCTGACCTTTCCCAACTCCTTCTTTGCTTCCCTAACCTGCACCTTCACCTCCCCTAAGTCCTTCCTCATTTCCTCCCTCACTTCTCGGATCACCCTCGCCAGCGCTCCGTCCCCCCCCTCCCCAGTCCGCACTGGCGACCTCCGCACCTTCCTACCCTTCCTGAACGCCTCTTCCCCTCCCCTTTCCACCTTCCCTCCTCCTCCTTCTCTCTTCTCCTCTTCCACATCTCCGCTAACTCCAGTCTCCTCCACTCAGACTCCTTTCTCTCCCCAGGTTCTCCGCGTTCGTCCTTCTGCCTCTCTTTTCCACCTCCTCTTCCCCCTCCCCCCCCCTTCGTCGCTCCTCCCACCCTGTCCTCACCGTTGTCCTCCACCTTTCCGCCCATTCTCCCTCCCGCCATTTCTTTCTCACACTCCTATCTACCCTCAAACGCTCCTTTCCTTCCTTACCTCCCGCTCCTAGCTTCCTTTCTCTCCCAGCCGCCCGATGTCGCCACCTCCCTCTCTCTCAGCGCTTTACCGCCTATCCTTCTCCCGCTCTACTCTCTCTCTCCTTGCCCTAACCTCAAATTGCTCGCACCCTGCCTGCCTTTCCCTCTTTTCCACCCAGCCCTTTTCCACCCAGCCCTTTTCCTCACCCTTACTCACCCTCACAACCTGCTCACCACCGACCTCCGCTCAACCTTCCCACACCCGACTCTGCCTGCTAACCCCCTTTTCCCCCTCTTTCACTCGCACCGTTCACTCAACCGTCTCTACACTTTCACACCGGAAATGGAAGTACATCTACAAAAATATTTATTTTATATTTTATTATATATACTTTAATATTATTGGAAATAGGTGGTGGAATAAATAAAATAATTTAAACGATATAACTTTTACTAAGCTTTATTTGAAACACTTGGAAGGCACGTCTTTACGCATTGAAAGAAACATACAGAATGAGAAAGATCAGTGACGAAGAATTCGTCCCGTACCCTCAGACCCAATCGGTCCTATACTGTGTCTAAACAAGTCAAGGAAGGGACACAGCTGCACCCTCTTGACTCGTATCTCGAAACGCAACATACGCGTCGATTTTTTTTGTTACATAAAGAAAACTTTCTCTCTCAGAAGAGAAAACCAACAAATATAATTTTTATTATTTTCTTTATAAGTGAATTAGAACCTATATCTGAAGATGAAGAATTAATTTTAAAATGAGATTCTATATGTTGTTATCATTCTATATTAATTACTTTAATTACAATTTTATATTGAAGTTTACTTCCTATAATAACTTTGTTAAAAAAATTAATTTTTATTGAGTTTATAATATATAATTATGAATTATATTTATTATTTTTAGGACTTCCATTTCCGGTGTGAAAAAGAGAGGCAGAAGGACGAACGCGGAGAAGCTGGGGAGAGAAAGGAGTCTGAGTGGAGGAAGCAGACTGGAGTTAGCGGAGATGTGGAAGAGGAGAAGAGAGAAGGAGGAGGAGGGGCGGGTAGAAAGGGGAGGGGGGAAGAGGCGTTCATGAAGAGTAGGAAGGTGCTGAGGTCGCCAGTGAGAATGGGGCGGGGGAGGGCGGAGCGCTGGAGAGTTTGATCAGAGAATTGAGGGAGGAAATGAGGAAGGACTTAGGGGAGTTGTAGGTGCAGGTTAGGGAAGCAAAGGAGGAGTTGGGAAAGGTCAGAGGGAAGATGGACGAATGGGTGGAGAGGCGGAGAAGGGAGAGGGAGGAGGTGGAGGATAGAATGGCAAGGTTGGAGGAAAAGATGAGGGAGGCGGGACTGAAGGAGGAATGGAGAAGGAAAGTAGAGGGACGACTAAAGGTGATGGAGGCTGGGGGCGCAGAAGGGGGCAGGAAGGAGATGGGAGAACGTGGGGATTGTGCAGGGTGGGCAGGGGAAGAGTGGGAGGCAAGGGTGCAGGAACTGGAAAGAAAACTGGAAACGAAAGAGAGGGAAGAGAAAAGAAGGAGCGTAGTAGTGAAGGGGTGAAGGGGGGGTGGGAACGGCGATGCAGAGGGCAAAAGAAATTCTGGCGGTAGTAGGAATACAAGGGGGAATTGTGGGGCGAGGGAGGTAGGAGGAAGAAAGCAGGAAAGGAGAGAGGAGATTCTGGAGGTGAGGTTGGATTCTATGGAGGTAAAGAGGGAGGTAATGAGAAACAAAGGGAAATTAAGGGTTATGAAGGAGTGGTTTGAAGATGACCTGACGTGGAAGGATAGGTGGATGCAATGGCAGTGAAGGAGGAGAGGACAGGAGGAAGTCGCGAAGGGAAAGAGAGTCAGGGGAGGGTACAGGTAGATAGTGGTGGACGGAACAATGTGGTTCTGGGACGAGCGGAGGGAAGTACTTAGAGACTGGAGGGGGAGAGAAGGAAGTAAGAGGGGCGAGTTTGGAATGAGGCAGAGGGGAAGGGAATCGGGGAAAAGATAAGGGAGATTTTAGACGAAGGAGGGGGAGGGGAGGTTTGGATAAAGAGGCTGGTGGGTAGGAGGAGAGAGAAAGAGGAGGAAAGGGTGGAAGGGGGCGTGAAGGAGGGAGGTAAAAGGAAGGAAGGAGCGAAAGAAGGAATGGAGTGAAAGAGTGGAAATGGAAGTCGAAGGCGGGGAGGGCGAGCGGAAGTAGTGGAGTAGGGGAGAATTAAGGAGGGAGAGAGAGAGAGAGCGAGTAGGCTAAGAGTAGCGTAAGAGTAGACTAGTAGGCTAAGTAGGCTAAGAGCGAGCGGAATGAGAGAAAGGGGACTAGCGTGCGGAGCGGTAGTGTAAGAGTAGGATAAGTTAGGTTAAGGAAGGTTTGTAGAGAAGAGTGTAAGATAAGGAGTGCTTGTAACCCTAAGGGGAAGCAATAAAATGATACTACTACTACTACTACTATTTATTATTTTTAATTTTTTGGTTTTTGTAAGAATTAGAATGATTGAAATTATTTAAATTTTTATTTAATAATATATTTTATTTTCCTTTTAAATCTATTAAATCATATACATATAAAAATAAATATAATAATCAAAAGTTTAATAAATATATTTATATAAGATTGTTTATTTATTGAATGATATTTTTAATATATGTGTTAGAATTTGGAGGGCTCAAATATTTATTTGAGAACCCCGTCTAACGGGTGTCCGGATTACGAAGGAGTAGGACGTAGGAAAAGTAAGTCGTTTGTTTTAATTATATTTTCGCGTCGTCGATCTTAGACGACGCCCGTTATTGAAAAAAAGAAAAAAAAAAAAAAAAAAAAAACATAAAGAAAAAATGTAAAAATAAAAAAATAAAATAATTCAGAACAAAATTTAACAGAACGAAAACAAAATTTTTGGCCGTTAGCCGCTTTTAACAATTGAAAATTAAACTTAAAATAAATTGTCTCGTCGTCTGGCGCGGTAATCCGCCTCTCGTTCGACGAGTCTTCGGCTGGCGTCACTCTTCTCTGTAACAAAAGGACGGAATTTGGTGTAAATACACGGTAACGTTAGTCACGTTTTCCGTCTCGTTCTGAAGTTCTCGCGCTCCTAGCTGTGCTTGTCGCACTCAGGAGGGGATTCTCTGCCGCTGCGTTACGCGGCGAAACAGGTGTATTTATTTATGTTCCCTTTAAATCAGGAAACGTTTGATTGCAGTTCTAAGGAAGACGAGATTATGCCTCGTTCTTCCTATACTGCGTGATCTCGACCGTCGTAGGAAAGGGCAACAGATGGAGGTTGTAAGGCTCCAAATGTTGTCGAATCCTCGGTTTCTTACCGTCCTCGTAATCCGTACGTGTACGGTGTGGGACTGTACCTTATCTGCATTCGCAACGACTTACGGTTAGCGTACGTTTCCCACTGTTGCTATTGAGCGATATTCCACGCACACATTGGCGTATTTACGGAATACCGCTTCAGCAGGTCGCCTGAATGCTGGACACGTAATTAAAATTCCTAACACCGACTGGAGGGCGGCAAGTCCACCCACGGAATACACCTCGAAGGCCCGTCTAGGTGGGGTTTTATCCGTTCCACAGTCAAGGGAGGTTCGAAGGTCAAACTCGAAACTTCGGATACGACCGATCGGTCCAACGATACGTATCTTTTTTCAGTCTTAGGTGGGTTTTACCCACAGCTGAACTAGAAACTTTCGGAAATAACCCACGAGATTCCTCTTTATAATTCACAGTCTTTAATCAGGTCGTATCCCGACCTGATTTGTTATGACTAGGAAACGACCACGGAAGTGTCGTTGGTGCCGGATGGTATCCCAATCCGTTTATGTACTGCACTTCCTTGCGTTTCCGACTATTTTTAACTCCAGCTAAAACGTGTAGCGGAAGTATTGGCGTTACCGGATCGGACCCCAATCCGTTCTCGCACTTCACCTTCTTCACCACGTTCTTAACTGGCTCGAAAGAACGACAAGCTCGACACAATTCGTTCTACTTGGGATATACGGAGGAGCGGAATCCTATGCCCATCTGCTCTCGGCCGTTTCCAAATCAAGAGTGATTCGCTTAACAAGGAGAGTCAAATTCGGAGAGCGATTTCCGACTGGCGGCGCTGTAGCCGAATTTGAGTTTGTCTTTGTCTATCTTTCGATTGTCTTTCCTTTTCTATTTTACGCGTTTCGAAACGTTAGCTCGAAATTCTGCGTAGTTTGGTCGATCGCGTGATGTTTCGAAGAAATTCGTATGTGACCGTTTTTGTATCCGGTCTTGTTTACGCGTAGCGGACATGAGAGCCGAACATTCTCGAGTATGTTACATACGCAGAAAAACAATACCGGGTGACGAATAATATTCTACTATTCTTGCACGTCGAATTAACGCGATATTTAAACAATATGTATATATTGATATCTTAAGAATTTAAGTTTTAATAATTAACATTTAATAATAATTAAATCACTAAATTTTTAATTAAAAATAATAATTTTATAAATTAAAATTATATAATTATATATATATATAAAAATTTATTTATATAATTTTATTTTAAAATTAAAAATTTTTAATTAATAATAATGTTACGATCCAGGGCCGTGCAGCGCGCGTGGCCTGCGAGTGCAAGAGAGAGTATGGAATATGGTATCAATTTGTTAGTGAGGTAGACGAACCCGATGCAAGATCGGGGAGCCGCTAGGATAGTTGATAACGAGGACGAACCTGATGCGAAATCAGGGAGCCTCTAGGATGGAGTCACTAACGGACGAACCTGGTGCGAAACCAGGAGCCGTAGGCGGGTGTAATGTCGTGAACGAACCCGATGCGTAATCGGGGAGTCACTAGGATGGTTAATAACGACGCAGACGAACCCAATGCGAAATTGGGGAGCTGCTAGGAGGTTGGAACAAACGCAGACGAACTCGATGCGTCCACGCACCCGTTTGGTTGTCCAGGCGGCGGGGAGGTGAACCCTACGTGGCGCGTCCCCAGGTGGCGGATAGGGGCAGCCGCTGGGATGGGATGCGGGGATGGGGTGATCAACCTGAGAAGGCTGGTGGCTGCATCCTCGCATGGCATCCCGGAGGTCGGAGCGAAAGCTCCCGCGGACCAAACACCGGTATGAATGCGTTGCGCGTGTGAATGTGTGTGTGAGTGGACTGGGGCATGGGATATTTGCCGCGGGTTTGACCTAAGGCCGCAGGTTGGCCAGTTGGCTGCGGGTGTGTCCTGCGGCCAACGTGGCCCGCGGCCGGCGGCTTAGTCCCATGTCACGGGGCCGCGGGCGCTGGTGACCAGGCGCCTGCGGTTGAGTGGAAATGCGGTGGGAGGAGTGCCTCTCACCGGGAAGGGCCTGAAAAGGCACGGCACGGCGAGGGACTCTGTGATGTCTCACTAGAGTTCCCGGTCCCTCGCCAAGCGCTTGAGGATGGTCACCGTGGGGTTTTAGCCGGTAAGAGTCCGGCACTACCCGCCGGCCCGCCCATCGGGTGGGCCCGCGGGTGTCCATGAGGATTTCCCCACGTACACAAAAAAAAAAAAAAGACGAACTCGATGCGTAATCGAGGAGCTGCTGGGAGGTTGAATAAATCACAGACGAACCTGATGCGTAATCAGGGAGCTGTAGGATGCGGACGAACTTGGTGCGTAAGCAGGGAGCCGCTAGGATGGTGTTAGATTGCGTGGACGAACTCGATGCGTAATCGAGGAGCCACTAGGTTGTAAGAATTTGTATTTGGATTTAGGATATGTTAATTGACCTCGTAACTTCAATTATTAAATATAATATAACCCGAGCGGTAAGGTTATATTATTGTGCGAACGTTTAACTAACAATAATCGCTTTATATAATGATGGGTTAAAGATGATAAGTAATTCTGATTTAATAATGAAACTAGATATATTCTTAACAAACAAATAAGATACAAGTGTCTTGTGTCAGTTATGTCGCGTTGTAAGAATGATTATAATTACCTAAGAATGATTTTGCACGGTGTTGACGCACTGGCGATGCGGGGGTAAGTCGGTTGACAATAGAGGCCGTAATAGAATTTATACAGGTTCACGGACTCTATATGGTTTAAAATTGATACAAAAGGGTACTGTAGCCCGATCTCACGAAATGCAACTGACTGTCGGAACCGTGGACAGCGTAACGAGACGTGATGTTGACTCTAAACGTAACTGTATGATTCTGATCCCCCGAGTAAGGAAACGATGGGGTTTATATACTCAAAAATCTGTGGGGGAGGATTCGGATGCACGTTAGACGTTACCATATTTGGTAATCTCCGAACTTCGTTAGTCACCGAGCAGCTGCATTTCGTGGGAACTGACTCTACATTCCAAAGGGTAGATAAGTAGTAGGGCGTTTTCCTAATGCACGCAAGTGGTATAGACAAATTGGGGAACGAAACGTTCGGCATACGTAACAATAATAAATTTAAATTTGCAATTTAATAGTTTTTTAAATTATAAAAATAAATTTTGTTAATAGTGAAAGAATTGATTCTTCATTAATAAATTTACAGTTTATTCCTTTTATCAGGCACAATATTTAAATTATAATTTTATTATATTATTTTAATAATTATTAGTTTTTTTTTAAATTATATTAAATTTATTTATAAATAAATCTATAGCTTAAAATTTTAAGTTAATAGATAAACTATTAAATTTCAAATTTAAAAATATAAATAAATTATAAATTTTAATAACTTATGAAGTAATTAAATGATTTTATTCTACAAATCACAAAAATATTGGTACATTATATTTTATTTTTGCTATATGAACTGGAATAATTGGTTCATCTTTAAGAATAATTATTCGTATAGAATTAAGATCTCCAGGGATATGAATTAATAATGATCAAATTTATAATTCTATTGTTACAGCTCATGCTTTTATTATAATTTTTTTTATGGTTATACCTTTATTAATTGGTGGACGTGGAAATTGATTAATTCCATTAATAGTAGGAGCACCTGATATAGCATTTGCACGTATCAATAATTTAAGATTTTGATTATTACCTCCTTCATTAATTTTAGTATTATTAAGAAGAATTTTATATTCTGGAAGAGGAACTGGATGAACTATTTATCCTCCTTTATCTTCTTTAATATATCATCCTTCATTATCTGTTGATTTAACAATTTTTTCTTCATATTACAGGTATTTCATCAATTATAAGATCTATACATTTTATTGTAATAATTTTAAATATAAAAATTATAATTTAAATTATGATCAATTATCTTTATTTTCTTGATCAGTTTTTATTACAACAATTTTATTATTATTATCTTTACCTGTATTAGCAGGTGCTATTACTATATTATTAACTGATCGTAATTTAAATACTTCTTTTTTGATCCATCTGGAGGAGGAGATCCAATTCTTTATCAACATTTATTTTGATTTTTGGTCATCCTGAAGTATATATTTTAATTTTACCTGGATTTGGTTTAATTTCTCATATTATTTTTAATGAGAGAGGTAAAAAAGAACATTTGGTAATATTGGAATGATTTATGCTATATTAGGTATTGGATTTTTAGGTTTTATTGTATGAGCTCATATATCTACAGTAGGATTAGATGTTGATACTCGAGCTTATTTTACATCAGCAACTATAATTATTGCTATTCCTACTGGAATTAAAGTTTTTAGATGAATAGCAACATATTATGGATCAAAATTAATTATTAATCCTTCAATTTTATGATCTTTAGGATTTATTTTTTTATTTACTATAGGAGGATTAACTGGAATGATATTATCTAATTCATCAATTGATATTATTTTGCATGATACTTATTATGTAGTACTTTCATTATGTTTTATCTATGGAGCAGTTTTTTCGATTATTGCTAGATTTATTTATTGATATCCAATTTTTGGGTTTAATTATAAATAAAAAATGATTAATTAGACAATTTATATTAATATTTATTTGGAGTTAATTTAACTTTTTCTCCCCAACATTTTTAGGTTTAATAAGGTATACCTCGACGATATTCAGATTATCCAGATTCTTATTATTGTTGAAATTTATTATCTTCATTAGGTTCTTTAATTTCATGAAATAGATTCAATTTTATTAATTTTTATTATTTTAGAAAGATTAATTAATAAACGATTAATTATATTTAAATTTAATCAATTTTCATTGTAATGATTACATAATTATCCACTTTAAGATCATTAATTTAATTAAATACAAATTATTATTAAAAATTATTAATAATAAAAATAAAATAATATATATATATAAAAAATTATTAAATTTAAGTTATATTATTTATTTTATAATTATTATAATTTATTAAATTTAAATTATATTTTATTATTCTTTAAAAACAAATTATTAATATAGCAGAATAGTGCAATGAATTTAAGATTCTTATATAAAGTATATTTTTTGTTAATAATTTCACATTGATATATATTTACTTTTCAAGATCCTTGTTCACCATGTGCTAATAATTTAAAATTTATTTTATAATACTACAATAATTATAATAATTATTATTATTTCATTTACATTAATAATTATATTAGATATTTTTATCAAATAAGTTTATAAATCGTTATTTATTAAAACATCATACAGGTGAAATTATTTGAACAATATTACCTATATTAATTTTAATATTTATTGCATTTCCTTCTTTAAAAATAATATATTTTACTGATGAAATATGAAATCCTATTTTTTTACAATTAAATCTATTGGTCATCAATGATATTGAAGATATGAATATCCTGAAGTTAAAAATTTAAATTATGATTTATATATAATTAAGGATTTAGAATAATATGAATATATTTCGTTTATTAGATGTAGATAATCCAGAATATTTATTCCTTTTTATATTCCAATTCGATTATTAACTACATCTTCAGATGTAATTCATTCTTGAACAGTACCTTCTTTAGGTATGAAAATAGATTCAGTTCCAGGACGAATTAATCAGAAATAACTATAATTTCAATACGATCAGGATTATTTTTTGGGCAATGTTCAGAAATTTGTGGAACAAATCATAGTTTTATACCTATTTCAGTTGAAAGAACTAATTGCAAAAATTTTATATTTTGATTACATTCTATAAATATATAATTCTATAATTTATTATATTATAATAAATTTGTTGGTTATTAAACGCAGTTAAGGAAATATTTATTAAAAGCTCGATATAATATACGCCATAAAGACTGAACAGCTCGTCGGAGATGCGACATATAACACATACGGTTGAATAAACAGATTTATTACTGCGCTTATTAACAAGAACATAATACTAAAAATGTTATTTGACATATTCGCATAATTGTTAAAAAAATTAGTTAGAATTTAATAACATTAAAATGTCATTTTAAAATTATTGTTAATATCAATATTTTTTCAATAGATGTCTGAAATGTAAGAATAGATCTTTTAAATCTACTGTAGTAATTAAACAGGTAACTAATGAATTAATAAATTTTTTAATTCAGAGAAATAATACCAATAAATTGAATAAATTTATATATTTATACATTAATTGTATTTTTTAATTATTATTATAATTTGGTACTATAAAATATTATATAATTAATAAATTGCATTATAAAATAAAAATAAAATTTTTATTTTTAAATGATAACTAATTTATTTAGTATTTTTGATCCTTCAACATATATATATTTATCCTATAAATTGATTTATAATAATAATAGTATTAATTTTTATTCCATTAAATTGTAGATTAAAATTATCTCGTTATCAAATTATATTTATGTTATTAATATTGTTTCAGGAACTGCCGTTACGAAGACAATAACGGACCTGACTTACACGTGACGGTTAAATCGCGTGAACTGCCGTCTCGACGGTTACATTAACTTTACCGTGTTCTGAATTGTGAGTTAGTATTGCCGAAACGTTGCGCTCCCAGATCAATCGTCGTATTGTCCTTCAGCCGTGCACACCAGAATAAAAGTGAATCTGATTTCGAAGATTCTATCTTTCTAGCGACTTTCGTTTTCCATCGTTCATCCGCCTACGCCAGTGATCAGCCCTGATTCCAAATCCCTGACCCCTACGCGTGTAGAAGTTCCGTCTGAGAAACGTTCTTTCGATTCTCGCACATATTTCTGGTCCTTCGAGGCGGATTATTGGAGTCACGGAACACTCTCGTTAATTCACTGGCCGTTATCGCTCTCAAAGAGCCGAACCACGTTCGATCGTTATGGCAGCCCTGAACAGGTTTATGGCCAAGCAAAAACCAGACTATGGGTTCGATTTCTCGGGCCCTATCCATTTCAAGAATTTAGTTTAGACCAAGATGACACGGGCTGTGGTCAATCCAGAATCGCCTCCCTGAAGGAGAAGTTCGCACTTTTAATGCCAAGATCTGGACGCCAAGATCGTGTCGCTCTCAGCGAGGGTAAAGCTTGCGGAAACTCTGCCGTACATCCAGGATCAGCGATTCCTGGCCTTAATGAGCAGGACTACGAGGAAGCGTTGGACTTCAGTCGGAGGTGCTGAAACTCAACTCTAAGCCGCCGAAGGGTGGAAAACTACAACGTGAGTTATTTTGTCAAATTCCTCTTCTCGTCCGGCGCAACCGCTCCCGCGGATCAACCTACCGACCTTCAGCAGATCTTTCAGTCGCTGGGAAAGTTTTGCGATCGTTTTCAATCGCTTATAATTTGATAATCAAAGCCTAACGAACGTTGATCGCATGCCATTATCTGTGTTCGGGTTTGTCGGGCGATGCCAGTAACGCGCTTAACCACCTTGCGATTCACCGCCGCGAATTTCGCGATAGCTTGGAATATTCTCGTATCGCGATACGAAAACAAACGTCGTTAATCAACGGTCATTTGCAAACGCTGTTCTCGTTGCCGCAACTGACCTCGGAGACTTTCAAAGACCTTCAGACGTTGCGGGATAAAGTAAACATGTCGATACAAGCGCTTCGAAATCTTAACCGTTCGGTAGATGCGTGGGACGATATCCTGGTTTTCTTCGTGTCGCAAAAACTTGGTAAATCGTCCCGAAAAGCGTGGGAATTGCAATTGGAGATACGTCTCAATATCCGACGTATGCCGAGTTGGATAAATTTTAGAATCGCGCATTCGCGCGCTCGATGCGATTTCACCGCCGAGAACGACAAATCGCCTGATACTCCGGCAAAAACGCCTATGACCAAATCAATCGCCTCGCATTCGGCCAAGGCCACCAATGTCGCATGCACGTTATGTAAATCGCCTCATTCGTTCTATAAATGTCCTGTCTTTTTGTCGTATACTCCCGATCGCAGCGTTTCGATTACATTAAACAAACGGGTCGGTGCGTCAATTGTCTCGGCACGAAACACACGATTAAACAATGTAGCGCCCGTTTATTCCTGTAAAACGTGCCAGCAACGGCATCATTCGTTATTGCATTTCGTGGATGCGCCCAAATCCAGCACCCGCAAAGATCCGGTCGTACCGTCGAAACGACAGCGGCTGGAACTGCGCCGGTAGCTGAGGAAGTCGCTTCACATTCATAAGCGCATTTAACACCGCGCATCATACTGCATATTCGCGTTTACTCGCAAGGAAGTTTCATCTACGCTCGCGCGTTGCTTGACCAGGGCTCCGTCGCCTGGTGATTTCGTCAGATCTTGCACATCGCTTACATCTCGCAAAAACGAAGCGTATCACGCGGGTTACCGGTGTAGGAGAGGAATCGCAATCGATGTCGCATCATGCTGCATATATTCGCGTAACTCCCTCCTCCCGGGATGCTCCTGCGTATTCGACTCTCGCTTGTACGTGCTCAAAGCATTATCGCAATACGTTCCGCATCGCGTTAACTCTTCCGGCCGGTGGGCTCATACCGCCAGATTTGACGCTCGCTGACAATGACCCGCCAGTTCTGATCCCATCGATTTAATCGTCCCGGAGCCGATCTCTTTGGTCTGAAAAGCTGTTCTTGATGGAGTTCGCAAAGGAAACGCGTTTTCCGGGAGGGTCGATCGACCATCGACGCGATAAGGTCGTGTCAGGAACCCTCTCGGCGGAGTCAGGGTCTCCCGGGGAGAGGTGGCTTTGGCAATATCGCTTGGATATTGCCAAGCGCCTTCAACACCCTGCCCTGGGAGGAGATAAGGAGGGCTCGAATATCATCCAGTTACCGCCCATGTCTCCAGGCAGTCATCGGGGATTATCTCCGCGGCAGGTGGATCGAGTATCCGAGCCGGGATGGGCTGCCTGCGGAGGGAGGTGTACTGCGGGGTTCCGCAGGGGTCGATCCTCGGGCCACTCCTGGCTGGAACATCGCGTACGACGCAGTGTTGCGGGCCGACCTCCCCGGCAGCGTCAGCGCCGTGTGTTATGCAGATGACACACTGGTGCTGGCCGTCGGGGCGCACTGAGGGAGGCCAATCTTCTCGCGGAGGAGCTGCGCAACGCGTCCGATCGGCCGGATCAGAAGGATGGGGATGACGGTGTGGCGGTTCGCCATAAGACCGAGGTGATAGCGTTCCATTCACCTCGGCAGGATCTCACCCCTCTGATCAGCGTGGGTGAGAACTAATATCAAGGTGAAGCCCCAGATGAGGTATCTGGGGCTGATCCTCGATAGCTCGCTGCGGCGCTTCGAGGAGCATTTCCGCTGCCTGGTCCCCCGGCTGGAGAGAGTGGTCAGGGCTTTGGGCCGGATTCTGCCCAACCTGGGGGCCCGGCGGGACCGAGTTCGCCGCCTCTATGTGGCAATGGTTCAATCGGTGGTCCTATGCCAGGCCCCGTCTGGGCGGACAGCCTGGCGGCCTCCCGGCGCAGCATGACTATGCTGCGGATGACCGTGTCGCATGAGGCGGCGACGGTTCTTCTGGGGATACCGCCCATGGATCTCCTCGCGCGGTCGCACGCGACGATGTATCGTCACCGCGTCGACCGTCGCGCGAGAGTGGGGGCGGTCCCAGGTGTGCGGGAACCTGCTTGGGGCGAGTTGAAGCGCCCGGGCCGGCAGTTCGTGGTGCACGCGTGGCAAGAGGGTTGGCTCTGCCCGCCGCGGGGCACCAGACAGTCGGGGCTGTTCGGCCACTCCTATGTGAGTGGCTGGACAGAGCCATGGAAACCTCGCACACACAGGATGGCACTGGTGTTCTCCCGAGACATGGCAGCTTCGGGAGATACACCAATGCCCGGATGGGGAAGGAGCCGACGGCGCGTTGCTGCCATTGTGACGCTGAGCAGGACACGGCGGAACATACCCTCGAGGCCCATGCGCTGCATGGGAGGGTGAAGCGCCGTGTCCTGATCTGCGTCATCGGGCGGGATGTCTCGCTGCCGGGCATGGTGCGCGCCATGCTCCGCGGCGAAAGAAGTGGAGGAGCCGTGGCCTCGCTTCTGCGAAAATCGTAATGTTGCAAGGAAACCGCGGGAAGGAGCGCGAGCGTCAGCGGCATATGAGGCTCGCGCTCGTTTGGTGGCGAGAGAGCGTCGCCTGGGCGTCAGGCGACGCGGTTGGCCCCCTCGGCGTGGCGCATGACCCAGGCTGGGAGGGGTCCTAGTAGGACTCGGCTCGGTGGTCTGAATTTGCGACCATTGGCTGCCGGTCGCCGAGGGTAGAATTGAGCAGGGTCGCGGGCGGTTGCGAGTTAGGGCTCGCACCCGCCACTAGACGCAATGGCAGGACGGATGGCAACGGAGACGAAGTGGCCTCGTCCTGCCGCTGTGAGATAAGGAGCGATTACCGGGGGGACCGTTTGTGGGCGCAAAGCGCAGGCACAGGGAGGATGCCAGAAGTATGCTTCGAGTGATTCCGAGTATCCTCCCAAATCGATGCGGAAGGGGTCACCGTGGGGTTTTTAGTGGGTAGGTCCGCGCCCGTCATAATGGTCGCGGGGAATCCCACACACCCTGCCCGCCTCTCCCCAAAGAGGTGGGAGGGGAGTCTTTCGAAGATTTTCCCCACGACAAAAAAAAAAAAAAAAAGGAAACGCGTTCGAGGCCCCGTCGCGCAGTACACTACGCTCGGGTGGATAGTAACGGCCCCCTCGCCGTCTCACCATAATCTGCTCCCATTTCCGTGACCATTCACCATGGAGACGGTCCTCGAAAATCTCTCGATCTTGATGTTCGTCGTTTTGGGAGACTGAGGAACTCCACACGCTTCAACGTGGAGTCCCGAGGAGCGGCGATGCGAGGAGCATTTCGTCATACTCATTATCGCACGGCCAGGGAAAATACGTTGTTCGTCTGCCGTTTAAAAACGGCCCCCGATTAACATCGGAGAATCTCACTTTCGCCTCGCTTTCAAGTCTCTATCGCGCCGAACGGCATCAGCCTGCTGAACCGAACCACGCTATGTGTACCTATATCGTGAGTTTCTAGAGAATTACGAAAATCTCGGACACATGGCCAAAATCTGCGATCACGCGATGCCGACTGATTCTTCTCGAGTTTACTACATTTCCTCATCATGCGGTTTTTCCGTGATAGCAGCGTTACTACTCGTCTTCGCGTGGTATTCAATGCTTCGTGCCGTACACCGACCGGTACTTCGCTTGGCAATCCATCTACTCGTCGGGCCTAAATTACCGTGATCTCGTCGCCGTTCTTTTACAGTGGCGACAGTATGCCACGCTCTCTACACTGCTGACATCGCCAAAATGTATCAGCAAATTCTCGTCGACCCACAGGATGTGGACTTCCAACGCATTTTATGGCGCTCGTCGCCCTCCGATCATAACGAATATCGGTTGCGCCGTCACGTACGGAACCGCATCAAGCCCGTTCCGGCTCTTCGCGTGTTCAGGACAATTGGCCGTCGATGAACGATCCGAATTTTCGCTTGCGGTCCCAGCATTATCGCGTCAAAGATGCATTGATGACTGCACATTCGATTGCCGATAGCCGAGCACGCATTGTGCAGTGCAGAATCTTTAATCCCCTTTCTGCTAAAGAGAGGAGGCTTTACTTTTGCGAAAATGGGCAGAAGTAATTGTCCCGATCTTCTAGCCGAAATCGATCATGCTAACCACGGTCTCGTTTGCAACAAGGATCTTTGGGTCGATACGGTCCGCGCGTCACCTCGGCATTTCTTGGAATCCGAAAACCGATCGTTTTTCATTTTCATGTCCAGTTACCATCAGATCCCGGGGCTACGAAGCGCGCCATCCTCTCGGGTATTGCGAAGTTGTTTGATCCTTGTGGTTGGGTCACTCCTGCCACTATCGCCGCCAAAATCTTTATGCAGCGTCTATGGCTATTAAAGTGCGTGTCGGATGATCCGCTCCCGCCTGACCTTCTTGATCAATGGCATGACTACTACGACCAGCTACCGCGTCTGGGGTTAATCTCCATTCCGCGCTGGACAACAGCGCGCAGTTCAAGCATCGCTCAGTGTGAGCTACACGGATTTTCAAACGCCTCGACTGAGGCTTATGCCGCCGTCGTTTATCTGCGGCTCGTTCCCCGCGACGGACCAGCGGTGAAATACAATACTCCGCCGCAAACTCAAAGGTCGCGCCAGTTAAAACCTTAAGCGTTCCGCGTCTCGAGTTGTCAGGAGCGCTACTTCTCCTACCGCCTGCTCTCATTTATTCATCGGCTCTTCAAATCGAGCATTTCGCGATGCTGCTGGTGGACAGACTCGACGATGCTTTGTCGTGTAGCTGCAACAATCGCCCTCTCAATGGAAAGTTTTTGTCGCGAATCAGGTGGCGGAAATACAGACGCTACTGCCCACTGCAATTTGGCGTTACGTCCCCACGGGAGACAATCCCGCGGACTGCGCTTCTCGCGGCCTAAGCCCGTCAAACATCGTGAATTGCCCTCTGTGGTGGTCCGGGACCCTCGTGAAACACACAATCGCCAGAGTATTGGCCAATTTCCGGCGCGCCATCAGTCAGGCCGGACGCACTCGCCGAAAGAGACTTCTCGCTGTACACACCAGCATCGTTCGCCTACAAGAACCTTGGGACCTCGCAACGCGTTGTTCCTCGTGGGCCAAACTTCTACGCGTCTGCGCATACATTTTCGCTTTCGTGACAATCTTCGCAATCGGCGTGCCCTCGCAGTCAGAAACCCCGCCTCCTCGTCTAAATCCATTGCTGTCTTTGCCGGGCGAAGTGCAAACTGCCAAAATCTTTGGTTTAAAATAATCCCAAGCGGAACTTTCCGCACGAAATTCAGGATCTGTCGACCACCAAGCGCGTGGCAAAAACGGCTCCCTTGCCGCGGCTTAATCAGCATCTTGACGTTAACGGACTCCATTAGAGTAGGAGGCCGGTTAGAAAGAATCCACCCCTGCCCGCAGGTACCCGAAACACCCTATCCTATCGCGCATTGTGTCACACGCTCTCTGAGAAAAAGCTGCATGGCGGTTCTCAAATCACTCTCGCGTGTCTTCGCACCGAACTGTGGATTTTGCGCGCGCGGACGGTCGTTCAGGCGGTCTTGAATCGATGCTTTCAGTGCGCTCGGAAGAAGGCCGCAGCGACGGAGGAGCTCATGAGGAATCTTCCGCGGTTAGAGTTAACCCATCTAATCCGCGCTTTCGAATTACACGGGAGTCGACTATAGGCCCACATCCTGGTCGGACTGCCCCGGGCGCGATCACAAAGCTCTAGAAACTTACATCGTGTTATTCGTCTGCATGGCGTCAGGAAGGCGTTGCATCTCGATTTAGTGAGCGACTATGCACTCGTACGCCTTCCTCGCATGTTTTAGTCGCTTTGTCTCGCGTCGCGGACTTCCGCACACTATATGTATTCCGATAACGGTACGACTTTCCAAGGGCCGATCGCCCGAACTATCCACTTCGTTTTACGCCGCGCTATCGCGACTTCCGATTTCTTAAACAAACGCTCTCGATCGATAACATTGGTGGCACTTCCTTCCTCCTGCCGCTCCACACTTTGGGGACTATAGGGAGGCCGGAGTGCGCAGTGTTAAACATCATTTAAAACGATGTAATCGACTCTCATACGCTCACGTCACAGAAACTGGCTTCTGCTGTTATGTCGCGTGGAAGCCTGTTTAAAATTCGCGACCGATCGCGGCGATTTCCGAGAATCTCGACGATTACAATGCGTTGACCCCTGGTCATTTCCTGATCGGGGCGGAATCTTATTTGCGATCTAAGACAGGCGCAGCTCTTGCGACGTCCGAAAATCGACTATCGCGTTGGCAACGGCCCAACGGTTACCTGAAGGTTTTTTGGAGGTTCTGGGTGAGTGATTACTTGCATACGCTACAACAACGCCCAAAATGGCGTATCGTCCAAAAAGCTTTGCGAAAGTAGGCCGAATCGTTTTACTACGCAATCACCTCGTACCGCCAAGTCACTGGGAACTCCGGGCGAATCGTCGCGTACGCTCCCGGAGATGATTGACTGATTCCCGTTGTCACGGTTAAAACTGCTCGAATCATAACACACGACCGATAACGAAAATTTACCTTTCTTCCTGTCGATATCAATGTTGAAACCGAACGAGAACCTGGCAAGGCGGGCGGTTCCGAACTCTTAGGGGCGATCAATGTAAATCGCGCGTTAAACTGTGTATTTGTTCCTGTATATATCTCTCAATGTCAATCGATTCCTTTGTATCTCTAACTATGTAAGATCATTAATGTATATCTACTATTGTAAGCCCTAAAAGGTAAGGGCAGTGGTTTAAAGGATATCGTCGCGTTATAAAGCTTTTTTTTTTTTTTTTTTTTTTTCGTGGGGAAAATCTTCCGAAAGACTCCTTCCCACCTCTTTGGGGAGAGGCGGGAGGGGTGTGTGGGATTCCCCGCGCCCATTATATACCGGGCGCGGGACCTGCCACTAAAAACCCCACAGTGACCCTTCCGCACGATTTGGGAGGATACCGGGAATCGCTCAGTATACTTCCGGTATCCTCCCGTGCCCGCGCTTTGCGCCCACCGCAGGGGGACAAACGGTCCCCGGTAATAGCCCTGTCTCATAGCGGCAGGACGAGGTCACATCGTCCCTGCCGCCATCAGTATCCGGTGCCGCGTCTAGTGGCGGCTGCGAGCCCCAACTCGCAGCCTCCGCGACCCCTTTTCTGCCCCTCGGAGGCCGGCGGCTCGCGGCCGCACCCAGGCCACCGAGGGTGCCAGCTCCGTGCGCCAGACCGGGACAGGAGGCACTGCCACCCCCATCCCGGTCCGACCCTACGCCGCTGCAGCGGGGAGAGGCTCGCGGGACCCCCTCCCAGCCTGGGTCATGCACGCCACGCCGAGGGTGTGCCGCGTCGCGTCGCTTGACGCCCTGGCGACGCTCTCCGCCACCAAACGAGCGCGAGCCTCAGCGCGCTTGACGCTCGCGCTCCGCTTCCCGCGGTTTCACTTCTGCAACATTGCGATTTCGCAGAAGGAGGCCACGGCCCTCCACTTCTCCTCGCTGCCGAGCATGCGGCGCGCACCATGCCCGGCAGCGAGACATCCACTCTGATGACGCCGATCGGGACACGGCGCTCACCCTCCCATGCAGCGCATACCTCGAGGGTATGTTCCGCCGTGTCCTGCTCGGCATCACAATGGCAGCAACGCGCCGTCGGCTCCTTCCCTATCCGGCTTTGGGTATCTTGAAGCTGCCATGCCCCGAGAACACCTGTGCCATCCTGCAAGTGGGGCTTCCATGGCCTCTGTCCAGCCACTCCCGCGGAGTGGCCGAACAGCCACGACTGTACGGTGCCCCGCAGTAGGCAGAGCGAACCGCTGCTTGCCACACGCGTGCACCACGGACTGCTGGGCCTGGCGCTTCAACTCGCCCAAAGCGGGTTCCTGCACGCGCGGGACCGCTACCCCGCTACGACGGTCGACGCGGTGACGATACATCATCGCGTAGAGCCGCCCGAGGAGATCCATGGGCGGCATCCCCGCAGAACCGTCGCCGCCTCATGTGACACGGTCCGGTACCCGCGGACGACCCTTAGAGCCATCCGCCTCTGCACCCGACGCCAGCATAGTCATGCCGCGCCGGGAGGCCTTGAGTCGTCCGCGGGACAGAGATTACCCCTACGCCTTAAGGACCACCGGCGGAAGCATTGCCACACAGGGCGGCGAACTCGGCCGCCCGGGCCCCCAGGTTGGGCAAAAATCGGCCCAAAGCCCCGACCATCCTCTCCAGCCGGGGGACCAGGCAGCGGAAATGCTCCTCGAAGCGCCAGTGGCTATCGAGGGTCAGCCCCCGATACGTCCTCTGGGGCGTCACCGCGATATTAGCCGCACCCACCCGGATCAGAGGGGGGGGCGGATCCTGCCGAGGTGAATGGAACATATCACCTCGATGCCCATGAACCGCCACCGTCATCCCCATCCCTCTGATCCGGTCCACGACGCGTTTGCGCCCCCTCCTCCGCGAGACGCTTGACCCTCCCCAGTGCTTGACGGCCAGCTCCAGTGTGTGTCATCTGCACCAACACACGGCTTTGAAGCGCCATCCAGGAGAAGTCGGCTTACAACTTGCCGGCGTACGCGATGTTCCACAGGAGTGGCCGAGGACCGACCCCTGCGGAACACCGTGGTACACCTCCCTCCGCATATGCCCATCCCGGCTCGGATACTCGATCCACCTGCCGCGGAGATAATCCCCGATGGCCGCCCCGAGACAAGGGGACCCGATGATATTCAAATTTCAATATCTCCTCCCAGGGCAAGGAGTGTTTAAAAAGGCGTTGGCAATATCAGGCATATTGCCCAAAGCCACCCACTCCCAGGAGACAGCTGACTCCGAGAGGGCCCTGGCTGACCTATCGCGTCGATGGCGGCGATCAGCCCTCCCGGAAACCGTACTGGCAGTCGGCTGGGCCGAGGGCACCCCGCGCCAGGTGCTCGACCAGGCGAGCGGCAATCACTCGCTCGAAGAGCTTGCCCACCTCGTCGAGGGAGACAGATGGGCCCGGTATGCGGAGGGAGACTCACGCGGGCCGACCCTCCTTCCGGAGAGGGACCATCCCCTCGCCACCTTCTATCTGGTGGGGAAGTCGCCCGTCCCTCAGGCATCGGTCGAACAACCGCCTGAGGTCAGCCCCCAAGGACGCCCTGGGTCAAGACCCAAACCCGGCCGGGCACACCATCCGGACCCGGGGCCGTGTTTACGCGCCCCGAGCCGTCCTGATGGCCGCAGCCAGCTCCCCTGAGTGACCCCAGTTCGGCCGCGCACACCTTCGCTGGGACTGCCGCCTCCGCCGGAGGGCAATGGTCCCCTCGCAGAGCGGGAAAGAGTAGTGACCACGTCTTCCCCAGCGGCCGGGGTCAAGACCCTCGTTGACGGGGGGTGCCCACGGGCGGAGCTTCTTCAGCACCACCCTGTACGGGCGCCTTAAGGATCGCCATCCGAGGTTCTGGAGGAGATCCTTCCATGCCCGGGTCTTAGCCCGTTTGATGGCGAACTGCAGAGGGCAGCCCGCGCCATCCGGTATTCACCTCCATACAGGTCATCTGCCCTCGCTCGCGCCACGCCATCGTCCGAATTCGTAGACGACGGCGCGCGCGGGCGGCGTACTGGCATCGGGCGCGAACACTCGCGACCCGCAATTCACGATCAACGGCCGACCGCAAGTACCACCGCCCGGCGAGAAGAAGCTCGCCCGGCCCGGGGGCATCGACGCGTCGCAAATGTTTGCGACTAGTACACAGAGCCGGGCGGCCTCCTCCTCCATGCTTAGCAACCTCGGCCGCCACCTGCGGCCAGAAGTTGCAGCGAGGGCAACTGCCATCCGGGCGTCCTTGTCCGGGCGCCGAAGCGCCCAGCGGCGCAGTGGGGTGCCATCCGGGCGGCAGTAGGACGCAGCCCCGGCGGCTGGGACCTCCATCCGGATCTTCCGGTGATCCCGGAGAGTGTCTCTGCCTCCGGGGCCACCTGCTAACCCGACAAGATGCGCACGGCGTTGGGGTCGCAGAATCCAACATCCATCCGATAGACCCCCATATCGCCGCACGTACGTGTGCTCCGACCCCGGTTTAGTAACCGAAGGTCGAGCCCCGCCGCCCAGTCGCCCAGGATCCGCCGCGAACGGTGGTCCTACGAGGATCCCCAAGCCACGGACTTGGCGTTAAAGTCCACAGGACTAGCACCGGCCGGGCCGCGCAGCGCTGCACGCATGACGCGACCTCGGCAAAGTGCAGCTCCCGAACGCGGCGTGACCGCTGCGCGGGGCGAGATGGCAGCACTCCGCCACGGCGACTCCCCCCCCCCCAGTCCACGGCGGCCAAACCCCCACCGCGGTACACAAAGGAGAACGGCGGGGCCCCGTCGCCACCTCCCCAAACCGGCGCCACCAGACCGTCCACGTCGCCCGCAATGTGAATTGATCCGGCACGCCAGTACGGCTCGGCGGCGACCGCCAGGCCAACCCCCACTCCGCGAGGACTTGGGACATCATGTCCTGTGCCGCGCGGCAGTGGTTGAGATTAGCCTGGAGGAGGCGAGGCGCCGTTATTTGGCGGCCGTCCCAGCCCACTCCCGGCCTGTCCGCTCCCTGTGGCACCGTCCAGCTCCACGGTGGACGCTGCCCGTAGCTGCAGTGCTTGAACCGGGGTGAGCCCCTTCTTCCCCTTTCAAAGGAGGGAGAGCACTTTTGGGACCCCCCCCTGTGATCAGCTGGCCGCCCCATGTCCGCACATAGCGGGCGGTGGAGAGCCGCCGAAACACTGGCTCGCTGCAGTGGTCATTTCAGCCCGCGAAGACGGTAACACTGACCGCTGCGGTCCACCCGGCGAGGTGCATCACTGCCTCACATTGCCCCTGCTCGAGGCAGCGGTGACACTGGGTGGCCACGGCTCGATATCTCCACTCGCGCCGAAACCCACCCCACCAATACCCTCCCGGATTCCGCCACCTTTCCGGCGGCGGAGAGGACGCAGGCCACACCGACCCAGGCCGGAAGGAGACCTGCGGATTTCTCCGACCCGCACGTCTCCCTCGAGGCAATCCACCCGCCCTCGCTAGGGCACAAGGACACCTCCTGCGCGGTGACCGAGTCGTCCAACCCACGCCATGCGCATCTCTGGCGCGCTTCATTGTTCCGGACGATTTGGACACCCGCTGACCAACTGCTCAAGGAGCCTCTGGGCGAGTCGGATCCGCCTTCTCGCCGCCCTCTGGACCAGGAGGATCTCCAGCGGGGGACCCAGGTCACGGCCCTCTCTTCGCCCTCACGGAAGCGATGCCGAGCTTCTCGGGGATATATTATCCCTGGGAACTTTCCATCGCCCCACGAATGTCAGGTCGCCCCCTGAGGAACGGTCAGCGTCACTGCTGCCGTTTTGAGGGCGCCCTGGTCACACCTTCACTTGGCCTTTCCCCTGGCCGGGGGCGGCGAGGTAGCAGGTCGCGGCTGCGGGCGCACCATCTTCGCCGCCCTCTTTGCCTTCACTTTACCACCTCATCCGCGGCGCCCTCAACCCAGGATGGTGCCGCGGAGGACGCGCACCGGGGCCACTGGGTAAGCTACCCCTCTGGGGAGCCGCGACCCGCGGCACTGTAACAGCCACGGTAGGTGGGTAAGCCCTCCCCACCTTCGCCTTCCCCGCCCGGAGTGATACGAGTCGGGGAGGCTGCCTTCCACGCCGACCACACCTCCGTAGAGGCTCCTCCCGGAAGGCGGCCAGCTTGCCGTCGATCATGTTCCCGATCCTCCTCAGAAGTTCGTATTCTGAGGAGAATGAAACTCTGCGCGAGCACCAGTGCAGGCGGAAGGTCCCCGCAACACCGCCGCCGCTCCACAAGCAGGTGGAGGAGGGAGGGAGGATAGGAGGGGAGGGCTGCGCTGTTCCAGCGCGCCTCTGCCCTCATCCTCCCCGTCGCTCCTCCTCCACCTGGAGCTGTGGCCGGGCATTTCGCCCCGCTCAGCTCCTGCCGCGCACTCCCCCATATTTTGCGCAGCCTCTCACGATTTGCCTCAGCCACGCTGGCACTTCCTGCGCCTTGAGAGAGCAGGCTGCGCTGGCATCTCGACCCCGCCTCAGGGACGAGGAGATCCTCTCGGATATCTCCTCCCGATTACCTCGTCCCTGAGACAGCTCCCAGCATCACAGCCCAGGGCTCATCACTTTGCCCGCTCCGTCGACTGACCGCCCATCCCGCTTCCTCTTGGAGCTTATCGGCTGGCTCCTCGTGGAGAGAAGGACGGGAACGCTGGCGCAGTCTCGTCGTCTCTCCTCGTTCCACGAAAGCCAGACCAGGCGCTGAGTGAGGCGACGCAGCTTTCATCCTCCAAGCCCAGCACCGTCTTCGTCCTCCCCCAACCGAAACAGCCCCGTCCCATCCCCGTTTTAATTTGTGAATCACGCCTGTTCCCACGCGTAGGTCCGGAAATAAGGGTCCACCGGGCAGAGCCCGCACTACCCGGCGGCCCTATACTCCGGGGTTCGGCAGGTGCCACGGAGAGTGTTCGCTTAAGATTGGGCCTTCTCCCCCAACCATGCATCCCATCGCCGCGCACCATAGCTTAAGATTGGAGGGCGATTTTATAGAGTCCGCCATACTCTTGGCCCAGGCGGTTAAGCCAAGGCCCGCTTCTCCTGCCGTCACATGTCATTCCACAAAACCAAAAGGAATTGTGAATGGGTGGTCATGAGCGACCAACAGGAAGGCTTACGGTGTGATCAGCTTCAGGTACCTCGGGGTCGATACGCCCCCGTACTGCGACCGACGGTTGCCGGACGCAGCCCAGCCCTGAGGACGCGGTGCAACCTCCGCTACTGTGGTTGGACTCGTTCATATCGGTATTCACCGTTTTGTTGCGCCATGGCCTGTATGTCTTTCGTTTGTGTTATCGAATGCACTCATTCGAGGCGGGCCAGTATGTTTCGGAACTGCCGTTAGGTAGATAATGCTGGACACGACGCGCGTGACAGTTAAATCGCGTAAAGTGCCGTGTTCGACGGTTACCAGTGTTTACCGTGTTCTGGTACAATTGGGTTGAAACGTGCCGAAACGATGCGCTCCCGAATCAGTCGTCGTATTGACTGTCGCCAAACCGTGCACACCGAATAAAAGTGAATCTGATTTCGAAGAATTCTATCTTTCTAAGACTTTCGTTTTCCATCGTTCATCCGCCTACGCCAGTGATCAGCCCTGATTCCAAATCCACAACCCCTACGCGTGTAGAGAAGTTCGATACGAGAAACATTCTTTCGATTCTCGCACAAATATATATAATTTCCTTATATTTTTACTCCTACTAGTCATTTAACTGTAAATTTATCTTTATCATTAACTTTATGAATAAGATTTCATAATATTTGGATGAAGAATAAATATAAATAATATATTAATTCATTTGAATTCCTTTAAATACTCCAGTATTTTTAATAAGATGTATAGTTATAATTGAAACTGTTAGAAATATTATCCGTCCTCGAACATTATCGAATTCGATTAACAGCAAATATGCAGCTGGTCATTTATTACTGTTTATTACGTTCCGCAGGAACGGGAAGAGACCAGTCTTTTGGCGCGAATGAGACAACGCGGAATTAGTTTCAGCCTTGCGGCCAGTCAGGTTTTTATTTACAGCACACACACATACAGCACTCTTACACAGAAATGTCACTTCGCAGTAAATGCCCGGCCTGATAGAACTATAGTCACTGTTGCCCCGGGAGGATGGGCGAGGGCCCAAAAAGCTCTCTCTGCCACTGAGGGGCTGGATATTGAAAAGATACGGTTTCTCGGATCAGAGGTGGCGCGTGATGGACTCGTTACATGTTCTGAGTTTTCTCTGGCTGACTTCGCGACGCCGAGAGTCACTTTTATGGGTTACAGCGCGGGGGGACAGAGTGGGAGCCATCGCTCGCAGGTTAGCGTTCGAAATTTCGGGGCCAAAACGGCCCGGTGAGTACCAACGCTCACATGTAACGGACACGTCTATTTGGCGTTTTTTCGCCGTCAGCTCGCTCGCGCGTATGCCTTGTTGACAGCCACATCGGTCACCAACCGTCTTCCGAAGGTTGCAGCACGACCGGAGCAGTCCGCCCGGAACGCAAATCGCACGAACAATTTACTCATCTTTACAGGATCATCTATAAATAATTTATTTTTATTAATTTCTACCTTTCATAATTTATTATTCAAAATATATACATATTTATTTTAGGAAATTTCAGTATCAATAATTCAAACATATGTACTTTCTTAATTTTAAGAAGTTTATTATATTTTAATGAATCTAATTAAAATTAATATGATAAATTATAATCATTCTTTTCATTTAGTTACTTTAAGTCCTTGACCATTAATAACTTCATTATCTACAATAAGATTTATTTATAAAGAATTTTTTTAGAATTGATTTATATTTACATAATTTAATATTTTTATTATTTAGATTTGAATTGAATTTATTAATAATTATAATTTCAATGATGACGTGATGTAATTCGTGGAAAGAACTGTATCAAGGATTTCATAGATTAAGTGTATTGAATATGTTTAAATATCAGCGTGAGTCCGGAGACGTAAAAACTCGGCGCGCGATGTCCGTATCTATCATGAATTCGCGTAATTCCAGAAGGTCTTCTGCTGACGGAAAAATTTTTTCGTTAGATTAGTATACCGCGGCCATTTTCGTGTCTTTATGGAGCTAGCTTCACTGGAATTCTTGATTCTGAGATCAAGTTCCAGAAATCGTGTTGTTAGCGCCGAGAGAGAGAGAGAAAAATCGATTTATCGAATCGAGCTGGACAGGCCGAAACGCGGCAGCGCCGCGTCAGTGGCTATGTGGCGCGTAGCCGCTCGGGCCGAACAGCGCGATGCGTCGTTACGCGACGTTGCGCCTGCGCGATGGAACGCCAAGCCGCGGCCGTCGATGCTTGCAGATCGTTGCAACGAATCGTTCGTGAGCCGTCGGCGATCAGGGAGCGATACTGCTAACGACCCTCAGGGGGCTGTGTCCGGCAATCGTCGGCCGCAGTAGTACGGGCGTAGCGACCCCGAGGTACCTGAAGCTAATCATACACCGCGTAAGCCTCCATGTTGGTCGTCACGACGATCCATTCATAATTCCTCTTTTGGTTTTGTGGAATAAGGTACGTGACGGCAGGAGAAAACAGGGGGCCTTGGCTTAACTGCCTGGGCCAAGAGTATGGCGACTTGTATATAAAATCGCCCTCCAATCTTAAGCTATGGTGCGCGGCGATGGGATGCATGGTTTGGGGGAGAAGGCCCAATCCCAAGCGACTACCTCCGGGGCACCTGCCGGAACCCCGGGTATTAGGCTTACCCGGGTAAGGCGGCTCTGCCAGGAGTGCGACCTTTATTTCCGACTTACGCGTGGGAATTACGTGCGATTCCAACAATTAAAACTGGGGATGGGACGGGTTGTTTAGCGAAGGGGAAGGACAGAAGACGGAGTGTAGGGGCTACGGTGACACGGCGCTCGCGCTCTTCGCTTGGCGCCTGGCCCGGCTTTCGTGGAAGGTGGAGGAGGACGACGAGACTGCGTCAGTTCAGTCCTTCTCCTCCACGAGGAGCCACACCTAGAAGCTCAAGAGGAAGCAGACGGGCAGGCCGTCGACGAAATAGTGAGACCGGAGCTTTCATGAACGGTCGTGATGATGAGTTGCCCCTCAGGGACGAAGGTGACCGAGGAGATATCCGAGAAAGTCTCCTCGTCCCTGAAGGCGGTTGGATAGAGTGGCCGCGGGCCTGCTCCTTGAAGGGGCGGAAGACCCTCGGGGCAAAGACCCCCTAGGGGAAGCGGCCCAGATGGATGGGGAGGCGGCACTGGGAGATGTGTGGGCGAAATGCTTGGCTGCAGGCTCCAGGTGGAGGAGGAGCGACGGGGAGGAGGATGAGGGCAGAGGCGCGCTGGAACAGCGCAGCCCTCTCCTCCTATCCTCCCTCCTCCTCCACCTCCACCCTTCCACGATCCACGGTCGTGGAAAATAAACCAGGTGCGGCGGCGGTGTTGCGTGGCTCCTTCCCACCCGCACTCCACTTCCGTGCAGAGTTCCCCATCCTTCTCGTGAGGATAACTAACTGCAGGAGGATCAGGAACTATGATTACGATAGATAGTCAAGCTGGCCGCCTTCCGGGAGTGTGAGCTCCTCCACGGAGGTGCGCAGTCAGCAACAAGAAGGCGGTTAATAGCCGACCAAAAGTCGTTTCAGGCGGGAAAGGCAAAGGTGGGGGAGGGGAAGGCTCACCCACCCGTGGCAGTTCCAGTGCCGCGGGTCGTGGCCCCCAGGGGGTTAGTGCACCGCGGCCCCGGTGCACGCGTCCTCCGCGGCACCATCCCAACGGGGGTGTCGTGGAGCGCAGTGTGGGAGGGCGGAAGGCGAGGAGGGCGAAGGCGGAATGGCCTCGCAGCCGCGACCTGCTACCTCGCCGCCCCGCGGCCAAAGGGAAAGGCCGCGAAGATGCGACCAGGGCGCTCCCCCCTAAAACGGCAGCGGTGACGCCGACCCGCTCCTCAGGGGGCGACCTGACATCTTCGCAGGGAAGCGATGCAGCTCGCCAGAGATAATATATCTCTGGAGGAGCTTGGCATCAAGCTTCCGTGAGGGCGAACAAGCAGGCCCGTGCACCGGGGGTCTCCTGCTGGAGATCCCCGGGTCCAGGAAGGGCGGCGAGAAGGCGGACCGACTCGCCCCAGAGGCTCCAGGAGCAGCTGGGCGAGCGGGTGTGTCAGATCGTCCGGCCCACCTGCAAGCGCACAGAGATGCGCATATGTCGGGTTGGACGACTCGGTCACCGCTGCAGGAAGGTGTCCTACAATGCCCTCAGCGAGGGCGGTGATTGCCCGGAGGAGACGTGCGGGTCGGAGAAATCCCGCAGGTCTCCTTCCGGCCTGGGGTCGAATGTGGGCCCGGTGTCCCCTCTCAGCCGCCCGGAAAGGTGGCGGGAATCCGGGGAGGCGGTATTGGTGGGGGTGGGTTTCGGCGCGAGTGGAGATACCACTCCAGTGTCACCGCTGCCTCCGAGCTGGTTCACGTGAGGCACGTGGTGCACCTCGCCGGTGGGACCGCAGCGGTCAGTGGCGCCGCTGCGGGGCGAATGACCACCGCGCGAAGCTGCCAGTGCTTGGCGGCCCCCCACTGCCAGCTATGTGCGGACATGGGAGACCAGCCGATCACAGGGCAAGTTGAGCAAAGTGCGCTCCCCCTCCCGGACGGGGAAGAAGAAGGGGGCCCACCTCGGTTTCAAGCACCGCGGTTGCTGGCAGCGTCCACTATGTGAGGTGGACTGGTGCCACGAGGGGAACAGACAGCCGGGAGGAGGCTGGGACGGCCGTTAAATAACGGCGCCCCGCCTCCTCCTCCAGAGCTACTAATCTTCAACCACTGCCGCAACGGCAATACAGGACATGATGTCCCAAAGTCCACTCGCGGAGTGGGGGGGTTATCCCTGGCGGTCGCCGCCGAGCCGTACCGCGATGCCGGATCACCCACATTGGGTGGGCGACGCGGACGGCTTCTGGTGGCGACGGTATGGGAGGTGGCGACGGGTTTACCCGCCGTTATCCATTCCTGGGAGCGCGGTCGGGGTTTCGTCGCCGTGAGACTGGGGAAGTCGCCGTAGTGGGGTGCTACATCTCGCCCCGCAGTGGTCACGCCGTACCATTCGAGGCTGTACTTGGCCGAGGTCGCGGCATGCGTGCATCGCTGCGCGGCCCGCGGCCGGTGCTATAGTCCTGGGGACTTTAACGCGCCCAAAGTCGGTGGCTTCGGGATTCCCTAGGACCACCGTTCGCGGCAGGATCCTGGGCGACTGGGCGGCGGTTCTCGACCTTCGGTTACTGAACCGGCGGTCGGAGCACACGTGCGATGCGGCGATATGGGGGGGTCTATCGTGGATGTTGGTCTCGCGACCCCTACGCCCGTGCGCATGGTGTCGGGTTGGCGGAAGGCGGTGGCCCTGGAGGCAGAGACACTCTCCGATCACCGTGGTATATCGGACGGCGGTCTTCTGCCGCCGGGGCTGCGTCCGGCACCGCCGCCCGGATGGCACCCCACCGCGCCGCTGGGCGCTTCGGCGCCCTGGACAGAGTACGGCCCTTTGATGGCAGCTGCCCTCGCTGCAACGCTTCACGGCCGCAGGTATGGCGGCGAGTTGCCAAGCATGGAGAGGAGGAGCTCGCCCGGCTCCGGTAAATGCCTGGTCGCAAAACATGTTGCAGACGCGTCGATGCCCTGGGTCGGGCCTGAGCTTCTGCCCTCGCCGGGCGGTGTGTACTGGTGGTCGGCCGCGATCGCGGAATCTGCGGGTCGCGAGTGTTCGCGCCCGACGCCAGTACGCCCGTCGCGCGCCAGGTCGTCTACGACCGGACGTGATGGCGTGGCGCGAGCGAGGGCAGATGACCTGTATGAGGCACGCCACCGGATGGCGCGGGTTGCTCTGCGAGTTCGCCATCAAACGGTCGTCAAGACCCGGGGCATGGAAGCGATCTCCCTCCAGACCCTCGATGACAAATTCAATGGGGGCGCCCGTACAGGTGGTGCTGGAAGAAGCTCCGCCACATGGGCGCCCCCGTCACCGAGGGTCTGTGACATCCGGCTGCTGGAGGACGTGATCAATACTCTTTTCCCCCAATTCCGGGTGAGGGGTGACCACACAGTCCTCCGGCGGAGGCGGCGCAGTCTACGGGAGTGGGCGGCCGAACTGGGGGTCACTCAGGAAGGAGCTGGCCGCGGGCCATTATCAGACGGCTTCGGGGCGCGTAACACGGCCCCGGGTCCGAGATGGTGTGCCCGCCGCAGGTTTGGGTCTTGACCCAGGGCGTCATGGGGCTGGGACTCTCAGGCGGTTGTTCGACCGATGCCTGAGAGGACGGGCGATTCCACCCCCAGTTGGAAGGTGGCGAGGATGGTCCTCCTTCCGGAAGGATGGTCGGCCCGCGGAGTCTCCTCCGCATACCGGCCCATCTGTCTCCTCGACGAGGTGGCCAAGCTCTTCTGAGCGGGTGATTTGCTGCCCACCTCGTCCGAGCACACTGGCGCAGGGTGCCCCGGCCTGGCCGACTGTCAGTATTACGGTTTCCGGGAGGGTCGATCGACCATCGACGCGATAGGTCGTGTCAGGGCCCTCTCGGAGTCGGCTCGTCTCCCGGGGAGGGGTGGATAATTGCCAACGCCTTTAACAATTCCTGGCCTGGGAGGAGAAGTCATTGGGGGCTCGAACTATCATCGGGCCTCTCGCTTGTCTCCAGGACGGTCATCCGGGGATTATCTCCAGCGGCGCAGGTGGATCGAGTATCCCGAGCCGGGTTGGGCATATGCGGAGGGAGGTGTGCTGCGCGGTGTTCCGCAGGGGTCGGTCCTCAGGCCACGATTGTTGTGGAACATCGCGCGTACGTAACGCAGTGTTGCTGGCCGACCTCCCCGAGGGCAACCGTCAGCGCCGTGCGTTATGCAGATGAAACACTGGTGCTTTAGCCGTCGGGGCGCACTGGGAGGGCCAAAGCGTCCTCGCGGAGGAGGGGGCAGCAACGCGTCGTCGACCGGATCAGAAGAAGGGCGATGGGGATGACGGTGGCGGTCCATGTTGACCGAGGTGATAGCCGTTCACGATTCACCTCGGCAGGATCCGCCACCCCCTCTCTGGTCCGCGTGGGTGGGGCTAATATATCGAGGTGAAGCCCCAGATGAGGTATCTGCAGGGCGTGATCCTCGACAACCACTGGCGCTTCGAGGAGCATTTCCGCTGCCTGGTTCCCCGGTTGGAGAGGGGATGGTCCGGGGCTTTGGGCCGGATTCTGCCCAACCTGGGGGCCCGGCGGGCCGGAGTTCGCCGCCTCTATGTGGCAATGGTTCAGTCGGTGGTCTATACGGGCACCTGTCTGGGCGGGCGACCTGCGGCCTCCCGGCGCGGCATGACCTTTATGCTGCGCGTCGGGTGCAGAGGCGGATGGCTCTAAGGCGGTCGTCCGCGGGTACCGGACCGTGGGGCCACTATGAGGCGGCGACGGTTCTTGCGGGATGCCGCCCATGGATCTCGTGGCGCGGGTTGCATCGCGATGATGTATCTGTCACCGCGTCGACCGTCGCGCGCCGAGATGGGGCGGCCCCGGGTGTGCAGGAACACCTGCTTGGGGCGAGATTGAAGCGCCAGGCCTGGCAGTCCGTGGTGCATCGGGCAGTGGCAAGAGCGGTTGGCTCTCCCGCCTCACCGCCGGGCACAGGACATTCGAGGGCTGTTCGGCCACTCCTATGAGTGGCTGGACAGAGGCCATGGCAGCCTCATTTTACAGGATGGCACAGGTGTTCCTCGGGGCATGGCAGCTTCGGGAGATACCTGTGCCGGATAGGGAAGGAGCCGACGGCAAGCGTTAGCTGCCATTGTGACGCTGAGCGTGACACGGCGGAACATACCCTCGAGTTATGCGCTGCATGGGAGGGTGAAACGCCGTGTCCCGGATCGGCGTCATCCGGGCGAGATGACTCCGCTGCCGGGCATGGTGCGCGCCATGCTCGGCAGCGAGGAAGAAGATGGAGGAGCCGTGGCCTCCTTCTGCGAAATCCGTAATGTTGCAGAAGGAGCACCGCGGGAGAGGCTTACCGCGAGCGTCAGCGGCGTGCTGAGGCTTCGCGCTCGTTTGGTGGCGAGAAGGAGCGTCGCCTCCGGTCGTCAGGGCGACGCTGGCGGCCCCTGGGTTTGGCGCATGACCTGGGCTCCGGAGTGGGGGGTCCTGATAGGAGGCCCCTTCCGGCCAGGAGCAGCACAGGAGTCAGACCGGATGTAGAGTGGCATTGCCTCCTGTTCGCTTCCGGCGCAGGGCAGCGGCACCCTGGTGGCCTGGTGCGGCCGTTACCAGCCGGCCTCCGAGGGGCAGAAACGGGGTCGCGGCGGTTGCGAGTTGGGGCTCGCAGCCGCCTCTGTAGTCCTGGCCCCGGGACGGATGGAGAGCAGGACGATGTAGCCTCGTCCTGCCGCTATGAGACAGGGCGATTACCGGGGACCGTTTGTCCTCCCGCGGATGGGCGCATAAGTTGTGGCAGAGGAGGATATTACCGGAAGCGGCATGCTTCCGAGCGATTCTCGGTAATCCTCCCATATCGATCTGAAGAAGGTCACCGTGGGGTTTTTAGTGGGTAGGGTCCGCGCCCGTTATAATGGGCGCGGGGAATCCTTACACCCCCTCTCCCCGGCTCTCCCAAAGAGGTGGGAGGGAGTCTTTTTCGAAGATTTTCCCACGACAAAAAAAAAAAAAAAAAAAAAAGATACTCGTAACGATCTCTCCCATTTTTGTACGAAGCACCGAGGAGAATGAGGTGCTGATTCCTCTCCTCGTAATCGAATCAAGTTTTGCGGACATTGATTTATTCAGGAAAATCTCGTCATAGCGACTTCAGATTTTCACGAATGAAAGGACAATCTGCCTGTTGTTGAAGCGATCGGCTGTGCACGCTGCGCGTACGCGCGATCGTAGACATAGGGTTGTGATTGAACATTGTGCGAAGTTCGTTGCACGCGACTGCGACGTTAGGGATTCGGTGTTAATCACTTTGAGTCTCCTTCCTATTTAATACCGGGTTGAGCCACTGTAACGGAGTATACCGACATACTGGTTATCGCCTGGTGGTGGTTCGCCGTTCGAAGGGATCGAGGAACCCACTCGAATCCCGCCCGTCTGGTGTACCACATAGAGTGCACCCGACCGGTGGAGTGTGGTTTCAGGTCGACCCGTTAATGAGCTGTAAATACGGCGTAAGAGCAACCGGAATTTGAGATGCCCCAGATATTAGGTATCACTTCGCGGTGCTCACCGTGCATCAGGCTTTAGTGAACCCGCTCCAGAAAACCCAGTCGTGAGTGACAATCGTTGAGCACAAGCGACCACTGGAGCAAAGGGGTTCGAAGCAGCCGTCCTTCCACCGCTACACCCACTACCAGATGTGAGTCGACCACACTGGGCTGTGACCGTAGGGTGGTTGGAGTTGCAAAGCGACGTCGTCCTAATCCGGCGAGCAGCAGGCCAGGCTCCTTTCGTTCCATGCTAAGAGCCTCCGTCGAGGTAGTCACGGCTTGCTGCCGGGCATCTCCCCTTCTGGATAAGGAATTGCTGTCGAGGCAGCTGCGTGAGACAGGCCGCAGGTCGCTCCTGAGGGGCCGCCGACGAGTACCCGTACCTGGACAGAGACGTCCTCTTGCGTGGGTGGCGTTCGAACGTCACCCACATCAGGTGCCAGACGTGCTCGCGGGATATAGCCATTTGGTGCCTAACAACCTCCATTTGGTTTCCCGTCCGTGGCATTGGCAAAGCAAAGCCCTGGTAGATCAGAAAAAAACCTCGTCTACCTCGGTTGTGCGCGCTCGGTGATATCGTAAAAAGCGACTATCACCGACCAGAAAGCAAAATAATACAGTCTCACTAGGCTATTGCGCCTAAATTGCCAGTTAGCTTTCCTCCAAGCAGCACCAGACTGTCGCGGGAGCGCAGAGATAATCAGCTGACGAGCGCGTAATCGTTGACATGTCCGCAAAATATTCATATTTGCCGGAATTTCTGTTACAGAAGACCACAGAAAGGAAAAGGAAGAGGAGACGCTGGTAGAAACCAGAGAGCCGTCGTCTCATTTATTTTCTTTGTTTTAAGTTTCTACAGCAAATTGTATTTTTGATTTATATTTTTTGGTAATAAAAGAAAATTTAATTAAAAAATTTGTAAACAATTTCTCTTCATCCTGTCTTTTCCTCGTTCAGAACTATGTTAGAGTCCCTTTCAGTACTTATACTAGCAGAATATAATAAAATTTAATATAATTTTATTTATTACTTCAGAATTATTTTTTTATTTCTTTATTTTAAACTTATTTTTCATAGTTGTATTTCTCCAAATATTGAAATTGGTAGTATTTGACCTCGTAAAAATATTTTATAGAATATTTAATCGCTTATGATATTCACTTTTTATTAAATTCAATTATTTTAATTTCTTCAGGATTTGTGAATTACATGAAGACATAATTTATTATTATATAATAAATTATTTGTATAGAAAAAATTAGTTTATTAATTACAATTATTTTAGGAATTTATTTTTCAGGTAATAAGTAATATTTAGGAATATAATGAAGCTAAATTTTGATTTAATGATTGAATTTTTGGCCTTTCAATTTTGTATTTATTAACAGGATTGTCATTGAATACAGTGTAATTATTGGAATTATATTTTTAATAACATGTTTATTTCGTATATCTCAAGTAAATCATTTTTCTTAATACTCATCATTTCACATTTTGAATCTTCTTTGTTTAAATAACGCGTTAATTAGTTATTAAGAAAAGGCGGTTAAATTCTCGCGTGATATATGGAAAAAGGGGACATTTCTTATACGGTGTTGTCCTCTAGTGTTCGCGACATTCCAGAGCCTTCTCTGCGTCAGTAACTACTGCTTCGGGAGCAATACCGTGTAGAAAACATCCAAATTTACCTTTCAATCATAGTCACGCGATCGGCGCATGGTAACGGTTCCACAAGGAGAACAGGTGTTACTACGGCCGAATGATATAACAGAAAGGATACAAGATTAATTACCAGAGACAGACAATCTCCGCTCGCGAACGCGGCTTACAAGAGGGTCCGTCTCGACAATCACTTACTATCTGGTTCTATCGACGAGATTCAGCTTCGTCCCAAGCCGACCTCGTCCAATGCACCGCTGATCACGATATACGCGCAATTAAATCCGTCTAATTGTATAGTTACACCACAGAACCGAAACGGAACGAAGTGGAGACTGTGGTAAATTCGGAAAGAATTAACCTAGTCGGATTTCGTACCTCACGGTTTCGTGAGATTTAGTGATCGTTGTGTGAACAGAACCGTTCTTGGAATCAAACGGCAGCGTTGAAACAATTTACAGTGAATCAACCGGTGGCTGATCATAATCGTGTGTGCACTTAAATAGTGATTTCGATTATCGCCACCGTTGCGTCAGTTGTTTCATAACGCCAAGCGATTTCCCACATTGAACAACCAGTGGCTGATAACAATCATCGTAACACCAATAGTGTTCGATTGTCGCCACCGTTGTGTGGAAGCTGCACGTACCGCTGTAATCAGCTGTCGCGCAAGCGAGAACCGAGAAAAACTTCTCGGTTTTCGCTTGAATTTTTGTGAAATTCAAACACCTCTGATAGGCCTTTTGGCGTATACCCTGAGTGGGATTGTCGTTTCCGAGGGTCGAAATTTGCCAATTTGAGTACCACCCCCATAGCAGGGCCTTATTTGGCGCATTCCTCTGGGTGCTCTCGGCTGAATTCCTGATTATGGCTCGAACGTCGGTCCACTCATCACCAGTGTAAATACGGACACTCGGTGGTAGAGCGACGTTCAAAAGGGCGCCGTGGTGTAAGCGCCTTAACGTTCAGAACGCTTCCGTAGCGCCAGGTAAGTGGCTTGCATCACACCGGTCCCAGCACGGACCAGGAAACGACGCTGGATATCACGGAGTGGGACAATTTTTGGAACCGCCTTACAACCCTCCAACTGTTGTCACCTCCAGCCAAAATTCAAGCTTTCAGCCGCAGTGGGAAGATCGAGGCTCAAATCTTGTCTTCCCCATCTTGCTATTAAAAAGCCTTTCCCAGAACTGCAGTCTGAAGTCCGTTTCTCGATCACAACAGAGAAACGTTCCCAAGAATACAGTCCACTCAACACAGCTGCGGTATCGCTGCCAGAAGCGGAATCCCGCTCCTGTTTATCGTAAGAAACAGAGACAGGAGCGTGTGGATTGAAAGCGAGTCAGACAACGCGACGAGCGTTGTCAAGCATATTTACAGTGCCGAATTCTCGGTCTCTGTTTGTTGCAGCGAACGACCGAGACGCGAGAGCCGTAGTGGCCACAGACCACGGCCAGGTTTTACGAGCTCGCCAACGGGCTCGGTTTTTCCTGGCGATTTTAAAAATATAAATTTCTTCATTTTTTGTTGTATTTAATTTTGTATTTTTGGATTAAATTTCAAACATTTTAGAATAAACGGCCTAGTCAGATTGACTAGGCGAAAGAAATGTACAGTGTACCGATTCACTTTCCCAATACACACTACCCACTCCCTTCGTAGAATTCGGACTCAACGTTGTAAAAGGGTGAGGTTAGCGACATTAACTTCTATTAATTTCTGGAAAACTCTTACTTGAATTAAATCTCCAACCTCATTTTAACAATTTATACCTATTTTCTGACATTTTGTAGATATTATTTGATTATTTGTTTATATATTTATTTATCGATGGAATATATTAAAATTAAATATTAATAAAAATTAATTAGTACAAATAATATAATAGTATAAAATTATTACACAATTTATTTCCTAATTAAAAATTTATTATTTATAATATACTTATAATTTAGTAATTATATTGTTAGAGCTATGGAGTTTTCTTTATTAAAAAACGAACGGAACAACATGCGGCTTCTTAGTACGATTCTCTTTATTTGCCTAACAATCGACGATCACACTGCTCCTACAGTTATCTTCAAAAGACGCGCGCGAATTACAAAACGCTCACATCTGCAACACCTCCTCTTAAGACGCGCGCTTAACAATCTCTTTTATATTCATCTCACTCTGGGCTACAAAAGTAAATGGTGAAGATCTTAATAACGGTTTTGGTGAGTACATCTGCAGGCATACGGATCTGTTTGACATATACTCAATAACTCAGGCTTTTCGTTTCGCAAAAGCATCCCTTATATAAATCCCCTCGGCGTGGCGTGCATGACCCAGAGGCTGGGAGTGGGGTCCTGATAGAGCCCTCTCGCCGAGGCAACGCGTAGGGTCGGACCGGGATGGGGTGGCAGTGCTCTCCTGTCCGGCTCCGGGCGCACGGAGCGGCACCCTCGGTGGCCTGGTGCGGCCATGAGCCGCCCGGCCTCGAGGGGGTAGAAAAGGGTCCGCGGCGGCTGTGTTGGGGCTCGCAGCCGCCACCAGACGCGGCCCTGGGATCGATGGCGGCAGGACGATGTGGCCTCGTCCTGCCGCTATGAGACCAGGGCGATTACCGAGGGACCGTTTGTCCCCGCGGGTGGGCGCGCAAAGCGCGGGCACTGGGAGGATACCGGGAAGTATGCTGAGCGATTCCCGGTATCCTCCCAAGAAATCGTGCGGAAGGGTCACCGTGGGACGTTTTTAGTGGGTGAGGTCCTGCGCCCGGTATAATGGGCGTGGGGTATCCCACACATCCCTCCCGCCTCTCCCAAAGAGGTGGGAGGGAGTCTTTCGAAGATTTTCCCCACGAAAAAAAAAAAAAAAAAAAAAATCCCCTTATAAAATGAAACTTAATATCGATGTGCTTTTGTCCTCGGATGTACTAATCGCATTCCTTAACAACAATTGCGCTCCTTATTATCGTTGTAAATTACAATATTATCCAAATGACTTTACATTTAATTTCTTTGAGAAACTTAGATATATATAACTCCATAGTTTAACAGCGCTTCCCACCCGGATTGCCACATACTCCGCTTCTGTGGAGGGCATGGCAATCTGTTCGTTGCTTCTGTGATTTTCCAGCTGATTGGACCCATCGACATATTAAAATTACATATCCAGGTGTAATGATTTCGTCAAGCTTACACCCTCCCCAATCAGCATCGACATGTGCCACTTATCTTATGTCTGATTTCCTAAAAACAATACCGTAATTTAGTGTTCTCTTCAAGGTATCGTAATACCCTCTTAGCTGCTTACCAGTGAACCTCCGTACTACAATCGTTGAATTGGGCCAATAGGCGCTTCACCGCGTGAAGCTACAATATCAGGCCTGGTGGCTACAGCCAAATACGATTAAGTGAACCCCACCAATTCACGAGATAAGGCCTCCTCTGGTTTTCTCTACACCCTTATTGTTTTCCCCAATGTTGCTTCTTACATCCATTGCAGTGTATATACTGGATTACAACCAAAACTCCATTTCTAAATCTTTTGTAACAAATCGGTAACATATTTTTCTTGGCGTCATGCTTATTCCCTCGGCATACCTTGTTTTAATATTAATACCCTAGCAATAATTCCTATTTTTCCTAGATCCTGTATATCGAAATCCTTAGCCAATTCAGTTTTTTACGTTCCTGATCCACTTATAAATCATCAGACACAAAATTATCAATGTCATTACATACACCGCTAATAGTACAACTCTAGTATTTATCTTTGGCCACTGTATACGCATGAATCCGAAACACGTAGGGACTCTAATCCTAAATTCTTCAATTTTTCGTCTTCAATCTTTCATTCCACTGTTTTCCTTGGCTTCGTTTGAGCCGCCATACAAAGCTTTATTCAAAGAAGCATACAGGACGATCTCTGAGACCTTATTTGCTTTAATATGCCTTTCGCCTCTTTCTGTATTATTTTCTCTTCTCTCTGTATCCTCTGCTATTTCTGTAGCTAGAGCTTCTCTTCAAATCACTCCAGGCACGTCCATAAATGTCTTTCTTTTAAAATCCCATTAAGTTATGCACTTGTTACATCTAGTTGTTCCAATCCCTGCATAATTTCAATTTAACCGCCAAAGGCTAAGAGTAACTCCGATAGAATCCAGCCTCAGCAACCTGGTGCGAACGTATCTCTCCGAAATCAATTCCTGGGCAGCTGTGTGACCCCTGGCCACCATACATCACTCGCCTTTCGCTTTTCTGCAAACGATCCATCCGCCCGGTATTTATTTGCAGGAGAACCGTGCGACATCCTAATACCCTTTCTGCGTTCTCCGGCTTTTCCGTAATGTCGAAAGTATCCATTTTTAGATTAAACATCTTACCCGTTGCTTTATAGCTCTTCCATTGTTCTTGGTCATCTCTTTTGCAGTGTATCTTACTGATATGTCAGCCACGTTAGCAGCTAATGCCATAACCAAGTTGGCTCTCTGCAATCTTGGCTACTTCCATTCCTCTTTCAGCCATTTTATCACTTTGCATCGAATCTTGTGTATAATCTCTTTCATTCTGTCATGTTCTTGTAATGAAATAGTTTCCTAGGACGACCCTCATGCCTGTCCTCACAATTTTTTGGCCTCCCAGGTGCCACTTTGCAATATCATTGGTTACATTTCCTTCCTCTATACTCTCACCTGAAGCCTGGCAACACTCGTCAATGTGTTTCAGGGTCGACATTAGTATGACTAATTTCACTCTGCATTTGTTATTACATTTTTTAACTTTCTCTTGCTTCCTCTCCTCATGAGGGGCTTGCTTTTCGGTATTCTCGTCTTTATGTTCCCAGATTACTCTGATATCCCTCAATACTATCACTTTCCTTTCTGCTGGTGGTGGTAGCCATACTGCCTGTATAAGCTGGGATTAGATCGTTCACAGTAGCCTATAAAAATGCTCTCGTTTTTGTTCCCTGATCTTCAAACTTCTCTTCTTCCTTGGATTTTTGATTTAAAACGTAATGCCTTCAGTTCCAAAAAAATTCGTAAATAGTGATAAACTTCCGGTTGACTTCCTTTCTTTGATCCAGTAGTTTGAATGGAGTTTTTCCAGATTTTCAATGCTCTGGTCAAGCATCTATTTCTAAGTATAATTTGGCAGTTGAAACTGGCAGATTCTGCCCGTAATATCCTCTAGATAATCCTGCCTGCAACAGCATACATCTCGCGGTCTCTATTAACGTGCGATTCTTCCGTTCAGTCAAACCATTTTGTTGCGGCGTGTGCGGTACTGTTAGCCGATATTGAATCCCATTTTCTTTTAGGTATTCATCGCATCTTATATTGCAGTACTCCTGACCATTATCTGTTTGCAAGTACTTTATTTTCCTCTCGGTCAACGTCTCGGCATATTTCTTAAATTCCTGGAACATCTCTAAAACTCCATCTTTCGACTTTAAAAATATACCTGACTCCATCTCGAGTAATCATCAATAAACGTTAGTATGTATCTCGATCCCCTATTGACTCTGTTTTCATAGGCCCACATAAATCAGAATGTACTATTTCCAATAATCTGGTACTTCTTCTTGATTCTCTTGGAAAAGGTGTTGAAGTCAGCTTACCTTGTATGCATTTTTCGCATGATGGCATAGTATTTTTACCTTGAATTTTAATCCTGATTGCCTTTCCTGTCCTCACCATATATGTCATATCCTTTAAATTCAAATTTCCAAGACGTTCATGCCACCGTCTTAAGTCTGAATTTCCTTCCTGACATCTCACACTTCTAGCATGCTCTGTACATTCTTGTATATAATATAAATTTCCAACTCTATTTGCTTTGGCTTTTATTCTTCCATCTCTTCCCTTTACAACAGCTCCATGCTTGGTAAAGATTACTACATTATCCCTTTCTGTAATCTGTGCTACTGATGCTAAATTTACTCTTAAATCAGGCACATATAAGGTATCCTGAAATTCAATATCTTTAATATTATTATCTAGATATGTTTGAATTTGTACATTTCCTTTGGCTTCAACATTTGCTGACATGTGACTAGCTAAATTCAATTTTTTATGTTCTGATGGGTGCAACGCAACAAATTGTTCTTTATCTTTGCACAAATGTTTGGTATAACCACTATCCAAACACCACTTATTGTGTTCTGGACCCATTGCAATTGCACACGCTTGTTCCATCTCTACATGGTTTACATAAAACATCTCTTGTACCGAACTTACACTTGGTCTATTGGTAGCACCCTTCTTGCATAACAGTTGATCGCTTTGTGCCCCAACTACCACATTGAAAACATTTCATGGGCAATCTACTATTATTTATATGTTTGTCATAACTGCTATTGTTGAACTTATTGTACTTCCACTTTGTTCCCTTTCCTTGTTCTTGCTTGTTAGCTGCCATTGCACCAGGTTCATCGTCGTGTCTTTGTTTCCTAGTTTCGAATTCCTCTAAAATCTTTATTTTTAATGTCTCCAGATTTGGCAGCTCATCACGTGATTCAATCGCACATCTAAAGTTTTCATATGTCTCTGGTAGACTACTCAGCAACATTGCACTCTGCAGATCTTTATGAATCTCGATATTCATATCACCAAGCTTATCCACCACTTCTATAAAGTTATTTATGTCCTCACGCACATCCGCACCATGTGCCATGCGATGACTGGTGAGTCTTCTCAATAAGGCAGCCTTTTTCGCTGGCCCTTTGGACGCATATATGGATTGTAGCTTTTCCCATACACTTTCATACGCAGTTTTGCATCCTTTAATTTGCTTTAATTCGCTAGCGCTTATCGCAAGTATAATATCCGATCTTGCCTTCTGATCGGCAGCGTCCCATGCACGAGTCGCTACTTCCGAGGCAGCATTAATTTCTGTGGGTCTACGATTTTTCCCATTTGCATACTCCCAACCGTCATTTTTTATCAGCAGTGCTTCTGCTTGGATACACCTCGTATCGTAGTTATCTTTCGTTAATAACTCGATCCGATTCGATTTCCCGATACTCGCAGCCATCGTGCCACGTGTCGACCTAACCGCAAATTTGCACTGGTCACTTTTTCCTCCTTTTCTCACTTCACTCTCCTTTTAAACACTTTCCATACTTTACCCTTCTGTTCTTTCTATTCTTTAACTAATTATTTTCGTGACTGGGCCCATAACCTGTTAGAGCTATGGGGTTTTCTTTATTAAAAAACGAACGGAACAACATGCGGCTTCTTAGTACGATTCTTTTATTTGCCTAACAATCGACGATCACACTGCTCCTACATACTCTTCAAAAACGCGAGCGAATTACAAAACGCTCACATCTGCAACATATATATTTATATTTTTATTATTTTATTTATTTGTTTTATACTTATTTTAATAAATTTATATTTTAAAATTATATCAATAAAAATCGAGAAGAAAGATTCCTATTGAATGTGGATTTGATCCATTAATTAATAAACGATTACATTTTTCTATTAATTTTTTTTAAATTTCATTAGTATTTTTAATTTTTGATGTTGAAATTGTTTTAATTGTACCTTTAATTTTTATTTAAAAAAATATTCTACCTTTAATTTCTTTAATAATATTTATTTATTTTTTAATTATATTACTTATTGGATCATTAATAGAATGATATTTAGGGTATTTAGAGTGATTAAATTAATTTATATAGATTAATTAAATATAATCAATGTTTTAATTCGAAATTAAAAGTAAATTTTACTTTATATAAATAATATATTTAAATGATATATATATATATAATATATATATATTAATTGAAACCAAAATAGAGGTAAATTATTGTTAATAATTTCATTGAAATAATTTCGAAAATATGTTTAGATGAAAATATAATATTTTATTTTAAATTATATAAATTTGATATTAAGTAATATTTATATTTGTTATAATATAATTTTGTCTGCCCGGCCAGACGCCGCTGCAGCTAATCCTGTTTGGTAAACCTGTAACAGAAAGAGACACGAATAGGCGTTAAATACCTGTGAACGTGAATCACGCTGTGTGTCTTACTTTCTTCCGCGCTCGTCTGGTCTGTGCTTGTCGCACCCAGGAGCGGGGATCTCAGCCGCCGCGATGCGCAGCTAAGCTAGTGGATCAGATGTGTGAGCGTTCCTGCTAAATCGGGAATCGCTTGTTTATTATTTTAGTGTACGAGATTTCTGCTCGTCTAAATTCACGACTGCAATTTCTGACTGCAATTTAAGACTTTGATGTATGCCTGTCGCAGGAAAAGGTGATCGGAGGGAGGTTGTAAGGCTCCAACCTTTCAGCCGGTCCCCGGCCCTTCACCGCCTTCGTAAGTGCGTACGGCACTGTGTGGTGCAGGTTTGTCAACGGCGCCCTTAGGTCGACTTACGGTTGGGCCTGAGACCACGTTGCTTTGTCGGATGCTCCGTCCTACGCACAGGGACCGTACTCCCTGGAGATGTGTAGACGTGTCCTTGCTTTCGCCGATAACTGGGGTTTAAAAGTGTCCCGCTTCGACTGGAAGACGGCAAATCCACCCAGGGTATTATTCACTCCTGTATGGTGGGTTCGAAGCCGTTTCTGACAGCCAATTGAGATGGAGTTTGTACTGATCCTCTAGTGCACGATGATTCCACTCAGGGTTTCTTCCCACACCTGGATTATGGAGTCGTGCACTAAGAAAAGTGCGAAGAACCTCGCACCTATAAATTGGGGTGAGCTTTAGCCCTCTATCCCTGGGGAAACGATTGAGTCCACTCAGGTTTCTTCCCACACCTGTTTATGGATCGATTCCTCGGAAGCACTCGGAATTACTTCGAGCCTATTCCGAATTAAATGAGTCTTTTTACAGAGCTCGGTCGGGTACCGCCTGACTCGATACTATAACGCGCAAAAAATTCCTTTGCCTCTCCGAGGGTAGTCGAAGAATTAGACTCGGGTCGGATAGCTCGAATTATTTGTATATTCGACTGCTGAGCGTGTTCGTATACCGAAGTGCTCGTGGCAGTGGTTTGATAGCGAGTGACGGACGAGCACGAGCTGCCAAAGTGAGCGCGTGAGTGGGGAGAGTCTTCCGTCACGCGGCGCTGTCGCCGTGTCTCTCGTCCGTCTCTGCCTATTATAGAGTTTTCGTACCTTCTCTAAACTCGGGCGTTTGAACCGCTTGTTTCAAAATTGAACGTTAATTAATCGTTCGCGTGACTTTGCAGAAAACCTCGAGAACCGTGTTTTTCTGTCCTAACATTTTGAATAGCGGACGCGTCGACCTAGAATCTTCCTGGTCGGTCGCGTAACCGAAAACAAACCGGGTAACGAATTGTTTCGGATTTAAATTAAATTTCGCATTTTAATCGATATTTAAACAATATTAATTAAAAGTTTTAAAGTTATTAAATATATAATAAATTTTATTATGTATTAAATAACTTTTTTTATTATTAAATATATATATATTATAAATTAATTGTTAGAATATGGAGGGCTCAAATATTAATTTGAGAACCTCGTCTAACGGGTGTCCGGATTACGAAGGAGTAGGACGTAGGAAAAGTAAATCGTTTCTTTTTTTGATTGTAGTTTCGCGTCGTCGGTCTTCGACGACGCCGTTTATTTGAAAAAAACAAAGAAACAAAACAAACGAAACGTATGAAATTTGTAATAACAATCAAAATAAAATAAAATCAGAACGAAAATAAATCAGAAGAAAAAGAGAAATAAACAGAACCTAATTTTTGGCCATTTGCCGCTTTTAATAACTTTGAAAATAAATTAAGATAATCGTCTCGTCGCCTGGCGCGTTAATCCGCCTCTCTTTCGACGAGTCGTCGGCTGGCGTCACTCTTCTCTGTAACAAAAGGGACGGAACTTGGTGTAAATACACGGTAACGTTAGTCACGCTTTCCGTCTCGTTCTGACGTTCTCGCGCTCCTAGCTATGCTTGTCGCACTCAGGAGCGGGGATTCTCTGCCGCTGCGTTACGCGGCGAAACAGGTGGACTGTAATTCTTATGTGTGTGCGTTCCCTTTAAACCGGGAAACAGCTGATTGCAGTTCGAAGGAAGACGAGATTATACCTCGATTCTTCCTATACTGCGTTATCTCGACCTTTCGTAGGAAAGGGCAACAGATGGAGGTTGTAAGGCTCCAAATGTTGTCGAATCCTCGGTTTCTTACCGTCCTCGTAATCCGTCCTTGTACGGTGTGGGAAGGTACCTTGTCTGCGTTCACAACGACTTACAGTTAGCGTACGTTTCCCACTGTTGCTCTTGAGCGGTATTCCACGCACACGTTGGCGTATTTTCGAAATACCGCTTCAGCAAGTCGCCTGATGCTGGACACGTGATTTTAATTCCTAGCACCGACTGGAGGGCGGCAAGTCCACCCACGGAATACCACGTGGTCCGTCTAGGTGGGGTTTTAACCGTTCGACAGTCAAGGGAGGTTCGTGGGTCCAATCCATAACCTTCGGATACGACCGATCGGTTCAACGATACGCATCCTGTTTCCTCAGTCTTAGGTGGTTTTTACCACTGCCGCTTTAGAAACGTTCGAAATAACCCACGAGATTCCTCGTTAGAAACGGAAGTGTCGTTGGTACCGGATGGTATCCCAATCTGTTTAGGTACTGCACTTCGTTGCGTTTCCGACTCTTTTCACTCCAGTTAAAACGTGTAGCGGAAGTATTTGCGTTACCGGATCGGACCCCAATCCGTTCTCGCACTGCACCTTCTTCACCACGTTCTTAACTGGCTCGAAAGAACGACAAGCTTTACACAATTCTTTCTATAGGAGATATACGGAGGAGCGGGATCGTATGCCCATCTGCTCTCTGCCGTTTCAAATCAAGAGTGATTCGTTTAACAGCGAGAGTCAAATTCGAGAGCGATTTCCGACTGGCGGCGCTGTAGCCGAATTTGAGTTTATCCTTGTCTATCTTTCGATTGTCTTCTTCCTTGTCTATATTACGCGTTTCGAAACGTTAGCTTGAAATTCTGCGTAGTTTGGTCGATCGCGTGATGTTTCGAAGAAATCCGTATGTGACCGTTTTTGTACCTGGTCTTGTTTACGCGTAGCGGACATGAGCGCCGAACATTCTCGAGCATGTTACATAACCAGAAAACAAAACCCGGTGACGAATAATATTATACTATTCTTATACGTCGAATTAACGCGATATTTAAACATTAATGTTATTATAAATATAAAAATTTAAGCTTCTAACTTAAAAATTAATGAATATAAATACACATTAATTTTTCTTATTTAAAAAATTTATTTAGCTCAATATTTTCAATATTATACTTTTAATTTAAGCTATTTAAATTATATTATTTGTAAATTTAAATTTATTTATAATAATCAAACAAATAATAATATAATTACAATATAAAATTTAATTATAATTATTATTTCTAATTTATTAAATCTATAATTTTTATTAAATTTTAAAATTATAAATTTTAATTTAAATATATATATTCCAAATAATAATTCTAATCATCCTTTTCCTATAAAAATTTCATATTTATAAATTAAATTAAATAAATTTGTTAGAGCACTCAGAGGCTCTAACTGTGTGGTTCCGGACGAGGGAGAAGATAGGATAGAGAGAATTGGTCCAAGTTTTCAAATAACCTTTTTATTACGAAAATATAAATCAAGAAATACAAACTACAAAAAACTTAACCGAACAAAAGAAATTGACAGGGACGACGGCTCAGACCCCTCGGCCGCGTCTCCTCTCTTCCTTTCCTTCTAAGGTCTTCTGTAACAAAAATTATACAAGAAGTATAATTATTTTGCGGACAAGTCACCGATTACGCGCTCGTCAGCTGATTGTCTCGCGCTCCAGCGACATGTCTGGGTGTGCTTGGAGGGAGAGCTAACTGGCAATTTAGCGCAATAGCTAGTAGACTGTATTATTTTGCTTTCTGGTCGGTGATAGTCGTTTTTACGATATCACTGACGCGCACAACCGGGTAGACGAGGTTTTCCTCTGATCTACCGGGTTCGCTTCTGCAATGCCACGGACGGGAAACCAAATGGAGGTTGTAAGGCTCCAAATGGCTATATCCCGCGAGCACGCTCACCGTGTGAGACGTTCGAACGCCACCCACGCAAGAGGACGTCTCGTCCAGGTACGGGTACCTCGTCGGCGGCTCAGGAACGGCTTGCGGCCTACTCCACGCAGCTGCCTCGACAGCGATTCCTTACCTTTGAAGGAATCGCCCGGCAGCCCGCCGTGGTCCCTCATCGGCGGTTCCCTTTACGAGGGAGCCCGGCCTGCGGCTCGCCGAATTAGGACGACGTCCTTTGTAACTCCAACCACCCTACGGTCACAGCCCAGTGTGGTCGACTCACATCTGGTAGTGGGTGTAGCGGTGGAAAGCCGGTGCTTCGAACCCCTTTGCTCCAGTGGTCGCTTGTGCTCTACCTTGTCACCTCACGACTGGTTCACTGGAGCGGGTTCTCTAAAGCCCGGTGCACGGTGAGCACCGCACAGTGATACTCAATATCTGCGTATCCAACTTCCGGTTGCTCCTACGCCGTATAGCTTCACACGGGTCGACGAAACCACAACTCCACCGGTCGGTGCACTCTATGTGGTACACCAGACGGGCGATTCGAGTGGGTTCCTCGATCCCTTCGAACGGCGAACCACCACCAGGCGATAACCAGCATGTCGGTATCTCCGTTACAGTGGCTCAAACCGTATTAAATAGGTAGAGACTCAAAGTGATTAACACTGAATCCCTAATGTCGCAGTCGCGGCAACGAACTGCAACATTCAATCACAATCCTGCGTCTACGATCGCGTCACGCGCAGCGTGTACAGTGATCGCTCCAACAACTGGCAGATTATCCTTTATTCGAGAAAATCCAATTCGCTATGACGAGATTTTCCTGAACAAATCAATGTCCGCAAACTTGATTCGATTACGAGGAGAGAGATCGTCTCATTCTCCTCGGAGCTTCGTACGAAAAAATGGGAGAGATCGTTACAGGATCTGCTCCTGATCGCCGACGGCTCACGAAAGATCCGTAACAATCTGCAAGCATCGACGGCCGCGGCTGGCTTTCCGTCGCGCAGGCGCAGCGTCACGTAGCGACGCATCGCGCTGCTGGGCCTGAGCTGCTACGCGCCGCATAGCCACGACGCGGCGCTGCCGCGTTTCGGCTGTCGATCTCGATTCGATAAATCGATTTCTCTCTCTCCGGCGCTAACAACACGATTTCTGGAATTTGATCTCAGAATCGAGAATTCCAGTGAAGCCAGCTAGCAAAAACACGAAAATGGCCGCGGTCTACTAATCTAACGAAAAAATTCTCCGTCAGCAGAACCTTCTAGAATTACGCGAATTCATGATAGATACGGGCATCGCGTCCGAGTTTTTACGTCTCGGACTCACACGATATTTAAACAAAATTTTTATATCTATATTTAAATATAAATAATGAAAAAAATATTGATATAATAAAATTTAAAAAGTGTTATATTTATATATATAATTGTTAGGGGAGTAGGTTTGAAAAAACCTCGCCTAACGGTGGTCCGGATCTCGAGGGAAGGAACGTCGGGGAAAAGAATACAAGCGGTTTTTAATTTTCACGTAGCCGATGAATTCGACTACGTCGTTTATTTGAAGCGTATTAAATTTGTACGTAAAAATAGGTCTGCCGGTCTAGACGCGTTACCCGCTGTCTAGCTTCGATGATAGGTAACAGAAAGAGAAAAGAATAGGCGTTAAATACCTGACAACGTGACTCACGTCGGATGTCTTTCTTCTTTCGCGCTCGCGCCTGGTTTGTGCTTGTCGCACCCAGGAGCGGGAATCAGTCGCCGCGATACGCGGCTATATTAGTGGACTGTATGTGTGTGTGAGCGTTCCCTTTAAATCGGGAATCGCTCGCTTATTCTTTCTTTATTCAAGATTCTAATTCCGCTATCTTTCAAGCCTGCAACCCTTGTTTGTCGCAGGAGGGGCCATCAGAGGGAGGTTGTATGATTCCAACCGTCGCCCTTATCCTCGGCCCTTCACCGTCTTGTTATGTGCGTACGGGCACGGTGCGGTACCGGTTTGCCAACATGTCCTTGGGCGACTTACAGTTGCTCCGATACCACGTTCTTTTTAGAATCGACGTCCTACGCACTGCGGCCGTACCAGGCGAGCGATTTTGGGATGTGATCTGATAATTTTGCCGTAAGCTGGGAGATCCTACGGGTCCCGCGCTTCGGCTAGAAGACGGCAAATCCACTCAAGGGTATTTTATTTCTACCCTTGGTCTGTGGGTTCGTAACCGTCCGAAAAACAAGGAAGGATCGAGTTTAGACTCGATCCGTGGGGAGACGGTGGGTCCACCCAGGGAATTGTCGGTAAGCCCTGGACTGTGGAGCCGTTCAGCCCTTGGAAGCTCGAATATCTCGACGCTTTAATTTTACGTTATATTGTCGCACTGAGCTAGATCGTTGATCTAGGAACTCGCGATAAAGCAGGCTAATTTTTGAGAAGTCTCTCAACGAAGAGTCGAAGAACTCGACCGGGTTCGGAGATTTTTGGAAACTTCTCGTGGTGTGCTCGCTTATCGATATGCTCAGTTCAGTGGCTCGATAGCAAGTGACGGACGAGCACGAGCTGCCAAAAGTGTGCGCGTAAGAGGGGAATCCTTCGTCGCGTGGCGCTGCCGTGGCGTCTCTCGTCCGTCTTTGTTTAATTTATTATTGTCGTACCTTCTCTATGCCTTTTTTTTTTTTATTGTCGTTGGGAAAATCTTCGAAAGACTCCCTCCCACCTCCCATTCCTCCTTCAGTACCGCCTCCCCATCTTTTCCTCCAACCTTGCCATCCTATCCTCCATCTCCCCTCTCCCTTCTCCACCTCTCCACCCATTCCTCCATCTTCCTCTAACCTTTCCCAACTCCTCCTTTGCTTCCCTAACCTGCACCTTCACCTCCCCCTAAGTCCTTCCTCATTTCCTCCCTCAATTCTCCGATCAGCCTCCAGCGCTCCGTCCTCCCCCGCCCATTCCCTCACCGGCGACCTCTGCACCCTCCTACTCTTCCTGAACGCCTCCCCCTGCCTCACCCCTTTCCACCCGCGCCCCCTCCTCCTTCTCTCTTCTCCTCTTCCACATCTCCGCTAACTCCAGTCTGCTTCCTCCACTCAAACTCCTTTCTCTCCCTAGCTTCTCCGCGTTCGTCCTCCAGCCTCTCTGTTTCACCTCCTCATCCCCCTTCCCCCCCACCCCCCTTCGTCACCCCTATCACCCTGTCCTCACCCTTTCTCCCTCCCGCCATTTCTTCCTCACCCTCCTATCTACCCTCAAACGCTCCTTTCCCTTCCTTACCTCCCGCTTCTAGCTTCCTTTCTCTCCCCGCCGCCCGAGGTCGCCACCGACCCCTCTCTCTCCGCGCTGTACCGCCTATCCTTCTCCTGCTCTACTCTCTCTCCTTGCCCTAACCTCAAATTGCTCGCTCCTGCCTGCCTTTCCCTATTTCCCACCCAGCCCGTTTCCTCACCCTTTCAAACCCCTCACAAACTGCTAAACCCCGACCACCGCTCACCCATTCCACACCCTACTCTGCTCGCTAACCCCTTTTTTTCACCTTCTTTCACTCGCACCGTTCACTCTAACCGTCTCTGCACTTTCACACCGGAAATGGAAGTCTCATCTTGATTATTATTTATTAAATGAATAAAATCTTTCTGCACATAAAAATATTAATGATTTAAATAAAGCATGAATAATTATATGAAAAAGCTATTTCATAAAAATTAATTCTTAAAGTTAATATTATTGATCCTAATTGTCTTAATGTTGATAAAGCAATAATTTTTTAAGATCATATTCAAAATTAGCTATTAATCTTGCTATAAAATTTGTTATTAAAGAAATATACAATATTATTATATTAATATTTATATTGTTTAAATAACGCGTTAATTCGTTATTAAGAAACGGCGGTTAAATTCTCGCGTGATCTATGGGAAAAAGGGGACATTTCTTATACGGTGTTGTCCTCAGTGTTCGCGACATTCCAGAGCCTTCTCTGCGTCGTAACCTGCTTCGGGAGCAATACCGTGTAGAAAACATCCAAATTTACCTTGAATCATAGTCCCGCGATCGGCCCAGTAACGGTTCCATGAGAACAGGTGTTACTACGCCGAAATAACAGAGAGGATACAAGATTAATACGAGACAGACAATCTCCCCTCTCGCGAACGCGCACAAGAGGGACCGTCTCGACAATCACTTGCTATCTGGTTCTCGACGAGTTCGCTTCTTCCAAGCCGACCTCGTCCTACCGGAAGTATACTTCAAGCGATTCCCGGTATCCTCCCAAATCGTGCGGAAGGGTCACCGTGGGGTTTTTAGTGGGTAGGTCCCGCGCCCGTTATAATGGGCGCGGGGAATCCCACACACCCCTCCCACCTCTCCCCAAAGAGGTGGGAGGGAGTCTTTCGAAGATTTTCCCCACGAAAAAAAAAAAAAAAAAAAAAAAAGCCGACCTCGTCCAACACCGCGATCACGATATACGCGCAATTAAATCCGTTAATTGCATAGTTACACCACAGAACCGAAACGGAACGAAATTAAGACTGTGGTAAATTCGAAAGAATTAACCTAGTCGGATTTCGCACCTCACGGTTTAGTGATTTAATAGATCGTAGTGTGTACAGAACCGTACAGGAAAAACGCTGCATTGAAACAATTTACAGTGAACAACCGGTGGCTGATCATAATCGTGTGTGCAATTTCAATAGTGTCTGATTATCGCCACCGTTGTGTCAATTGTTTCAAATCATAAGCGATTTCACATTAACAACCAGTGGCTGATAACAATCATCGTAACACTTAAATAGTGTGCGAGTGTCGCCACCGTAGTGGGGAAGGCACGTACCGCTGTAATCAGCTGTCGTGCAACGAGAACCGAGAAAAACTTCTCGGTTTTCCTTGAATTTTTGTGCGATTCAAACACTCTGATAGGGGCCTTTTGGCGTATACCCTGAGTGGGATTGTCGTTTCCGAGGGTCGAAATTTCAGTTTGAGTACCACCCCCATAGGGGCCTTATTTGGCGTATTCCCTGGGTGCTCTCGGCTGAATTCGATTAGCTCGAACGTCGGTCACTCATCACCAGTGTGTACGGACACTCGGTGTAGAGCGACGTTCAAAAGGGCGCCGTGGTGTAAGCACCATAACGTTCAGACGCTTCTAGCGCAGTTAAGGGCTTGCATCACACCGGTCCCGTACGGACCAGGAAACGACGCGGAATCACGGAGTGGACAATTTTGGAGCCTTACAACCTCCAACTGGTGTCACCTCCAGCCAAAATTTAAGACAGCAGCAGTGGGAAGATCGAGGCTCAAATCTTGTCTTCCGACTGCTATTAAAAGTTTCCAGAACTGCAGTCGAACGTTTCTCGATCACACGAGAAACGTTTAAGAATACAGTCCACTAACACAGTTGCGTATCGCTGTGAAGGAATTCCGCTCCTGTTTATCATAAACAGAGACAGGAGCGTGTGGATTGAAGCGAGTCAGACAACGCGACGAGCGTTGTCAAGTATTTACAGCCGAATTTCGATCTCTGTTTGTTGCAGACGACCGAGACGCGAGCCGTAGTGGCCAGAGAGACCACGGCCAGGTTTTTACGAGCCCGCTAACGGGCTCGGTTTTTCCTGGCGATTTAAAAATTATAAATTTCTTCATTTTTGTTTTATTTAATCTTGTTTTTTTATTAAATTTCAAACATTTTAAATAAACGGCCTAGTCAGATTGACTAGGCGAAAGAAATTTACAGTGTGATTCACTTTCCCACACATTCCCACTCCCTCGTAATTCGAACTCAACGTTAAAGGGTGAGAGCGATAACAACTCGCACCTATTTTAACAATATCTAATATAAATAATTTATTATAACGAATTAATAAATAAACTCCTGCAGTTACTAATGTTGAAGAATGAACTAAAGAAGAATCAGGAGTAGGTGCTGTTATAGCTGCAGGTAATCATAAAGAAAAAGGTAATTGTGCTCTTTTTGTTATTGTAGTTAAAATTAATATGGAGATTTATAATATATCTATAAAAATTATTGTTATAAATTCAACCATTTTAAGATCCTAAATCTATAAATATACAAATTATTATCAATAATCTTACATCTCCAACTCGATTACATAAAATAGTTAAAAATCCTGGAATTATAAGAATTACAATTTTGATAAAAATAATTAAACAATAAGAAATCAATCTTAATCCATCTCATCCTAATATAATTCTAAAATATTAGACTTAAAATTATTAAACATATAGAAAATACAAATAATATTACTAAATAAATAAATCGTTTTATAAAATTTCATTTTTTATATATTCAATTCTATTAATATTACTATTGAAGAAATTAATATAACAATTCTAAACAAAATTAATCTTATATAATCTAAAAGTAATAAAATTTCAATCTTTATTCTATTAAAATTTAATATTAATCATTCAATATAAATACTATATTTAAATATAAACAAATATATACCCATAATTATTGAAATAATACTTAATAATATTATAAAAATCTATAAATAATTATTAATAATATAATTTAAATAATTTTATTATTATTTATATCATTGATTCCACAAATCAATACTTTAAAAATTAAACTATATAAATTTAATATTTTATATAAACAAATCTAAATTTAAAAATATAAAATTTAAAGGTAATCAGTGTATAATGATTACAAAAATTCTAAAAATTTAGGATTTTTAATTTTTAGATAAAAATTTATTATTCCATGATTAATATATCTAAATAAATATAATGAATGAATAAATCTTAAAAACCTAATTAATATTAATAATAATAAAAGATAATTACATCAATTGTATAAAACTATTAAAATAAAAATTTCACTAATTAAATTTAATGATAATGGTGCAGATATATTAGAAGAACATAGTAAAAATCATAATAATGATATTTTAGGAATAATTCTTATTATTCTTTTATTAATAATTATTAAACGTCTATTAGTTTCTTTTAATAACATATATTTACTATATAAAATAATCCAGATGAACATAAACCATGAGCAATGATATTATTAAATAACATCTATATAAACTTAAATATTTTAATGTTATTAATCTAGAAATTAAAATTCTTATATGAACTACTGAAGAATATGCAATTAAAATTTTTATATCAATTTGTCGTAAACATAAAATACTTAAAATAATACCTCCAATTAAACTAATAATTATCACATAAATTTTAATTATTATTATGTTATTATAAAAATTAAAATAAAACGTAATAATCCATAAGTTCCTAATTTTAATATAATTGAAGCTAAAATTATAGAACAAAATCAGGAGCTTCAACATGAGCTTTTAATAATCAAATATGTAATCTAAAAATTGGAATTTTAACTAAAAAGATAAAATTATAAATATAAACAAACATTTATTACATGTATATAATACTATTTCTATTATATTAAATATAATACAATTTTAATTTTAATAATTAAACATAAAAATAATAAAAATGGTAAAGAAAAAATAAAGTATAAAATATTAAATATATTCTTGCTAAAATTCGTATTTCTCCTATTCCTCAATAAATAATTATTAAAAATATTAAAATTAATCTAACTTCAAAAAAATAAAATATTAAAATATTATTAGATATAAAAATAAAATTAAGGTAATTAATAAAATTATTAAAAATTAATACATAAATTATGTAGCGGCTCTAAAAACCGATGCGTTCGCTGGATCTGTCCTGACAAGGACATACGGTAAATCTTGCGAGAAAGAGCAGAATATCTTTGATGTTAAAATATAATTCCTTTAATAACACACAAATTGAACATAAAGTTGAACAGAAACCACATAGAATAAACACCACTAGGAAATACACGTTAGTATTACACGTTGCAAAAGTCGAACACGATAAGCGTGTCGAAGAGCGATAATCGCGCGGTCTGTATTACTGCTTGCGTACACTTGTCGCGATGCCTATAAAGAGACTGACTTATCGTCGTCGATTGCCGTGACCGCGCGCAGCGCGAGAATCGTTGCCTTCGGACGTTATGGTTCGAGATTTTGAATTCTGAACATACCGCCCGCCTCGGATGTACTCATCCGACGCTATTATAAAAGATGACAATAAAAATTGGGTGGAACGGAAACATCATTTTTGTTCGAAACCGCCCGCGTGACTGGGCGATTCGACAGCCGGGTTTCGCTAGAACCCCGTGGTCGTGGATCTCGTTTTCGTTTATTTCTACTGGAAGGAAACATAACTTGACAATTGGACGTTTATAGATCGAGGTTGCCGTTTTAACAGTGACGACGCGCGTTACATTATCGTCTCCTGGATGACATTTAATTATTCGAGCGAGTTCCCACTTGCACGGAGGGGCAAGGAGTTTCGCAGAAGGACGATTCGACGAACTTTCGCCAAATTGTTAGCGGTACGCCATTTTGTACGTTGCTGTAGTGTGTGAATATAATCGTTCGACCACGCCTTCCATATAGTTTCGTATAATTTTTTAGTAATTGCCAACGAGTTAAGCGTGTGTCGTGCACATCAAGGAGAGTCACCGACGGAACGGTCGTAATCGCTGTGCCGATAAGAAAATGACCTGGCGTCAATGCAGTATAATCGTCCGGATTGTCTGAGGACGGGGGCTATTGGACGCGAATTCATACGCTTCGATCTGACACAAAAGAGTGGCTAGTTCTCAAAAGTGAGGGTGTGAGACCAATGACACGTTTTAAGTGTTGCTTCATACTTCGAATCCCGGCCTCCCATAGGCCTCCGAAATGCGGAGCTGAAGGAGGAATAAATTTCCATGTTACACGATCAGCCGCCAGTTTATTGAGAAAATTTGAATCGTGAGTTGCCAATCTGAACGCTACAGTCATTTCTTTATCGGCGCCTGGAACGTAGTTCCATTATCGCTGTACATAGCGACGGGTAAACCGCGACGAGACACAAACCGATCATAGCACGCGAGAAACGCGTTGGTTGTGTATGACCCTACTAGTTCGATATGCACCGCACGAGTTGCCATACATATGAACAACGCAATATAAGCCTTAGTCGATTTATATCCGCGGCCGGGAGTTGTTCGGACCAAGATTGGGCCCGCATAATCCACGCCGCAATGTATAAAGGCGGCCTCTCTGCGCGGGTAACGCGCACCGAGGGAAGATCTCCCATTAATTCAGACGGAATGGTCGCGCGCTGTCTCGCGCATATTATGCATTTGTATAGGACCGGCGAACAATAGGGCGGGCTCGTAGAAGCCAAAACTCTTGTCTTAACGTCGACAAGGTTAGCTGAGGGCCTGCGTGTAACAATTTCCGATGTAGATGGTCGATGAGAAGTGAAACCAAGTGATGTGATGCGAGGATGATTGGGTGTTTGGTCTCTTCCGTCATCGCCGCGTGATGAAGACGCAAGCCAACGCGAATGATACCCTCCGAGTCGAGATACGGGTTCAATGAGATTAATGGACTCTTTCGCGAAAGAGGGACTTTGTTTTGCAAACGTTGTAACTCAACCGGATGCACCCTTTGCTGGATATATTTTAACCAAAATGTTCGCGCAGTTTGAATCTCGGTGGAAATAATGCGTTGGGACTGAGGTGAGTCTCCCGTATGCTTTTCGTCGTAAAAGAAACCGAATTCTGAAGATGTCGGCACTCTTTAAGTTTCGCCGTGAAGCGCAACATGTATGCGGTGACGCGAATGAGTTTAGGCCAGCTGGAAAATCGCGTGGCGAGGTCCCACGATTCAGGCGAAGTAAACGTATGTAAGGGTAGGAATACGTTCCTCCATGGGAACTGTGGCCTCGAGAGGCGGTATGTCACAAGCGCCACGAAGTCGGTTGTGCTTCAAGCCATCTCGGGCCGGTCCACCATAATGAGTGGCTCATAAACTGTGGGACGCTCATTCCGCGAGAGGCGCAATCCGCAGGATTGTCCTCTGATTGAACATGGTGCCATTGGCATTTTGGAACAAGTTCGTGAATTTCCGCTACGCGATTTGCGACAAAGGACGCGGGTTGGAGTACCCACGCGAGCGTAATTGTGGAGTCAGTCCAACCATGTAGTTCGCATTTAATACTACCGAAAGAAGTTCGGATGAATGCCATCAGGCGCGCAAGAAGCAAAGCTCCACATAATTCGAGGCGCGGAATGGTTAATGGTTTGAGCGGGGTCACTTTCGATTTGGCCGCGAGAAGAGAAACAACAGTATCCCATTATTAGTGGTGATCCGAGAATACACCACTGCCGCATAAGCGTATTGAGAGGCATCCGCGAAGCCATGAAGCTCTATTTTTCGAATTTGTGATTCATACCCTATCCATCGAGGGAGAGTCATCCGCCGAAGAAGGAAGTTCGATACAGTACGTTCTCCACGTATGGTAGAATTCGGGCTGGGATCATCCCATTTACAATTCTGCAACCAGAGGCGTTGCATCAAGATTTTCGCGACGATCACAACTGGAGTGGCCCATCCGAGTGGATCATAGAATTTCGCGATTGTCGAAAGGACCTCCCGTTTAGTGTTTGGCATTGCAGGCTTGATCACAATATCGAAACGAAAGGCATCCGATTCGGGACTCCAATGAATACCAAGTACCTTTAAGTTCTCATCGGGTAGTAGTGATTTACTAGATGCGAGACCATGATCAGAAGGATCAATATCGGCAATTAGTGTGGGACAGTTGCTTGCCCATTTTCGCAATGTGAAACCGCCCTTCCGCAGCAGGGCAGTCACGTGGTCTCGAGTCTGACGTGCTAATTGTGGATCGTCAGCGCCAAACGCGCAGTCGTCCACGTAGATTTGATCGCGAAGAACTGCCAGCGCGAGGGGATAGTTTGACCTCTTCGTCCTTTGCAAGTTGTTGTAGGACACGTAAAGCGAGATAAGGAGCGGGAGCGGTACCGTATGTAACGGTGACGAGTCGAAAATGTCGCAGTGGTCCGATGGCGAGGATCGCCACAGAATCCGTTGATAATCAACGTCCTTGGAATTTACAAGGATCTGTCGGTACATCTTAGCAATGTCCGCAATGAAGACGCATCGGTGAAGACGCCATCGAAGAATTATGGCAGCTAGGTCAGTCTGCAATTTCGGCCCGATCAATAAGTGATCGTTCAATGATTTCCCGTTGGTTGTTTTCGCAGATGCGTTAAAAACGACTCGAAGATGCGTAGTCGTACTATGTTCGCGAATGACCGCGTGATATGGAATGTACACGGTTTGGGCTGATGGAACCGGTGAAGGCTCTTTGACTTCGACCATATGCCCGAGTGCCTCGTATTCACGTAAAAATTTGAAAATTCAGCGTAATGTTCAGCGTCTCGGCGGAGACGGTTTTCCTGACGCAAAACATATTGGTCGCTGTCGCAAGTGAAGGCCCAATGTCGATGGGAGGTCCTTCAATAAAGGGTAAACGCACGACATATTGCCCGTTAGGAGCCTGACTGTGCGAACGCTGAAAAATCGTTCTTCGCATTGCTGCTCGGAAGAGGGAGAGACGCGTGACGGACGGCAATTCCTCGACTTCCCAAAATCGTCGAAGTTCCGCATCTAATTCCGATGAGACATTGCAGTGGAAGGTCGCGACGGAAGCGGGAATACTGGACGATGACGAGGAAATAGGACCGGACAAAATCCACCCTAAAGTGGTGTTCTGAGCTGTAGGCTGGTTCGTTGTACCTTTTCGCAAGCCATTCAATAGGAGCGACCCGTACTGATCCGCGCCAATAATCAACTCAATTGATCCGAGCTAAAGGGATTCTCATCCGCTAAATCCAGATCGCGAATATGAGAGAGCATTGCATCGGCATTAATACGAGTCGGGATATAACTCGATAGTGATCGTATAACATAAGCGGTCATGGGATATACGGACTCATTCTCGCACGATGCGATGGTGAATGTTGCCAATGAACGACAAGAGGTGGCAGCGTTACTGATTCCGGTAATACAAGCTGAGATACGAGAACGCGGAATCCGTAGTCGTTGCGTTAGATCTTCCGAAATTATAGAGACTACTGAGCCTTGGTCGAGCAGAGCGCGAATTTTCTCAGAACGACCTGATGGCGAACGCAGCTCGACTCGCGCAGTTGCGAGCAAGGCTTGCTGCGTAGCCGTGGTTCGCGGAACAAAACACGACGCTAACGTAGTCGTCGCGGGAATATCGACATTACTATACGACGAATCTACGTTTGTTGCTGTTGTCGTCTCGCCTGAGGACGTAACCGATGCGTGAAAGTGCAACAAGGTGTGATGACGTTTTTTACAAAAATTACAATTATACGGGCTCGCACATTTTTCTCGTCGCAAGAGTCGGACTCAAACAATTTACGCACCGATTTGTACTCTTTACGAAATCGAAACGTTGTTGGGCGGATTTGGATTTGAATGACGAACATTGAGAGAGCGTATGGTTTGTTTTGCACAATTCGCAATTGCCCTTCGCCGACGCAGCCGCATGAAGCGATGTGGCTCGCGAACGATTCGATTTTCGTTGTGCATTTTTCCGCGCGCCGCGCGACCGATTCTGACGTAGAAGACATAATCGACTGTAATGCGCGTGTCCGTGATCGTAAAAGAAATCTAGATCTCTGAATGTCGGACACTGAGTATTGTTCCCCACTTGCAACTCCCAGGCTTTACGCGACGCAGGATCTAATTTTTTCGTAACAAAGAAAACAAGAATGTCATCCCAATGCTCGATGGGACGCTTAAGATTTCTTAAGGCGTTGATTGCCATACTAGTTTTGTCGCGGACATGTTGACGATGCTCGGCCGATTCAGAGCGAACTTGCGGAAGGTCGTATAAAGTATTTAAATGCGTTGTAACTAACAGTCGCGTATTTTCATAACGCCCGACTAAACGATCCCACGCTAGTTCGAATCCGGCATCGGTTATCGCAATGTTCGTAACAAGGTCAGCTGCTTCTCCTTGCAGAGACGATAATAGATATTGAAATCTAGAAACATTTGACAGACCTTTTCGAGCGATAATCATCGCTGAACAGCGAACGCGTAAGCTTTCCCTCACTAATGGCCCCAGAGAACTGCGGTAGCAGAAGCGGGGGCAGTCGATCGGCGACATCGCATGGTTGGTGGACAGCTTCGGTTTCTGAATGAGAGGATGAATTACCGGATGTGCCGGCAGCCTTCAAACGGGAAGAAGTTTCCGCGAAGAAGTCCGATGTGTCCAGATAGATCTCGTGCGCGGCCAAGAAGCGATCCTTCGTGAAATAGTCCAGGCTGGTGCGCTCAGCTTCCGTAGCGATGGTGTTAATTTCTTTGTGCAAATATGTACACTCGACAAAGGATTCGCGAAGCCGTTCCAATCGATTTTGAACGATAGCAACCGTCAGCTTTGTTTTCCAATCTTCTTGAAATTGTCGAGAGCCCGTTCAACAACACGAATTGCTTCTGACTTGTTGTCGAAGCAGAGCCTTGAGGTCACTCATCATGACCGTTAGCGCTGTTTCGTTCTCTTACTTTGAATGTTCAACGAATCGATAACCGCTACTTCGCAGAGAACTGTCCTTTGCTTTATCACCGATTCTCTATTTTTCTCCGCAATTCACCGTAATCCGGCTCGAAGGACCAAATGTAGCGGCTATAAAACCGATGCGTTCGCTGGATCTGTCCTGACAAGGACATACGGGAAATCTTGCGAGAAAGAGCAGAATATCTTTGATGTTAAAATATAATTCCTTTAATAACACACAAATTGAACATAAAGTTGAACAGAAACCACATAGAATAAACACCACTTGGTAATACTCGTTAGTATTACACGTTGCAAAGTCGAACACGATAAGCGTGTCGAAGAGCGATAATCGCGCGGTCTGTATTACTGCTTGCGTACACTTTGTTTATGCGATGCCTATAAAGAGACTGACTTATCGTAGTCGATTGCCATGACTGCGCGCAGCGCGAGAATCGTTGCCTTCGGACTTTATGGTTCGAGATTTTGAATTCTGAACAAATTATAATAATTAATTATATTTAATGAAATAATAATAGTACTAAAAATTCATAATTTAAAAACAATTAATATAAAAGAATAATTATTTAAACTAAAATTAAATCTATATTTATTTCATTCAATAAATATATCATAATTAATAATTAAAATAAATAAAATTAAGTTAATAAAATTTCTTAAAATATATTTATATTTATAAAAATTATAAATATAAATTAATCTAAATATTATAAATAAAATTATTATCATATTATATTTATTATTCTAATATTTTGATTAGCGTATTTATATATTAAATTAATAATTAATGATAATCCAAATGCACTTTCACAAACAGAAAATACAATATAAAATATAAATAATCATTCATTATAAATTATAATTTTTAAGTATATAATTATTGAAATATTTCAAATAATAATAAATTCTACTCTAATTAAAATCATTAAAAATGAATATTTAAATTTTATAATTAAAATTGTACCTAAAAATATTAAAAAAATAATAATTAAATAAAATATTCCCAATAATATCATATTTTATAATTGATTTTCAAATATTGAATTATTTATAATAATAAAATAAAAAGATTGCTTTATAGTTTATTTAAAACATTAATTTTGAAAATTAAAAATAATAAATATTATTGTTTAAAACAAATTATTTCATTTTCAAAAAAACAAAGTTTATCTCTAATTTCCAAAATTAATATTTTATTTATAAAACTATTTTTGATTTAATAATATTTAAATGACAATAATTCCTAAAATAATAACTTTAATTAAATTAATAATTGTTTTAAATATATTAATTTTAATTTTGTTTCAATTTTAAAATTAAATTTACATCCATTAACACATATTATAATTTTAATTTTTTATATTTTAAATTTTTTATTATTAATTAATTGTTACGAGCCAGGGCCGTGCAGCACGCGTGGCCTGCGAGTGCAAAAGAGAGTATGGAATATGGTATCAATGTGTTTGTGAGGTGCACGGACGAACCCGATGCAAGATCGGGGAGCCGCTAGGATAGTTGATAACGAGGACGAACCTGATGCGTAATCAGGGAGCCTCTAGGATGGATTCACTTACGGACGAACCTGGTGCGAAACAAGGGAGCCGTAGTAATGTCGTGAACGAACCCGATGCGTAATAACTAGGATGGTTAATAACGACGCAGACGAACCCAATGCGAAATCGGGAGCTGCTAGGAGGTTGGAAGAAACGCAGACGAACTCGATGCGTAATCGAGGAGCTGCTGGGAGGTTGGATAAATCACAGACGAACCTGATGCGTAATCAGAGCTATAGGATGGACGAACCTGGTGCGTAAGCAGGAGCCGCTAGGATGGTATTAGATTGCGTGGACGAAATCGATGCGTAATCAGAGCCACTAGGTTGTAAGAATTTGTATTTGGATTAAGGATATGTTAATTGACCTCGTAACTTCAATTATTAAATATAATATAACCCGAGCGGTAAGGTTATATTATTGTGGGAACGTTTAACTAACAATAACCGCTTTATATAATCATGGGTTAAAGAAGATAAGTAACTCTGATTTAATAATGAAACTAGATATATTCTTAACAAACAAATAGATACACGTGTCTTGTGTCAGTTATGTCGCGTTGTAAGAATGATTATAATTACCTAAGAATGATTTTTGCACGGTGTTGACGCACAGACGATGCGGGGTAAGTCGGTTGACAATAGAGGCCGTAATAAAATTTATACCGGTTCACGGATTCTATATGGTTTAAAATTGATACAAAAGGGTACTGTAGCCCGATCTCACGAAATGCAACTGACTGTCAGAACCGTGGACAGCGTAACGGGACGTGATGTTGACTCTAAACGTAACTGTACGATTCTGATCCCCCGAGTAAGGAAACGAAGGGGTTTATATACCCAAAAATCTGTGGGGGAGGATTCGAATGTACGTTAGACATTACCATATTTGGTAATCTCCGAGCTTCGTTAGTCACCGAGCAGCTGCATTTCGTGGGAACTGACTCTACATTCCAAAGGGGTAGATAAGTAGCAGGGCGTTTTCCTAATGCACGCATGTGGTATTTTTTTTTTTTTTTTATTTTTTTTTTCGTGGGGAAAATCTTCGAAAGACTCCCTCCCACCTCTTTGGGGAGAGGCGGGAGGGGTGTGTGGGATTCCCCGCGCCCATTACAACGGGCGCGGGACCTACCCACTAAAAACCCCACGGTGACCCTTCCGCACGATTTGGGAGGATACCGGGAATCGCTCGAAGTATACTTCCGGTATCCTCCCCGTGCCCGCGCTTTGCGCCCACCCGCGGGGGTCAAACGGTCCCCGGCAATCGCGTTCTGTCTCATAGCGGCAGGACGAGGTCACATCGTCCTGCCGCCATCCGTCCCGGGGCCGCGTCTAGTGGCGGCTGCGAGCCAAAACTCGCAACCGCCGCGACCCCTTTCTACCCCATTGAGGTCGGCAGCTCATGGCCGCACAAGGCCACCAAGGGTGGCGCTACGTGCGCCGGACCCGGACAGGAGGCACTACACCCCATCCGGTCCGACCCTACGCCGCCTCCAGCCCGGGTCATGCGCCACGCCGAGGGGGCCGCCCGCGTCGCCTGACGCCCAGGCGACGCCCGCCACCAAACGAGCGCGAGCCTCAGCACGCCGCTGACGCTCGCGTTCTTCCCGCGGTCTCCTTCTGCAACATTACGATTTCGCAGAAGGAGGCCACGGCCCTCCACTTCTCGCTGCCGAGCATGGCGCGCACCATGCCCGGCAGCGAGACATCCCGCCCGATGACGCCGATCAGGACACGGCGTTCACCCTCCCATGCTACGCATACCTCGAGGGTATGTTCCGCCGTGTCCTGCTCAGCGTCACAATGGCAGCAACGCGCCGTCGGCTCCTTCCCTATCCGGCTCAGGTATCTCCCGAAGCTAACATGCCCCGAGAACACCTGTGCCATCCTGTAAGTGAGGCTTCCATGGCCTCTGTCCAGCCACTCACATAGGAGTGGCCGAACAGCCCGACTGTCTGGTGCCCCGCGGTAGGCAGAGCCAACCGCTCTTGCCACGCGTGCACCACGGAGTGCCGGGCCTGGCGCTTCAACTCGCCCCCAAGCAGGTTCCTTTGCAGGACACCCGGGACCGCTCCCCACCCCGCGCGACGGTCCGACGCGGTGACGATACATCATCGCGTGCGACCGCGCTGAGGAGATCCATGGGCGGTATCCCCGCAAGAACCGTCGCCTCCTCATGTGACACGGTCCGGTACCCGCGGGACGACCCTTAGAGCCATCCGCTCTGCACCCGACGCGCAGTACATAGTCGCCATGCCGCGCCGGAGGCCGCCAGGTCGTCCGCCGAGACGGGGGGGGCCCTGCATATAATCGCAGACCACCGACTGAACCATTGCCACATAGAGGCGGCGAACTCGGCCCGCCGGGCCCCCCAGGTTGGGCAGAATCTGGCCCAAAGCCTCCGACCATCCTCTCCAGTCGGGGGACCAGGCAGCGGTAATGCTCCTCGAGGCGCCAGTGGCTTATGCCGAGTGGTCAGCCCCAGATACCTTCATCTGGGGCTGCACTCGATATTAGCCTTCACCCACGCGGATCAGAGGGGGTGGCGGATCCCTGCCGAGGTGAATGGAACGCTATCACTCTCTCGGTCTTATGGACCGCCACCGCTTCATCCCTATATCCCTCTGATCCGGTCTGACGACGCGTTGCGCTCCCCTCACCTCCGCGAGAGACGCTTCTGGCCTCTCCCTCGAGTGTGTTCTGACGGCTGGCAGCACCAGTGTGTCATCTGCATAACAGCACGGCGCTGACGCCGTCGGGAGGTCGGCCCGGCAACACTGTGTCGTGTACGCGATGTTCCACAGCGAAATGGCCCTGAGGACTCCGACTCCTCCCTGCGCGGAACACCTGCAGCACATCTCCCTCCTTCGCATATGCCCATCCCGGCTCCGGATACTGATCCACCTTCCGCGGAGATAATCCCCGGGATGACAGCCCCTGGAGACAAGGGGGCAGTACCCGATGATATCTTCGATCTCCCTCCTTATCTCCTCCCAGGGCAGGGTGCCGTAAAGGCGTTGGCACATATCCAAGACGGCCGATCGCGAGAGGGCCCTGACACGACCTATCGCGTCGATGGTCGCTCGACCTTTCCCGGAAACCGGTACTGGCAGTCGGCCAGCCGGGGCACCCCCGCGCCAGGTGCTCGACGAGGCGGGCAGTGCAATCCATTCGCTCGAAGAGCTTGCCCACCTCTGGGTCGAGAGAGACAGATGCAGGCCGGTATGCGTGAGGGGAGACTCCGTGGGCCGACCTTCCTTCCGGAGGAGGCACCAACCTCGCCACCTTCCAACTGGGGAATCGCCCGTCCTCTCAGGCATCACCGTCGAACAACCGCCCTGAGGTCAGCCCCAAGCGATTCGCCCTGGATCAAGGACCCAAACATCGGCCGGGCACACCCATCCGGACCCGGGGCCGTGTTACGCGCCCCGAGCCGCCTGGATGGCAGCGGGCCAGCTCCCCTTCTGAGGACCCCCAGCAGTTCGGCCGCTCACTCCTTCGGGACTGCTGCCCCGCCGGAGGACGTGGTCTCCTCACCCGGGAATTGGGAAAATAGTATTGACCACGTCCTGCAGTCAGCTGGGGTCAAGACCCTCGGTGACGGGGGCTCCTACGGGCGGAGCGATCTTCAGCACCCACCCTGTAAGGCGTCCGGGCGACCCTCAAGGATCGTCATCGAGGGTCTGGAGGAGATCCCTTCCATGCCCGTGTGTCTTGGGCCTGCTTTTGAGTGGCGACCTGCAGATGCAACCGCCGCGCCATCCGGGTATGCCTCATACAGGTCATCTGCTTCCTCGCTCGCGCCACGCCATCGTCCGGTCGTGTAGACGATTTGGCGCGCGCGCGGGCGTACATGGCGTCGGGCGCGACACTCGCGTCCCGCACCCGCTGATCGCGGCCGACCACCAGCATGATCGCCCGGCGAGGAGAAGCTCGCCCGACCCGGGCATCGACGCGTCGCAAATGTTTGCGACTCAGTACCCCGGAGCCGGGCAGCCTCCTCCTCCATGCTTTCTGGCAACCCCGGCCGCCACCTGCGGCCAAGCTGCAGCGAGGGCAGCTGCCATCAGGGCGTCCTTCTTGTCCACAGGCGCCGAAGCGCCCAGCGTCGTCGGTGGGGTGCCATCCGGGCGGCGGTGCACGCAGCGCCCAGGGCGGCAGAGACCCTCCATCAGACAGTACTCGGGTGATCGGAGAGTGTCTCTGCCTCCGGGGCCACCTGCCAACCCGACACCATGTGCGCACGGCGTAGGGTCGCGAATCCAACATCCACGATAGGACCCCCATATCGCCGCATTTGCACGTGTGCTCCGACCCCGGTTCAGTAACCGAAGCGTGGAGTCCCGCCGCCCAGTCGCCTGCAGGATCCCGCCGGCGCGCGATCGGTGGTCCTAGGGATCCCTGCCAATGTCGACTTCCTGGCGTTAAAGTCCCCAGGACCAGCACCGGCCGGGCCGCGCAGTCGCTGCACGCATACCGGCGACCTCGGCCAAGTACAGCCTCGGACGCGGCTTGACCGCTGCGGGGCGAGATGTAGCACCCCACTACGGCGACTCCCCAGTCCACGGCGACGAAACTCCCGACCGCGCTCCAGCAGAATGGAGAACGGCGCGCGGACCCGTCGCCACCTCCTGCCATACCGTCGCCACCAAACCGTCCGCCGGCGTCGCCTGCCACCCAATGTGGGTGATCCGGCACCCGGTACGGCCTCGGCGTAGTGACCGCCAGGTTAACCCCCACTCCAGCGAGACTTGGGACATCATGTCCCTGTGCCGTGCGGTAGTGGTTGAGATTGGCCTGGTGGAGGAGGGCGGGGCGCCGTTATTTAAAGGCCGTCCCAGCCTCCTCCGAATAGGCTGTCTGTTCCCCCCATGGCACCGTCCACCGCTGCATCAGTGACGCTGCCAGCGACCGTGTTGCCTCGAACCGTGGGCGGGCCCCCTTTCTTCCTCCCCTTCCGGGAGTGGGGAGAGCACTTTTGCTCACTCACCCTGTGATCGGCTGGTTCTCCCCATGTCCGCACATAGCGGGCAGTGGGGGCCGCTGAATCACTGGCTCGCGCGGTGGTCATTCGCCCCGCAGCGATAAACACTGGACCGCTGCAGGTCCACCGGGCGAGGTGCACCACTGCCTTCACGTGCCCTGCAGCTTTCCGAGGCAGCGGTGACACTGGAGTGGGGCGCGGCGCGAGTATCTCCACTCGCGCGCGAAACCTCGCCCCACCAATACCTCCTCTCCGGATTCCGGCCACCTTTCGGGCGGCGGAGAGGGGGACACCGGGCCCACACCGACCCCTAGGCCGGAAGCGAGACCTGGCGGATTTCTCCGACCCGCACGTCTCCCCTCGGGGCACCACCCGCCCCTCGCTAGGGCACAGGACACCTCCTGCAAGCGGTGACCGAGCCGTCCGAACCCACATATGCGCATCCCTGTGCGCTTTCGTGGGCCGGACGACACGGATTAACCCTGCTCGCCCAACTGCTCCTGGAGCCTCTGGTCGAGTCGGTCCGCCTTCTCGCTTCGCCCTTCTGGACCAGGGGATCTCCAGTAGGAGACCCCGGTCACGGCCCTCTTCCGCCCTCACGGAAGCGATGCCGAGCACCTCCAGGATATAGTATCCCTGGCGAGCTGCATCGCTCCTCCCGCGAGTGTCATCAGTCAGTTCCCCCTGAGGAACGGTCAGCGTCACTGCTGCCGTTTTAGGGGCGCCCTGGTCGTAATCTCTCTTCGCGGCCTTTCCTTGGCCGCGGGCGGCGGGTAGCAGGCCTTCCTCGCCGCTCCCTCTTTGCCTTCCGCCCTACCACCTCGCTCCACGAACACCTCCCTTCCTGGGATGGTGCCGCGGAGGACGCGCGCACCAGGGCCGCGGGTAAATCTAACCCCATGGGGAGCCGGCGGCCCGCGGCACCGTAGCGGCCACGGTGGGTGGAGCCTTCCTCCGCCCACCTTCGCCTTACCGCCCGGAACCGACCTTTGGTCGGGGAGGCACTGCCTTCCCGCCGACCACACCTCCGTAGAGGAGCTCCTCCCGGAAGGCGGCCAGCTTGCCGTCGATCATGGTCCCGATCCTCCGCAGCATTTGGTCCTCTGAGGAGAATGGGGAACTCTGCGCGGGCGGAGTGCGGGTGGAAGGCCCCCCCCCCCGCAACACCGCCGCCGCACTCCGCTTTTTTCCACGACCGTGGGTCGTGGTGGTGGAGGTGGTGGAGGAGGGAGAATAGGAGGGAGGGCTGCGCTGTTCCAGCGCGCCACTGCCCGCATCCTCCCCCCTTCGTCGCTCCTCCTCCACCTGGAGCTGCAGCCGGGCGCATTTCGCCCACACAACTCCTGTGTCGCTTCCCTCATCCTCTGGGCCGCTACCCTAAGGGGTGTGCACTGCAGGTCTTCTGCCCCTTCGAGGGAGCAGGCCGCGGCCACCTGACCCTCGATGACGATCCTTGGGGGCGCCCGTACAGAGTGGTGCTGAAGAAGCTCCGCCCGTGGGCGCCCCCGTCACCGAGGGTCTTGACCCCGGCTGCTGGAGGACGGGGTCAAAACTCTTTTACCAAATAGGGTGAGGGGACCACGTCCTCCAGCGGAGGCGGCAGTCCCAAGGGAGTGGGCGGCCGAACAGGGGGTCACTCAGGGGGAGCTGGCCGCGGCCATCAGACGGCTCGGGGCGCGTAATACGACCCCGGGTCCGGATGGTGTGCCCGGCCGGGTTTGGGTCTTGACCCAGGGCGTCCTTGGGGCTGACCTCGGGCGGTTGTTCGACCGATGCCTGAGAGACGGGCGATTCCCCACCAGATGGAAGGTGGCGAGGATGGCCCTCCTCCGGAAGGAGGGTCGGCCCGCGGAGTCTCCCTCCGCATACCGGCCCATCTGTCTCCTCGACGAGGTGGGCAAGCTCTTCGAGCGAGTGATTGCTGCCCGCCTGGTCGAGCACCTGGCGCGGGGTGTCCCCGGCCTGGCCGACTGCCAGTACGGTTTCCGGGAGGGTCGATCGACCATCGACGCGATAGGTCGTGTCAGGGCCCTCTCGGAGTCGGCCGTCTCCCGGGGAGGGTGGCTTTGGCAATATCCTGGATATTGCCAACGCCTTTAACACCCTGCCCTGGGAGGAGATAAGGAGGGGGCTCGAATATCATCGGGTCCCCCCTTGTCTCGGGGCGGTCATCGGGGATTATCTCCGCGGCAGGTGGATCGAGTATCCGAGCCGAGATGGGCATATGCGGAGGGAGGTGTACTGCGGTGTTCCGCAGGGGTCGGTCCTCGGGCCATTCCTGTGGAACATCGCGTACGACGCAGTGTTGCGTGCCGATCTTCCTGACGGCGTCAGCGCCGTGTGTTATGCAGATGACACACTGGTGCTGGCCGTCGGGGGCGTACTGGGGAGGGCCAAGCGTCTCGCGGAGGAGGGGGCGCAACGCGTCGTCGACCGGATCAGAGGGATGGGGATGACAGTGGCGTTCCATAAGACCAAGGTGATAGCGTTTCATTCACCTCGGCAGGTTCCGCCACCCCCTCTGATCCGCGTGGGTGAGGCTAATATCGAGGTGAAGCCCCAGATGAGATATCTAGGGCTGATCCTCGATAGCCACTGGCGCTTCGAGGAGCATTTCCGCTGCCTGGTCCCCCGGCTGGAGAGGATGGTCGGGGCTTTGGGCCGGATTCTGCCCAACCTGGGGGGCCCGGCTGGCCGAGTTCGCCGCCTCTATGTGGCAATGGTTCAGTCGGTGGTCCTATACGGGTTCCCCGTCTCGGCGGACGACCTGGCGGCCTCCCGGCGCGGCATGACTATGCTGCGTCGGGTGCAGAGGCGGATGGCTCTAAGGGTCGTCCGCGGGTACCGGACCGTGTCACATGAGGAGGCGACGGTTCTTGCGGGGATGCCGCCCATGGATCTCATCGCACGGTCGCACGCGATGATGTATCGTCACCGTGTCGACCGTCGCGCGGGGTAGGGGCGGTCCCGGGTGTGCAGGAACCAGCTTGGGGCGAGTTGAAGCGCCAGGCCCGGCAGTCCGTGGTGCACGCGTGGCAAGAGCGGTTGGCTCTGCCTATCGCGGGGCACCGGACAGTCGGGGCTGTTCGGCCACTCCTATGTGAGTGGCTGGACAGAGGCCATGGAAGCCTCACTTACAGGATGGCACAGGTGTTCTCGGGGCATGGCAGCTTCGGGAGATACCTGTGCCGGATAGGAAGGAGCCGACGGCGCGTTGCTGCCATTGTGACGCTGAGCAGGACACGGCGGAACATACCTCGAGGTATGCGCTGCATGGGGAGGGTGAACGCCGTTTCCTGATCGGCTTCATCGGTCGGGATGTCTCGCTGCCGGGCAGGGTGCGCGCCATGCTCGGCAGCGAGGAGAAGTGGAGGGCGGTGGCCTCCTTCTGCAAAAACGTAATGTTGCAGAAGGAGACCGCGTTAAGGGAGCGCGAGCGTCAGCGGCGTGCTGAGGCTCGCGCTCGTTTGGTGGCGAGAGAGCGTCGCCTGGGCGTCAGGCGACGCGGGCGGCCCCCTCGGCGTTGCGCATGACCCAGGATGGGGGGGGTCCTGATAGGAGCCCCTCCCGCCAGGCGGTAGGGTCGGACCGGATGGGGTGGCAGTGCCTCCTGTCCGGCTCCGGCGCACGGAGCGGCACCCTCGGTGGCCTGGTGCGGCCATGAGCTGCCGGCCTCCGAGGGTAGAAAGGGGTCGCGGCGGTTTGCGAGTTGGGGCTCGCAGCCGCCACTAGACGCGGCAACGGGACGGATGGCGGCAGGACGATGTGGTCTCGTCCTGCCGCTATGAGACAGGGAGATTAACGGGGGGACCGTTTGTCCCCCTGCGGGTGGGCGCATAGCGCGGGCACGGGGAGGATACCGGAAGTATACTTCCAGCGATTCCCGGTATCCTCCCAAATCGTGCGGAAGTGTCACCGTGGGGTTTTTAGTGGGTAGGTCCCGCGCCCGGTATAATGGGCGCGGGGAATCCCACACACCCCTCCCGCCTCTCCCCAAAGAGGTGGGAGGGAGTCTTTCGAAGATTTTCCCCACGGAAAAAAAAAAAAAAAAAAAAAAAAGGCCGCGGCCACCTTCTCCACCCGCCTCAGGGACGAGGAGATCCTCTCGGATATCTCCTCGGTTACCTCGTCCCTGAGGCAACTCACCATCACGACCGGGTTCATCGCCCGGTCCACTCCGTCGACGGCCTGCCTCGTCCGCTTCCTCTCGGAGCCTATGTGGCTCCTCGTGGAGGAGAAGGACGAGACTGACGCAGTCTCGTCGTCCTCCTTCACCTTCCACGAAGCCGGGCCAGGCGCTGAGTGAGGCGCGAGCGCCGTCACCCTAGCCCCAACACCGTCATCGTCCTTCCCCTCCAATATAACCCGTCCCATCCCCGTTTTATTTTGAAAATCCATGTATGAATCCCACGAGTAGGTCGGAAATAAAGGTCCACCTGGGCAGAGCCGCCTTACCCGGGTAAGCCTAATACTCCGGGTTCGGCAGATGCCCCGGAGGTGGTCGCTTGGGATTGGGCCTTCTCCCACAACCATGCATCCCATCGCCGCGCACCATAGCTTAGGATTGGAGGGCGATTTTATAGAGTCGCCATACTCTTGGCCCAAGCGGTTAAGCCAAGGCCCCCGTTTCTCCTGCCGCCGCGTACCATTCACAAAACCAAAAATGGAATTATGAATGGATCGTCGTGACGACCAACAGGCTTACGGTGTGATTAGCTTCAGGTACCTCGGGGTCGCTACGCCCCGTACTGCGGCCGACGATAGCCCGGATACAGCCCCCTGAGGGACGCATTTGGTATAGAAAAATTGGGGAACGAAACGTTCGGCATACGTAACATCTCCCCCCCCCCCCAAGATGAAACATCGCGTTTCGCGTGATGCTTTCACATTAGGAGAACGCCTTGTTACTTTATAATGAAGAAAGAAACAGAAAAAATATATTCGCGAAAATAATAAAATACTAAGAAGTTAAGCGTGTCGGGTGTAGTGTTGTGTTGTATAGTGTACTTATCGTTAATGATGATTTCTTAGCTCCGCACGACGTAGCCCACCTCCAACCAGTATTGTGCTACGTCCACCGGTGGTTGTCCTGGGAAACGGTCCAGGTGGAGTACTGCGGTGATTCCGTCTTCCGTGACGTCGATTTCGGTGAATCGGCCCCTCCTGTTGCACAGTGCGAGGGTCGCGATTCTTGTTATCGCATTTACCGGCCTGTTGTTCCTCGGTTTGACTCCCTTAAGATGGATTTTCACCGCCATCCATGGCAGTGCTTGGTAGCGTGGTGGGAGTGCTCGCAGCTGGCGGAGTTGAACCTCTGTCGTTTTCCCGAAGTCGCCGAGGAAGAGGTTGCATCCCTGCGTGGTGGCCTGTTCTATTCTTCCCCTTCTCCATAATCCATTTACGAGTGCCGCTACCAATCGTCCCGGCTGCAGGGCGCTCAGTGGCAGGGTACAGGTCTCCTGACTCTGCATATGGTGGTGTAGCTCGTGGGCCATTGCTTTTGCTCGGGGGAGGTCTGCCTCCGTTACTGTCCATAGCTCCGTCATCCCCACCACGTGGGTCGTAAGCACTCTGGTCTCTGTGCCCAGTGCTAAAGCCGTGATGGTCTTCATCTTAGTGTTTTATCGGGCTCCCGGTGTAAATAAAAGAACGTTTTCGTCGGTTACTATTTTTGATGCCTGTCCAGTCTGGTTGTGGCTGCTTCCTTCTTATTTTTTCCTGGCTGTTGCGTTTTCCTCGTCTGCGTGGCGCGGCCCTTTCGCACCGCTCTGGCTGGACAGGGTTGATATCTTCTCGGTGACAGGAGCGTTCCTTCTCGTTCCTGGTGCGGTGTGGTCTGTGTCGCGTTGTCGGTCTTCATCGACGTCTGAGACTGGAGTGATTACGGTACGGTCCGGCATCTTGCTTTAAAGGCCCCGAACCCCGCTTGCCCCGCTTCGGTTTCTCTGTATGGGGGTGGAGGGGATTTTAGGGGTGCAAGTATCTTAGAAAATTGTGGCGCTAGGCTTGTCGTTTCTCTGCTCTAGTTCGGTGATTATAGGTATTTTTATTGCCATTTCGCTTGGTTCTTCAGGGGGTTGTGTGATTCTTGCTTTTCTGTTAACCCAGGTTTTCCTAAATATTATTATTATGCCCGCCACAATTAATGCCGTGACAATGGTTCCGATAGATGTAATATTCATAATTTTTGGTCACGAAGACTGGTTCGGCGGATAGATAATTCGCTTTTGTTCTATTTGAACGAGTGATAAAGCTGCCGGTAACTTATCCCAGGTAGAGGTATTGAGGTTCGTGTCTAATGTATCTCTTTCCAAGACTTCGAGGTGATGTGTGGTAGGTTCCGGTAATATTGTCGATAAATTGTATGTGGTTGAGGGTAGTAGATGATATCCTCTGTGGTTTTTATTGTTTCCATGGCTTTGAATTGTATTGCGTTAATTGTTGCCCGGCATCCCGGTTTGAGTTCGAATATGCCTGTTTTCGAAATATTTTGTATTGCTCCTTTTTCTCCTGACAATAAATCCGCGCCTTCTGTTGTTCCGGCATAAAGTACAACCAAGCAGACGGTCTGTTTAAGCTTTGCCAATATGGTTTTATGAGAGAAGTTATTTTATTTCGCAAGTTGACCATTTCATCGCAGAAGGATTTAATAAGGCTGAAGATTCACAGATAGGATGGCGGTCAGTTTGATATATTGGTAATGTTGATGGTCCCACGAATTTTTGACGATGGAAGTGACAATGATTCAGGTAATCCTCCGTTGGAGTGATGTATTGTTGTTCGTCTGATGATATGGCAATGAATTGAATTCTTGGGTTGATATAAGAAACTACGGCTTTCTCCCTAATTTTATGTACGGATGGGCAAGGGTATATCTTGTACAAATTGTAAGCTCTCGATTCGAGTAAAGGTATCGAGAGTTCGAAGATTATTCTTCCTCTTTTAAATACTACATTTAAATTAGTGATCTTCACAATTTGTTCCGTGAGCAATTCTTCTGGAGTTAATGGAAACTCGTGTTTCGATGTCTGCTTAATCTTCTGGGCTGATCGTAGTAACTGCTGTAGTGAAAACATTGCCGGATGTAGAATTCCCTGTTTTGCCAAAAAGTATGGAATCTATTAGTAATAGCAGATTACTGTTGTAGTCGTCTAGTCCCCTTTCAATTTCGAATATTGCGTCTCTTTCCGCTGCTTTGAAACGTAGTTTACTGGCATTAGATTCTGTTTCTCGGAACATTAACGAGTGTTCGGCCATAGTCTTCATTAATTGGGTTGTAAATTTGGTTATATTCACCATTCTGTCGTGAGTTGCAGAAAATTCGGCTTTAATTATATGGGTTTGTTTTCCTATAAGTTCAGTTATTTCGCGCTGATTGCTATATATTTTGTTCAGCTCCTGATCGTAGTATTCCGCGTCCTCTTGTGTCAAAGTTCCGAATAGTGTTTTGCTTACGCTGCCGATGAATCCGAAAGGTGCGCTGCGACGTGGTGATTTAAAATTCGGAATATCTCCTATTGCGGTTTTTATTAGGTTAGCGTAATGTGCTGCGTTTTCCTCCTTTCTAATTAACCGGGATCCCCACTCTTTGCTGAGGCATTGGAGGGAATTACGACGATCACAGAGTTGATTGATGGCTTGGATGAATTCCAGTACAGGTGGGGCATGACCGAGATATCGGTTAACATCCAATGACGTAACTAAACGCCATTGCGTACGGAAGATCCTGATTTGTGGCATTTTTTCGTAGAATAACCCGGCATTTTCTTCCAGCGTTGTTATAGTTGAACCATTGCTAATTAATTCTTCGGCCGTGGTCAACGATATCAGAAGTATCCAGATGAAAATCATGGTTATTCCTCGCTAAAGACGAGAAATGAGCAGGTTTTAATTTATCTTGATGTTTCGTGACTATTTTATTATCAGCTTGAATTACTACATTGTTTCGGTCTGTTACGTCTATGATTTTGTACGGTCCACAGTAATGCGGGTCGAATTTATTTGTACGCGGTTCCAGGAGTACGTAAACATAGTCGCCTACTTTGAAATCTACCGGTTTTGAACGTCTGTCGTAGTAATCTTTGACCGGAGTTTTGATTTATTTAAATTGTTTGACGTGATGTTACGGATTTTGGTCATATGTGAAATCAAATCCTGTAAATAATCTCCGTATGATTTCAAATTTTCATTATCCGGGAACGAACTGTGTTCTCGAGCTACTTTTCCAAAGATTAACTCGTATGGTGTGAAATTTGTTGCTTCGTGTACCGATGTGTTGTATGAGAACATTGCAAAAGGAATTAATAAATCCCAATCTTCGTAGTTATCCATGTAGTGCTTAAGATATTCGGTGAGCACGATGTGACTTCTTTCCAATGATCCGTTAGTTTGTGGTCTGTATCCAGAAGTTGTTATTTGCTTGATTTTAAATATTTCTGCCAAATTCGTCATTAAATTTCCAATGAAACTAGTTCCTTTGTCCGTTAATATTGCGCGAGGGGTGCCGTAAATTGCGATAAAGTGTCGGGCGAAAGCATCTGCAATGGTCGCGGCTCGAATATTAGGTATTGCAACTGCTACGCATATTTCGTCAGGTTGTCCTGTATGGTAAGGATATGTCTATTTCCATTATGCGTTATCGGAATAGTTCCCACGGTCTCCAGTGATATTTTTTCGAATGCATCCAAAGGTGTATCGGTAATTAACATGGGATGAATAGTCTTTGATAGAACTAATTTTTGTTCTTGGCAACTTTGGCATGTCCTAATATACACCTGAATTTCGTTGCGCATTTTGGGCCAGTGAAATTTTGATCGGATGCGTTTGTATGTTTTTGTTACCCCTTTATGTCCTCCAATTAAACTATCGTGCAGTGTGGCCAGATCTGGCATAATTGAGTGCATCGAAATCGATAACAGTGACGACGAACTTCCTTAGCGTCTAATGGAGTGGTGGGGATAGCAGGCATATACTACCCCACGAGCCACGTGTACGTGAGCTCGGCGCTTGCGCACAACTTCGGGAAATCGATAAAGAACGTTAGTGTGATTTTTCTTCTTGCTCTTGTAAAGACAAAACAACTGAAATACGACCTCGCGATAAGTGGCATACGATTCCAAGCCTCGACTGTCCCAGCATTTTTACTTTCCGACCTATGTAAGGTATAAGGAAATTTATAAAGTATCATAATGGAAAAAAAATTTCGAAATTTTTTTTGAGCGGAAATACACGTTTTAGGCCCCCCTCATCATATTGTGACTACTACAAAAAAACATATTTTTTTTTTGTTCCTATGCTATTGACATGATTGCATCTAAACGGCTGAACGAATTTCAATGAAACTTAACATTTAAGTTTTATGTTCTCGTTTTAAGGTCTCATTATATTTTAAGCGTGATCAGTTCCCATATAATGATGATTATACGTCTGTAGTTTTATAATTATTTCGATACATATACATCATTTTGTAACAAATTTTTAAAGCGATTTATATAAATCTTAAGAAGGATTAAGGTCAAATATACTTTTCTCCTATCTTTTCTAGAAAGGAAAAATTAAACTAAATCTTATGCATTGCATACCTACCTAAACCAAATTAAAAACTTATTCAAAAAATATTTTATAATAATGTTGTTCAAAGCAGTCTTACTCTTAAAGGGTTAATTAAGGGTTAATTAAAATGAAAAACCACTCTTAGCCAGTACCGTGCACGCTACAGAAATAGTGTTAGAATCTTAGGGTTCTAACCGGGGTCCGGATGAGGGAAAGTTCAGGGAAAGTTAAGTTGACACAATTTATTCGTATTTTTCGCTTGTCGCGCAGCGACAAGCCTTTTATTTTATAAAGTGAAATAAAAATAGAAAAATACAAAAATAAAAAATAAAAAATTGAAAAAATAAATATATGTTCCGTGCCGGGCCGGGTTGCCTTATTGGCGTGGCCCTTGCTGCGGTACTGGCCCTTGATTTCTGTAACAAAGGATCGACCAGAATTAAATACGTGATTGCACGTATCGTAAACACGCTCGTCAGCTGTTCGCCTCGTTCTCCTCGCGACTATCGTCGCGCTTGGAGGGGGAGATCAGCTGTCGTTAAGCTGTAAGCAAGTGGACTGTATTTTATTGTTGCTCGCGAATCGTTAATTAAAAACGATCGACGAGACTTTTGCCCTGAACAGATGAGACTGGACTCGATTCCGTCGGGGCTCTGCGATGCCACGGACGGGTCACCAAATGGAGGTTGTAAGGCTCCAAGTGAGTGGGTCCCGTGAGCACGTTCACCGTGTGGGTGACGTATAAACGTCGCACGAGGCGTGTTTTTCCTGCTACATCTTTATATCTACTGTGCAGCGACCGTTAATATCGGGGACTGCACAGTAAGCGAATTTACACAGAAAAACCTCGGGCTGGTCCAACCGCACTATAAAGCCTACCCGGCGACCGTATTCACGGGGACCGTATGTAGCAGCGGCGTGACGGAAGGAGGCGCTTTGAACCCGAACTCCGCCGTTGAGTGTACGGTCGACTCGTACACTGACGGGTTTTCGGAGAGGGTTCGCAGTGACCTTTACACGGTAAACACTCCACGAGGCGGTACCGAACTATCGGTAGGACCTTTGGGAGGCTCAGAAGCCGTATAGCTTTAAAGGGATTCTAGGTGCGTGCACCTTGAGTCCCTTACGTCGCGGTCGCGGCAACGACTGCAACGTACAATCAACTTCTCGCGTCCGCGGTCACGTCACGCGCTGCGTGCACTAGACCACTTCCTTCGCTTAAAGTGATTGTTCTATGTTTGAAATCTCAAATCGCAGCAACGATGAGAATTCTGTTACAGAAAGTCCAAATTTAATTATTTCTAGCTGAGAAGCTTTTTGCTTGCTCGGCGGAGCGCGTACTTGAGGAGCGAGATCGTCTGGGATCCGCTCCCGCTGGCAGTCGGCTCATGAATAATTACCAAAATCGTCGAGCATCGACAGACGAAGACTCGGTCGCGCCTCGTCGTCGCGACGTGGCGCTGTCGAATCTGGATTGTCGATCTCTTTTCAATTAATGATACGGTTCCATCTCTCGATGCTGACGTCACTATGCCGTTTAAATGGCGTTTAAAGCGAATCTTCGCGTGAGGTCAGCGTACAAAACACGTAAACGGCCGCGGTTTTAAACTGTCTGTACGCCGAACGAACTCGGCGACAGCCTAACCTTCCGGAATGTCACGTACACAAACGGATACGGGACTCGCGGCCGAGAAATAATATTTCACGGACGAACGCGAATTTAAATAGTTTTGAACATATTTAAACATACCGCCCCCTTGCACGAATTGTGCAATACCGGGATCGCGGTAGTCCCGTACGGTCACTATTTTACGCGAAGAGAGAACTCGCGCACTTTCAATTATAAAAATCAAAAGTACTTACTGTTGACCAGCGGCAGCTTGTGCAGATAACGCATCGATGTGGTCAGCATTTGATCCGCCATCGCCTTTGTGAAGGCGATCTGATCAAACGGCTGCCATCGCTTCCGTTTCTTTGCGGGAACCGCCGGAGGCTGCTGGGGGCCGCTTGTGGAAGGCCCTGGATTTGCCGGCGCTGGTCGCTTTGGCTGGCCTTGCGTTTCCGCTTCGGGGTGGCACCCGTTCGGCGGGAGCTGTTCCTGACGGCGTTGGAGTGGCCGGCGCAGGCGTCTGAGCCGAATTCTCCGGTGTCCGGTCGTTTTTCCATTGGCACGACCTCATGTGCCCCTCCGAGTCCCACCGGAGAACATATTGTCCCCCGGGGGCCCGGTGATGAAACTTCCTGAGGTCGTGAGGATCCGGACCGGCATGTTAAAGCTGTCTCGCCCGAGGTTTAGGTCACCTCAGGCTCACTCCGCGGCTGTTCCGGCGCGATGACCTGGTCGTTCCTTTTCGGGGAACACGCTCGCTCCCCGATTTGGAGGATGCGGCCAAACCGCTCGTCGATTTCGGGATCCCCGTTGAACGAGACCCCACTCCCCTCGCACGAGACATTTGACGCGGTTTCACTCATCGTGGTTTCTTTGGAACTGAACGATTTTTGGCTCCGCGTGTTCCGCTTAGGTTGGGGGCGCTCGGATTGCTAGGCGCGCCCGACCAATCATCCAACTCAGATCGGTGGATTCGTAACCCCACTAATCCGTTTGAACTTCTGGCGACAACGGTCAGTTGAAAATCAACGTCGTTTGTTTGTAGAAAAGATCGTTTATCACCTTACGATCACTTTCAGCCGTTGGATGTTATGGATTTTACGTGCCCTAGTCGGCGTCTCTAACCGTCGCCGACCCGGTATCTTCCACAGGCAGCTTACACAACCGCGTTATAGGTCGCGTAAAAATGGATTTTGCCGTGCGTATTTTAACCACACGTGCATTTCCATCCCTGCCGGTGAATACCTCCTCTACTCGCCCCATTTCCCATTGATTCGGGGGCAGGAGAGGGTTTTGCACCAAAACTAAGTCGTTTAGTTTTAATGTTTTTTGGGCTGTACGCCACTTGTAACGATTCTGGAGGTGCGTGAGATAGTCACGTGTCCAATGCCTCCAGATTTGTTCATGGAATTTTTGAATCGCCCTCCAACGTGTCAAACGAGAGAGTTTTCAATTTCCACGGATTGCGTCGGAAGCGCGTTCAGCGGACTTCCTACTAAGAAGTGTCCCGGTGTGAGCGGCGCATAATCGTCCGGGCTATCACTCAAAGCGGCAATCGGTCGCGAGTTTAAACTTGCTTCGATTTTACAGAGCAACGTCTGTAATTCTTCGCTTGTGGGAGTGAATTCGCCCAGCGTCCGCTTAAGGTGAAATTTCACCGATTTCACGCCGGCTTCTTGCATGCCACCGAAGTGCGGTGCACTCGGTGGGGTTAAATTTCCATTTAATTCCTTTCTGACTGCATTTATTACGCATTTCTGGCGTGTTGTACACAGCCTCAGAAATTTTCACGTAATTCTCGATTCTGCACCGACAAAGTTCGTTCCATTGTCACTGAAAATGCAGGACGGAACTCCCCTTCGTGCAATGAATCGATCTAACGCCGCCAAAAAGGCACTCGTCGTAAAAACGTGGACGAGTTCGATATGGATAGCCCGTGTCGCGTAACAGACAAAAACTGCTATATACGCTTTGTGGGCGGTTTTCCCTCGACCGGCGGAGTCGCGGACACGAAAAGGTCCAGCATAATCCACTCCGCAGTTCGAAAATGCTCTCGCCTCGCGGCAACGCTCCGGTATTAAATCCTGCATGATTTGCGTGGGAGTTTTGCCCTCCATCTAACGCATCGCATGCATCCGTGGATTACCGTTCGCGCTGCATTTCGACAGCCGAGAATCCAAAATTTTGTCGCACCGAATACATGGTTAACTGCAATAACCCGTGCAACTAATCAACGTGGCACTGCCGAATTATCATCGTGGAAACGTGATGTTTCTGCAAAATTATGGGATGCTTGGTTTCCCATGGCAGTGCTGTATTTTCCAGTCTGCCCCCGACTCTCAAGACATTGTTATCGTCGAGAAAGGGGTTCAAACTTTTCAGCATTGATTTTGCTGGAATTTTCCGGTGATTTTTTAAACACCGGTACTCCTTTGCAAAATGCGTGCGCTGGATGTAGCGGACAATTCTTTCGCTTGCGAGCTGCATCTCAGACGCCTCAACGAATTTCGCATCGTACGACCTTCGCTCACCTTGCATCGGTCGCCTTAATCTGAGACAGTATGCGGTTACGCGAAGTAGCTTGTTCCAGGTCGAGAATCGAAATACAAGTTCCCATTCTTTCTCCGGAATTGCTACGTGGGCGTGCACTTTGCGCTTCCCTTCTTCGGTCTCGATGGACGAAGGTGTTTTCGGCCAACAATCTTTCGATTCTGTTAGCCAACTTGGTCCAGAAATCCACAGCTTAGATTGAAGGAGTTCCGCAGCTTCCACTCCACGCGAATTCAGATCCGCGGGATTGAAGCGGTGGGAACGATGCCTCCATTCCGCATTCGGGAGTAACGTTTGGACCTTTGACACACGGTTGGCTATTAAAACCTTCCATGTGGAGGCGTGCTTTCTCAACCATGCTAGTGCGATCGTGGAATCTGTCCAGCAGATTATTTGGTCGACCTTCAGTGAAAGTGACCTTTCCACGTGCACAATGAGCTCGGCGAGGAGCACGGCGCCGTTCAATTCCTAATACAGGAATTGACTGCGTTTTAATCGGAGCCACCCGCGTTTTTGCCATTATCAATGTCGAGGAGGTGACATTGCTCATCGCTGTCACACGTAAATATGTGACCGCTGGAGTAGGCCGCGAGCGAAGCGTCACAAAATCCATGAATTTCCACGGACATTGTGTCGGCTCCGTAATTAATCCATCTGGGGATTTTAACTCGTTTAAGCTGCTCCAATCCACGCAAAACGTATTCCACGTATTGAGCGTATTCGCTGAGATTTGATCGTCCCACTGGATTTTCTCCAGCCATTGGGATTGCATCAAAATCTTTGCGCGAATCACGACTGGTGATAACCAGCCGAGCGGATCGAACAACTTAGCAATCTCCGAAAACAAATTTCGTTTTGTCATCGGCACGGCAGACGGCTGAAACCGCTGCAGATTGAAGTAAAAATAATCGCCGGACGGTATCCAGCGTAAACCCAAAACCTTTAATTCGCTGTCATCGAATAAGCGTAAGGTCGACGGCGTGGGAGTGAGCGCTTTGGGGAATATTTCGCAGTAATAACGGCGAATTACCTGCCCATTTACGCAGCTTAAACCCACCTCGTTGTAAGAGTTCGCAAACTTGATTGCGAATTTTCTCTAACAACGACGTATCGGGTGCTCCCATAAAAACGTCGTCTACGTATATGTCCCGCTCGAGTATCGGGGCGGCAAGGGGGTACCTGTGCCCGTCCTGATTTTTCAGCTCGAGAAGGGTTCGCATCGACAAGTATGGTGCACACGCCGTACCGTACGTCACGGTATTTAATCTCGAACGCATTCAGCTGTTCGGTTTCGGGCGTGCGCCATAGGATGCACTGATAACGACGATCCTGTGGGGCGACGAGAATCTGTCGGAACATTTTCTCTATGTCGGCCACCAACACGTATTCATACAGACGCCATCGGGTCAAGACTGACGTGATGTCGTTCTGCAATTTGGACCTACGTGTAGGATGTCATTTAACGAGCGACCGCCTGCAGTTCGGCTTTGTCGCGTTAAATACGACTCTTAATTTTGTCGTTGCACTTTCTGTGCGTACGACCGCTCGATGTGGGAATGTAGAGTCTGGTCTCGTCAATGGGCTCTATTCGAGTCATATGACCCAGCTCCTCATATTCCGTGAGAAACGATGTGTATTCTCGTACGAGGGTCTGATTTGCGTCCAATTTTTTTTCGATAGGAATTTCCTAGCGCTTCGTCCGGTCTCGGGTGAGTAAAAGGTAATCGGACGACAAATCGTCCAGTCGCATTACGAGCGACGGTTTTTGGGATGTGCGTTTCACCCTCCTCCTCCGCCTTGGTGCGTACCGAGGTCGAAGGGAGTTCTTCGACTTCCCAAAACTTTCGAATCGCCGTGTCCAGCGACTCGAGGACGTTGCAGTGCAATGTCCGCAAAGTTTTGTTAATTTTGCCCTTTGCATTTGTCGGGCCGGACAGAATCCAGCCAAATGCAGTTTCTTGGGCCACTGGACCCGTACTGCTTATTCGACGGAAACCCGGTCGAATAATTTGCGCGTACAAGTCCGCGCCGATCAACACTTCAATCGGTTGACCGGAAGCAGGGTCGGGATCTGCGAGCGGTAGGTCCTTTAGCGCGTCGCATTTGAGCGCACTTGCCAACGGCGAGACGTAGCTAGTGATTTTTTGCACGATATACGCTTTCGTCTTGACCGTCGGCTCGGTACCTTCTACCGTTCCCAAATTCATCTCGACGCTGAATTTAATTGTCTGGGTTTTGCCGCCCCCCAAGCCAGTCACTGTGGCTGGGGTTTTCCTCCGCAAGAATTTGAGGTCAATCGTCAAATTCGCGGAGATGAAGGACGACTCAGAACCCTGATCTATCAGTGCGCGTACGATTCGCGACGCACCGTTTATTCCGTACACACGTACGTTCGCCGTGGCTAACAACACAGCCGTCGGTACGTCTGCACCTATCGCGGTACAGTGTGACGTACTAGGGCCGTGACGTCGTTGCCTGTGACGTCGTGGTACGAGCAGCTCGTTCGGCTTGCTGCGGCCGGCTTGGTGGGGCCGTAGACCGCTTTTTCTGGCGTTTGTCTTGGCGAAGCCATTGTCGCGGGTTTGCGACTTTCGGTTTCGCTCTGAAAGCGACTCGAAATGCAGCAGAGAATGATGTCTGCCATTGCATTTCGTGCATGCCTCTTCGGAAGGACAACGCGCGTTCCCATGCTGAGGTGACAAGCAGAGAATGCACCGCTGGCTATCTTTTATAAATTGATAGCGGCGGTTCGGCGTCAAATTACGGAATGCACCACATTGGGTCATTCTGTGTTCGAGGCCGCAAAATCCGCAAGTCACGCTTTTTCCAGCGGGGCTTTCTAGAACGGAGTTGTGACTCCGTATTTTGTGCTTTGTGGGTGTTCGGTCGCAGGCTTGCTCGGACCATCGTCTAACATGGTCAGAGCCCGTGCATGCCCCTCCAGGAATTCTATCAACTCGGTGTGCGAGGGATAGTTCGGGAGAGACGCTGCGACCTTTCCCACTCAGCTTTAAGAGACCCTTCCAAGTGGCTTCTGAATGCTGTGGGCCAGCAGCCAATTTCGCTGCTCTAAAATTGTGCCCTGCTTTTCGAGCGCCGCGAGGGCCTGTTTGAAAACGACGACGACCTGGTTTAGGCTATCCAGATCATCTCTTTTGATCGTTTTCAATTTTGTCAATTGACTTAGCAATTTGGCAGTCACGATACGTGGTATCCCGAATTGTTCTTTCAGGGTTTTCCACGCCACCGTGAAATTATCATCGATAACTTCGAGGTGCGCGATCGCCGCCAACGCTTTGTCTCTCCAGACAGGCGTTCAGATACTGCAATCTGTGCACATCTGACAGCCTCGGATTATTTATTATTCCGGAGGTGAAAAGATCCTCGAAATGTCTCCATTTTCGTGGATCACCTCCGAACTTGGGAAGGCGTTGTTTTGGGAGTTCGATTGCGACATCATGTGAGCTGACCGACGTTGTTGCCGCTATTTATTCAGCGGCCAGTCTGGTCAGCTCCGTGGCAACGTACTCCTGAAACTCCATAAACTCTTCCTCCTTAGCTTCTACGCCACCTTTTGCAAGGAAGTCGCACGTGTTGCGCTTCGCAGGGGCATATTTTCTCCGAAGAGCCAAGTACTGCTGTATAGCCTCCTTGTACTGTTCGGTTACGGTGGCGAGCCTTGTTTTGAGGATCTCCTCAGTGAACTGGGCTCGACCACGTTTCTTTAAGTAAGAGATCGCCTTTGTCATTAAGTCGAACCGGGTGATTAGGTCGTCGAGATCGACATCGAACTCGCTTCGACCTTCAGCCTATAGACACAGACATGCTGATCTCTAATTCGAGGATTGGGTAATCGACTTCGAAATTAAGCTGTCTCGTAAGCAGCGACTTACGTGAACGCACTTGCAACTCTTTCCTGTTCTTTCAACCTCAATCCGGCTCGAAGGACCGTTTGTTAGAATCTTAGGGTTCTAACCGGGGTCCGGATGAGGGAAAGTTCAGGGAAAGTTAAGTTGACACAATTTATTCGTATTTTTCGCTTGTCGCGCAGCGACAAGCCTTTTATTTTATAAAAGTGAAATAAAAATAGAAAAATACAAAAATAAAAAATAAAAAATTGAAAAAATAAATATATGTTCCGTGCCGGGCCGGGTTGCCTTATTGGCGTGGCCCTTGCTGCGGTACTGGCCCTTGATTTCTGTAACAAAGGATCGACCAGAATTAAATACGTGATTGCACGTATCGTAAACACGCTCGTCAGCTGTTCGCCTCGTTCTCCTCGCGACTATCGTCGCGCTTGGAGGGGGGAGATCAGCTGTCGTTAAGCGTAAGCAAGTGGACTGTATTTTATTGTTGCTCGCGAATCGTTATCAATTAAAACGATCGACGAGACTTTTGCCCTGAACAGATGAGACTGGACTCGATTCCGTCGGGGGCTCTGTGATGCCACGGACGGGTCACCAAATGGAGGTTGTAAGGCTCCAAGTGAGTGGGTCCCGTGAGCACGTTCACCGTTATTGGGTGACGTATAAACGTCGCACGAGGCGTGTTTTTCCTGCTACATCTTTATATCTACTGTGCAGCGACCGTTAATATCGGGGACTGCACAGTAAGCGAATTTACACAGAAAAACCTCGGGCTGGTCCAACCGCACTATAAAGCCTACCCGGCGACCGTATTCACGGGGACCGTATGTGGTAGGCGGCGTGACGGAAGGGAGGCGCTTTGAACCCGAACTCCGCCGTTGAGTGTACGGTCGACTCGTACACTGACGGGTTTTCGGAGAGGGTTCGCAGTGACCTTTACACGGTAAACACTCCACGAGGCGGTACCGAACTATCGGTAGGACCTTTGGGAGGCTCCGAAGCCGTATAGCTTTAAAGGGATTCTAGGTGCGTGCACCCTGAGTCCCTTACGTCGCGGTCGCGGCAACGACTGCAACGTAAAATAAACTTCTCGAGTCAGCGGTCACGTCACTCGCTGAGTTCACTAGACAACTTACTTCGCTTAAAGTGATTGTTCTTTGAAATCTCAAATCGCAGCAACGATGAGAATTCTCTTACAGAAAGTCCAAATTTAATTATTTCTAGCTGAGAAGCTTTTTGCTTGCTCGGCGGAGCGCGTACTTGAGGAGCGAGATCGTCTGGGATCCGCTCCTGCTGGCAGTCGGCTCGTGAATAATTACCAAAATCGTCGAGCATCGACAGACGAAGACTCGGTCGCGCCTCGTCGTCGCGACGTGGCGCTGTCGAATCTGGTGGTCGATCTCTTTTCAATTAATGATACGGTTCTCTCTCTCGATGCTGACGTCACTATGCCGTTTAAATGGCGTTTAAAGCGAATCTTCGCGTGAGGTCAGCGTACAAAACACGTAAACGGCCGCGGTTTTAAACTGTCTGTACGCCGAACGAACTCGGCGACAGCCTAACCTTCCGGAATGTCACGTACACAAACGGATACGGGACTCGCGGCCGAGAAATAATATTTCACGGACGAACGCGAATTTAAATAGTTTTGAACATATTTAAACAAATAGATTACTACTGACTTTTCCCACTATGTTTTTTAATAACCGTATCAAATTGTTACACGCAATCAAATGTTATATATTTGACTTAACTTTACATAACAAAATAATTGTAACGATAGGTAAAACAATAACGTGCACGCTACCGTTCAATGGAAACCACGAGAAGGTGGTGGTCACTTCCATCAGGAAGGAAATGTACAAAATTGTTATTTCTTTGTAACATTATCACATGCCGTATATTAAAATGTTTTTATTAATGTAATGAAATTAGAATATAATGAAAAACTAACTCGTGAATGCATTAATTTTTATTAATATACACACGAGCCATAAAAATGGAAAAATGATATAATTGTTTACATTTCCAAAGGATGGGATATCGGGATAGGACGTTTGCGATTAAGCTGGCACGTTATGTCGTGCATTGTTGCTCTTACGGTACCGTGACGTAAGTGTAACAGGGCGCGACATTCTACGTCATAGCCACACTATCTACAGCAAGCCATTTCACTAACTAAAAATATACGGCAAAATATAAGCAAATAAATGAAGAAAAAAAATGATAGTTAGAGCAAGCAGAATAGTATTTACAGCAAGCGAAATACGTAAAAAAAGTAACAGCGCGAGACAAATTAAACGACTATTTACATATTAGCGATGTCCAAAAAAAAATATTTTGGACATCACTAACAAGACTGCGATTGCAGTGTAAGCGCTTTCGCGTGACGTTATGGCACATACATGCATCACACCTTGTTGCGCCTACGTCGCGGTACCGTTGACGTAACAAGACCAGTCTACCGCGACGTCGCATGAAAACGTTTATACCGTCATTGCAGCCTAATAGTACGAATTTACTAAAGAGCTTTTCTCTGGAGAGAAAAATCTCTCTAGAGAAAAGCTCTGTAGTAAATCGGTACCTTAATTTTCGTCATATGACGTAGCGGAAAATTCTCAAAGTTATTGTCATATGTTGCGTTTAATCTTAAATTACACTTTTGCTTCTTAGCAAATTTATGATATAAATTTTGGAATACAATAGAGCTAGATGATCGTCATCTACCTCCATGGGTTGAGAGTTTTCCTCTGCGCCTTTCACGACGATTTCACAACGCAAATAGAGTTGACGCTGGCCGAAGAAAGTTTATTCCGTTTCTTTGTTTTTATGTCAGGTAACATGGAAAACAATCTTTCTGCATCGGCATTGGGATTTGGAAGTGATCTAATTGTATTTACTAATTTCATCAATTCAGGAAAGGGTATAGCCGAATAAGGGGGTAGTAATGGGGTGAAAACGAAAATCATGTTTTTTAATTATTTCTCTTGACCTATTGAGTAAAAAAATGTAAAAAAATTCAGAGACATTTCGGGTACCGGGGCACATACTTTGGGAGATTTTCAGATTTTTTGATTGAAGAACCAGGTAGTGAAAAATAAAAAACAGCAAAAAATGCCGAAAATGCCGATTACGTATTGAAGGAGGCCCGGAACTACTTTTATACTTTTACAGTAAACAGGTATTACTTATTACTATTACTCTCAATTTTTTCAGATTTTTTCATTTTTGGTGCGCCGCAGTGAAAAAATAAAAACCGAGTTTTTTCCTCGTTTTCTGCGTATTAGAGTAACTTACACGTTGAATTTTTATGCATCCTTCAATATATAAGTGTTTTATAGACTGTTTAATGTTTCTACACTAAGCAGAATTACATAACAATTGAAACAAATAAAATAAAGCCAACTGTTGAGCGCAATATATCCTAGAAAATCAACGATATTTTCAATGGCGTCGATGGCGTAGTTGTTAGAGTGTCCGACTGCTGAACCGCTGGAAGTTTTTTTTACCATAGGTTCGAGTCTCTCTTCTGGACTTAGGATTTTTTTTTCAAATTCTAACTATATAACAATGCTTTATATTTATTTATAAATGTTCTGAAAGCATTTTACAAATATTTTAACCTGAAATATGTATAAATATAGTTTTGGAGTGTTTTTGCGTTTTTATTTTTTGTCAACCACGATTATTGTTTAACATCTCTTACACTGAAATTAATGTGAAATGTTAGTTTTTAAATCTCTTACCTTTGACTATTGTGAATGGATCGGCGCAGAAGATTGTATATTGGCTTACTATTACTTCTTCTCGCCCTTCGATCAAGCAGATCTTTCCTTCTTTTTCTCTTTCTTTGATAAATATGAATGTTTGCTACGGCTTCAGTATCTAACGTAGACATGTAAGGGCCATTCCACGCCAAATCTATTAACCCACTCTCTGCCAATGATACTTTTTTCTAATAAACACATTTTTAAGTACCAGTTTGATCGTTTCATGCTGATTTTTGAATGAAGTATCATTGCTCGATGGAAACCACGGGAAGGTGGTGTGCTTCTTCCATCAGGAGAGGCGAAGGATGGGTTAGAAGTGATTACATGGATCGGATGAGAGTAAATGGCGCACATAAATGTTGGAAATAAAAAAAAGCATGGCTCAATCTTGGTCGCTGTCGACGTTAATTACGGGATTTACTTGTTCGATATTAAATAATTTACTCAGAATTTCTGCAGGACGTACAATTCGTGAAAGGTACCGAGCATGCGATAAATAATAAATTATTGCTGCGACATGTGAACAGCAAACCGACAGTACGTTTACCATTCGCACATTCGCAACAATAGCGTTTAATCCCGGAGTAACCAATTGAATTTGGTACGTAGTTAATGTAACATCTAGATGTTTTTCTATTGATGTGACGCGATCTCACTTCACATTTAATAATATTTTTGTCTGCTTAAGGCAACGAACAATTATATTATTATCTTCATCCATAACTTCTGCTAAGTAAGATATGGCTTGTGATAATTGGTATGTTCCGTAAATAGAATTTTTTCCCCGTGGTTTCCATCGAGCAATGATACTTCATTCAAAATCAGCATGAATCGATCAAACTGGTACTTAAAAATGTGTTTATTAGAAAAAAGTATCATTGACAGAGAGTGGGTTAATAGATTTGGCGTGGAATGGCCCTTACATGTCTACGTTAGATACTGAAGCCGTAGCAAACATTCATATTTATCAAAGAAAGAGAAAAAGAAGGAAAGATCTGCTTGATCGAAGGGCGAGAAGAAGTAATAGTAAGCCAATATACAATCTTCTGCGCCGATCCATTCACAATAGTCAAAGGTAAGAGATTTAAAAACTAACATTTCACATTAATTTCAGTGTAAGAGATGTTAAACAATAATCGTGGTTGACAAAAAAAATAAAAACGCAAAAAACACTCCAAAACTATATTTATACATATTTCAGGTTAAAATATTTGTAAAATGCTTTCAGAACATTTATAAATAAATATAAAGCATTGTTATATAGTTAGAATTTGAAAAAAAAGTAATGAAGGAAAAAAATCCAAAGTCCAGAAGAGAGACTCGGAACCTATGGTAAAAACTTGCAACGGTTCAGCAGTCTTTTTTTTTTTAACGAACGTTTATTGTGCCAAGAAAACAGTTATAAATATATATACAAAGGGGTACAATAAACCTAAACGTACAAACGGCTAACTTATAACTAGGACTACTATTTAGACTAATGGCTCAACATAGAGCTCGCGTAATCTTAACATTAAATAATGTCCGTCGCACTTAATGCTACTTTCAGGATATTTTTTAAGAATAGTTCCTATACTAGGGGCAAGATTTAATATTTTGTATAGAAAAATGGCACCAAAAACTATACAAAGCGAAATTAAATCCAGTTACATCCAGAGGGAGAGAATGTTTACGATTAAATAAAAGATAATATACTTAAGATACTGGGATCATTTAAGTTCCTGTAACCACCAGTACTTGCCAATGTTGAGTCTATGTTTATCTTTTCGTCGATGCTTGAGAGTCTGTAGTGGTGACGTATATTTGCGTTATCTTGTGATAAGTTTCTGTCGTAGAGTATTGTCTTGTCGTTTTTGTTTCGTCTGGCGTGGTATATTAGTGGGATGTTGTCTTTATTCTGTATATAGCCTTCGCTGTCTAGGTGGATGAATGATTCTGGGGGAGTGTAGCCTGTCAATCTTGTTTTGTCGAGGTATATTGAGTTTGGGTATGTAGAGCCAAAGATTAAACTATTTAAATGGATTTTGCGGGTGTTTGCCCAGTGGTTTCTAATTAATTTTAATATAAACATGTCAATTCGTTTGATTTTAGCGTCTTCGTAGAGTTTGTAGTTACTGTATAGTTTTATGAAGTTCGATTCGGGAGTTCTATATTTATTTAAGCATGCTCTTAGGCATTTTCGCTCAAAAGTCGTAGTTTTTCCATCGTTCCGGCACTGATATTAAAACCAAATTGGGCATGCATATGTTAAAATAGGTCTAACTAGGGATTTATAGCAAAGGATTTTAACAGACGAGTTTAGATCCTTTGAATAGAAGAGACGTTTGTGGGCGAAAAATGCTTTTCGAGCTTTGTCTAACTGTATCTGTACATGGTGGTTGTAGTTTAGCTTAAAATCTAGATGTATGCCTAAATAGCGAACAACGTCTTTGTGTGGGATTTTTCGATTCTGGTCGTTATTGTCGTGCAGATGAAATTTCGTCCTGTGCTTCCGTACGTCTTGGTTTGCATCTGAGATTTTAGAAATATACGGTCTGAACAGAATTGTCTCGCATTTATTTACGTTGATTTTCAATTTCCAAGTGTGAAAGTAATCCTGAATTTTGCTAAATGTCGTTTGGAGTTCTGTCTGGATTTTAGATGGTTTGTTGTGTCTGCTGTATATTAATAAGTCGTCTGCAAATGCTATTGCTGATTTCACGTTGCCGCTATTTAGGTCATACATTTGTAGGAGATCGCTTAGAAAGATATTAAATAAGATTGGTGAGTTGACTGTTCCCTGCTGGAGTCCGTTGTGAATGTTGTAGCTTCTTGTGGAGGTAATTTCGCCATCTACGACAACAAATATTTTCTCGCGTAGCATGTCCCATACCATCTTGACGAGTTGTTTTGGGAATTTGTTTTTTAGGAGTTTGAAAACTAGTCCATCCAACCAAACTGTATCGAATGCTTTCTCTAGGTCGATGAAAATCGCACCTACACATTCACCTGCGTTTCTCGCCCAGCAGATATCGGAAGTGAATTTCGATATTGCGTGGACGGTCGAATGCTTGTGTTTAAAACCGAACTGGGTCTCTGGAATAATGTCTCTGGAGATGCAAAATGCGTTTATCGCGTTATTGATTGTTGTTTCGAAGACTTTACTTATGTTAGGGAGAAGGCTGATAGGACGGTAGCTAGAGGGATCGCTGCCGTCCTTTCCTTTTTTCTTAATCGTTATTAGTTTCGCGGTTTTCCATATCATAGGGAAATATGCAGAATTTAAACAGTTATTGAACAGAATTGAATAATAATGAATGTATTGGCATGGTAAGTTTTTTAGCGCGATATTTGGAATGCCGTCGAAGCTGGACGATTTCTTATTATTTAGACTTTTGAAAGTGATTTTTAGTTTGTTGTATGAAGTGAAATAGTTGGATGGGATAGATTCTGGGTTTGGATTGTCTGCGGTGTTCGTGTCTGTAAAGTTGCACGTTGTTCTACCGTCGAGTCTGTCGTGTTCTATTTCTTGTTTTAGTGTCTCGATTTTACGTTTGATTATGTTTGAATGTTGTTCTTTTCCCATGTGACTGTTTTGTGTATGGACCGTTTCAAAATGGGCTCCTAGTATGTTTAATTTGTCTTGTGTCTCGTAGATGAGGGCATTGTTCTGTGTGTCTGTTTGTAAGATGTTGGGGTTTATGTTTGCTTTGTGGAAAATGTCTCTGTCCAGTTGTCGGAATTTTGAGGGTTTTGATGGTGTTGTATTCTTTAGGGCGGAATATGCTATTGATGGATGGGAAGAGTTCTTTGGGTTTGTTTTGTGAAATGTTGGTAATTTTGTTTTTCCAAAAGGTGTTGACCGATTCTTGGAAAGCTTTTCGAATTTCTTGTCTGGTTGTTTTAAGGGCTTGTTTGAGAGTTTTTATTAACGTGTCGTTTGCCGGGGTGTAATTTTGTAAACGAAGTAGGTTGTTTAGATGAGTTAGAAAATGACTTTTTGTTTGCGAAGTTTCTTTATTTTTGGGTTAATGTATCTGTCCGTGGAATTGAAATTGTTGTTTACGCGTGGTACTGCGAAGTCTATTGCTTTTGTTATATTTTGATTCAACTTGTCAATATGATCGTCAATTTCGGTTTTCGTAAGGTTTCTGTTGTTTGGAATATCGGTGTCGTCATTTTCAGTCAGAGAAGTTTTATATTTTGTCCAGTCTGCTTTATTAAAGTTGTATTTTACGGTAGTATGCGGTTCGTCTATTTCTAAATGATCGAATGTCGGGATCGATATTTTCAAAATGGCTGCTCTATGGTCGCTGTCGTATTTGAAGGAGTCGAGAGCTTTGGGAGCACATAGGTCATGGAATTTGATTCTGTTATCCGCGAGGCAGAGGTCTATAAACGCTCCGCTGGACGGAAAGGATGGGACTGCTGTTCTGAGTAGTGAGATTCTGTAGGTTATTTGGTTCTCAGAGTACCATTTGTTTAGGTTCGTTATTCGAGACATTATCCCAAGAGGTGTGTTTCGCGTTAAAATCGCCAGCTAAGAGATAATAGTTATTTGATTTGTCGAGTTCTAGTGTTGTGAATAAGTTTTTCAGTTCTGATATGAATCCTCTCTTTTTAGCTGCGTATGCAGCTACAATGTAGATTTTACAATTATTCTGTGTTTTGATTTTTATGATTGTTGTTTCTAAGCAGATGTTGTTCTTGATACTGTTTGGTTGTATGGACTCGAAGGATATGGTTTTGCGGATTAATATGCCGGTTCCTCCGGCTTGTTTTGCTCCCGGTCTATCGGTTCTAAGGATATGATAATCTTGGAAATTGATGCGGTGGGTATGGTTTAATTTTGTTTCGGAGAGTAAAACTATGTCTGGGTTGTGTTTGTTTAGGGTGTCCAGGAGTGACTCTTCTTTCGTTTGTTACTATTGAGTTTACATTTATCTGAATTATTTTGAGTGAATCTAAGATTATTTTTCTACTTGTGTTGTTAAGTGTGTTAGCCATTTGCGGGTTTAGAAATCTATGTCCAGAGCTGCTGCAATGATGTTAATTTTATTAGAGTTGGATTCTATGTTCTCTGATATACGTGTGAATTGAGCTGTCTAGTGAAATTTGTATGATTTTTTTCACTTCCTCCTAGGAAGGAAGTCTGCGTGTTGTGTGGTTTTGGTTCTTGAATTTGTGTGATTATGGGGTTAGTGACTTTAGGAGTTTGGGTATGGGTTTTTTGTTTGAGGTTATCGCGCTGTATGAAATGTCTGGGTTCACAAGTTTATTAACTAACTGTGCTTTTTCTTTCTTTTTCTAATTTTATTTCCGTGTTTCTAGCTTCTATTTTGGCCTTGATTTCTTTCAATTTCGGGCAACCTCTGTACGAGGCAGGGTGTCCGAAATTTTTGCAGTTCACGCAGAAGGGACGCGATTTCTCGTCACCTTCCGTGCTGCTTGTTGTTGTTGGAAGAGTACACTCTCCTGGGTTGTGCTGGTTGTTGCACTTAACACATCTGTAGTTTAAGTTGCAGTTAAGTGCAACGTGGCCACTTCAAGTTGGCACCTCTTGCATTGAATCCTATCCTTTTTATTAATTTTTCCCACTGTATTAGGGAGTGTAGCAAGATTCTAATGTCTTTTAAGTTTTCAGTTTTACTGTCAGGAGACAGTTGAACCAGGTATATAGGAAGGCTTTTGCCTTCTCTTTTGGAAAGCTGTGTTGTGAATTTCTTCACTGCAAGGAATTTAACATTTTCTAACTTTTTTTGTAATTCATATAAAACGGCCTCGGGTTCGTAATCCCCCTCGAGGTTTTTCAATAAAATCGTTAAGCCTCTATCTTGTTTAGGTGTGTAAGTGAAATATTCAATAAGGTTTTCTTTTAGTATATTACATGCTATTTTGAAATTATCTATTGTGTTCAGATGCAAGAGGTGTTTCGAGTTGTTTATTTTTTTAATATAAAAGTCTGCTATTTTGTTTGAAATTATATCTATTGTTTTTTTTACTGTTATTACTGTAGACTACTATTGGGGGTGGTCTCGGGTGTTTGTTATTTGTGCTGTTGTGGTCTGATACAGTTACCTCTTCAGATATTTTCGCCTTTTTCTTCGGCATTGTGGTCTGAATGTCCATTGGGGGCTGTCCGTGCGATGACGTCGGTTGGGGTTTTCCGACCTTCGTTTCTGTGGCCGCTCGTGGGCCACTCTTCCTCTTTGACGAGGCCTTGTTCCATCCGCCATCTTCGTCTAATTCCTCGTTGGGGCTAGCGCTAGCCGTTGCAGGTAGCGTTGGTGACGTCACCGGGTTTTCCGTCGCTGTCTTCGGTTCCGGTATCGACAATGGCGGCCTTTGGATTTCTTCTTGCTTGCGGGCATTTCTCTCGTCTTGTAGTTGGTTGGAGAGATCTTCAATTGTTTTATTCAGACTTTTTATCATTTGTATAAGGTCGTCGTAGCTGGGTGTGTTTTTTGCTGATTTTGCCTTCATTTTTAAGGGAGTAAATAACAGTTCCGGTTTTAGGGTTCTCCTTCGGAGAGTTAGGTTGGGTGTCGGATTTAGTCTTTTTCACATTTGGCGATTGTTTCACTGACTCCTGGTATGTGATTTTAATATCGTGTTGTTGGAGAATATCTACACTTTCATTCGTTAGAATGCACACATTCGCGTTTGCACGTTTTTTTTCCGTCGCGTCGTTTATATCGTCTTTGGCTACATGAGTAGCCTTATCCGGGGGTAGGCCCCCCCTTCGTTTACACTCCGTATCTATTTTCCGCGGTTTTCTGAATTTTATTTTGTTATAATGATTGCTAATATATAACTATCGTTATTCCGGTTGAACTGGTAATACGGCTCCGGTAGCGTCTACGTTTAGCTGCACTGTCACGGCACTATTTATTGCACTCAGGTAAGAGCTCGTTAAAAATACGTCCGTCGCCTTCGAAGGTCGAGGGACGAATGCGGTTCAGCAGTCGGACACTCTAACAACTACGCCATCGACGCCGTTGAAAATATCATTGATTTTCTAGGATATATTGCGCTCAACGGTTGGCTTTATTTTATTTGTTTCAATTGTTATGTAATTCTGCTTAGAGTAGAAACATTAAACAGTCTACAAAACACTTATATATTGATGGATGCGTAAATTCTCTACATGTTAGTTACTCTAGTACGCAGAAAACGAGGAAAACTCGGTTTTTATTTTTTCACTGCGGCGCACCAAAATGAAAAAATCTGAAAAAATTGAGAGTAATAGTAATAGTAATACCTGTTTACTGTAAAAGTATAAAAGTAGTTCCGGGCCTCCTTCAATACGTAATCGGCATTTTTCGGCATTTTTGCTGTTTTTTATTTTTCACTACCTGGTTCTTCAATCAAAAAATCTGAAAATCTCCCAAAGTATGTGCCCCGGTACCTGAAATGTCTCTGAATTTTTTTACATTTTTTTACTCAATAGGTCAAGAGAAATAATTAAAAAACATGATTTTCGTTTTCACCCCATTACTACCCCCACGGTCGAGATTTCAAGTTAAAAATTTGCACACAGGGGTTATTTTTTTTTGCTATCGAATGACCCGTAGCTTGTTCCATTCGGTTTGGGGGCACATTTGACCCCCTTATTCGGCTATACCCTTTAATTTTATAGTCCAAATTTCGCGTTAATAAAATTGTTTTCCAGAAAACCATCGAATTTCATCTCGATAAGCGTCTGTCTACCTTTCGTTGTAAATTCCAAAGGCAATACTGACCATTCTGTTTGCAGTCCTTCTTCGTCGAAACCGCCGAATTTCTTAGCGATTAAGAGAACATTTCTGAAGGAAATGTCTCTATTTGTATCATTTAATATAAAAGTGGGTTCAAAAACATACAACTTGCTAAGAAATTCGTCATCGATTGCCAATCGATACATTAAACAATTTTCCCTTACGGTTTCTACGATGTCGGACTTGCCTTCTGCATTCAGTTGATGCAGAAAATTAGGACACTCTGTTCCTAAATTTATACTATAAAATGGGAGTTGATTTTCGACTACAGAAAAATTCATCATTCTTATTAAATCCATGTGTTTCAAAAGCTGCGGTTTCAGAGAATTGCGTAATATATCGCATAAAAGTTCTGCCGCAGTCTTTTGAAGCAAATGAATTCTTGTCTCTTGAGTTTGAAAGAAAATGCTAAATTTATAAAAAAACTCAAGAGCGTAATTTAGAAAATAAAGATATGCTTTGGCCTCTGGATTTTGCATCGAGATTAACAGACGTTCCCCGGACTCTGATTTCTCGCTTATTGTCAATTCTTGCAAAAAAGCAATACAGAGTCCCAATTCTCTAAAAGTGTAACTACGGATGTATAATGCGATAACCATCGCGTAGAACACAATTTTAAAATTTTTCTGTCGTTTGTTTGAAAACATTGCTGAAATTCGCGGAATATAGCCGAACGTTTGGGACTACTGTATATGAAAGTTGCTACTTTTCGTAACAACTCCTCGCATATGTCTGGAATGGTATTGCATGCTTCGCGCACTACCATTGCAGACAGATGACACGGACAGCGGACAGTCAAAAATTTGTCCCTGCATTTTGTTGCAAGCTTTGTCATAAAGGACGAGTGTCGCCCTGTCATGACAGCAGCAGCGTTGTCACATGACAACGCGACAATATTATCGAACGGAATTTCTCTTTCTATCATGGCAATTTCAAATGTTTTAAATAAATTATCTGCGCCACAATTTCTGGCATCAAGATGTAATAATTCTACCAATTCCGTTCGAACATCCAAAGTCTCGGGTGCAACATAACGAACAAGAAACGTCATCCATTTCTCGTTGGTCGAGTCGGATGTTTCGTCAATATAAATAGAAAATTTAGTGTTTTGTAAAACACTCAGAAATACGTTTTGTTTCTAAAGGATACAAAACGTTTGATATAATATTTGAACACTTTGTTCGACCGAACGACATATGTTTCAAGACATCAGGATCTTGCCCAATGTCTTTGAAAACTTCAAGAATCGTCTCTGCGGTTCGATACGGAATATTTTCTTCCGCTATTAATTTGGCAAATTTGATTTCCGCGGATTTTATCCTTTCATCCAACGACAGAGGCGATTCTTCGGATTGCGTCGTAAAATTATTATTCAAATTGTCTGCGTTATCGTTACTCTTTTTATAATTCTCAATGTGACACTGAGAATCTGCATGATTATAAATCGTCGATAATCGACATGAAAATTGTTTGTTGCAAACCGAACAGAACCATGAATAAGGGTCGCCGTCGACTTTATGCAACCATGGCTTGAAATAATCATTCTCAAGCCATTGAGGCATAAAAGTCCTTTTAGAAGTACTATTTTTTGTATTCTCCGTGTCTATACACGTTTGAGGAACTGCAAGAATAAGACTTATTGCATAAAGTACAATAAAAACGACTTCTATCATGGGGTACTGCACGTATGCATGATTTAAATCTATGATCATTTATCCATGAAGATAAAAACCGCGCTTACACTTATTCTTCGATTTCACAACCGTTTCCATGATATAAAAGCAGAAAAGCGAAAAGAACAGAAAATTACAGAATACCTACGCGAAAGCTTTTTCAATTTAAATGTCTCAGAATGACCTACGGCACGTACCTTTAAATTTCTCCTGATGTTCCTCCTCGTCGACCGAATTCAACTGACTCAAGAGAAACAGCAGTGGCTCGAGCACGTGGCGATAGTGTTTTGTTTATACTGCTCGCGCATCTATGGGCCGTTGAAATGCCCGGACGAAGAAAGGACGTAGATATACAGGGTGTTCGGCCACCTCTAGCAAAAATTTTAATGAGCGATAGTAGAGGCCAAAATAAGACGAAAATCAAGAATACCAATTTGTTGATGGAAGCTTCGTTAAAAAGTTATTAACGTTTAAAGTGCCGCCATTACTGAATTTTTTTCTCGAAAATGCGCAAGATTTCGGGGGTATGTCTATTCACCAAAAATGACTGTAATTGAACTCTACAACGGAAAATAATTTTTCCACAACGATTTGCAATTTTTTTTCTCCGTTAAAAAATTTAGCCACCTAATTGGATTTTCAGTAAGGAATTTTTTTCTCGAAAGTGCGTACGATTTTGGAGGTATGTGTAATTGTTTTGTGCGTGATGCGGCGGGCTGGTTCGCCCTTTGCAGAAGGACTGGACGTCGAGGTTTAATTGAAGAAACAGACGTTGACCGTTTATAATTTTAATGTATCACTAATTCACATGAATAAACAAACGAGCACACCGGAAAATACTAACAAATTAACAGATTAACAAATTAACAAATAATCACGAAAATTGAGAGGCGAGTTTTGCCAAAATTCGTTCGAAACTTCGGTTCGGTACGGTTAAGGTCACCGTTGTAGCACAATGCTGGGTTTTGTTGACTGTTAAAAACGTTCGGAGATCGCGCAATGCGATCCGGCTCAGCCAAGCGTTACAAGCGAAATCGGCCGAATTTTCGCGAAGCTCGAGCACGATCGCACGGGAGCTCGCGCATGCTCGCTAGCGTGGGACATTCCAGTTTAGCCGGCGGAGAGCGCGACGGTCGACGGAATTTTCTGTACGACAAAACGGAACAGTAATGATAAAAAATGATTGTAATTGATCCCCGCAACCGAAAATAATTTTTTTAGAACGATTTGAAAAATTTTTTTTCGCCGAAAAATTTCAGCACCTACTCGATTTTTTTTCTCGAAAGTAGATAGGATTTCGGAGGTATGTGTACTCACCAAAAATGATTGCAGTTGACCCCCGCAACCGAAAATAATTTTTCCAGAACGATTTGAAATTTTTGAATTTAATTGTTAATAACTTTTTAACGAAGCCTCCATCAACAAATTAGTATTCTTGATTTTCGTCTTATTTTGGCCTCTACTATCGCTCATTAAAATTTTTGCTAGAGGTAGCCGAACACCTTGTATATATTTCTCGAAATTAAAAGAGTTAATTAAATATTATTTTTTATGTTGAATAATTAATTATTAATATTTAATTTGAAATGATAAGTTATTCGAATTTATTGATATGTAGTTTTTAAATGAATTTAATTCATATATATAATATAAATTTATTTTAATAAAAATTAATTTTATTAAATATTAATAAAATTATGGGATAAAATTTAATTTTAATTTTATTATTTAAATTTATTATTTTTATTTATTTATATTCATAAAATTTGTTTATATTAAAAAAAATTTAATAATTTATAATATTTTTTATTAATAATTTAATTTTTAAATATAAAATAATTAAAAAATTACTTTTAATTATAATTTATTTATTTATAATGATAAAATTAGTAAATTTAAAAATATTAATGTATTAAATAATTTGAAATATAATATAGGAATTAGGCAAAATTATATTCACCTGTTTATCAAAAACATGTCTTTTTGTTTATAATTTAAAGTCAGTTCTGCTCAATGAATTAAATTTTTAAATAGCTGCAGTATTTTAACTGTACAAAGGTAGCATAATCAATAGGTTTTTAATTGAAATCTGGAATGAAGGAGCTAATGAAATATAAACTATCTTTATTACATGTATATTTGAATTTTAATTTTAAGTAAAAATGCTTAAATATAATTAAGGGACGATAAGACTAAATAGAATTTTATATAATTATATTAATATTGATATTTTAAATTAATATTTATATAAATATATTTTATTGGGAGGATATTTAAATTTATTAAACTTTAAAATTATTTAATCAATAATTATTGTTTGATTAAAATGAACTTTATTAAAAATTAATAGATAAATTACCTTAGGGATAACAGTGTAATATCTTTGGAAAGATCAAATTTATAAATATGATTGCAACCTCGATGTTGAATTAAGATAAATTTTAAATGCAGTGGTTTAAAAATTAAGTCTGTTCGACTTTTAAAATCTTACATGATTTGAGTTCAGATCGGCGTAAGCCACATCGGTTTCTATCTTTAATAAAATTAAATATTTTTGTACGAAAGGAGTTTATTTTTAAAATAATTTTTAATTCAAATTAATAAATATATTTTATATTATATTGTTTTAGCAAGTAAGTGCAATTAAATTTAGAATTTAATATATATATATTAAATTATATATATATATATATATTGTTTAAATATCGAGTAAAATCCGAAATTTAATTTAAATCCGAAACAATCCGTCACCCGGTTTGTTTTCGGTTACGCGACCGACCAGCTAGATTCTAGGTCGACGCGTCCGGCTATTCGAAACATTAGAGGACAGAAAAACACGGTTCTCGAGGTTTTCTGTAAAGTCACGCGAACGATAAAGTAACGCTCGAGTTCGAACAAGCCAAGTTCAACGCCCAGGCCTAGAGAAGGTACGACAATTACAAATTAAACAAAGTCGGACGAGAGACACGGCGGCAGCGCCACGCGACGAAGGATTCTCCCTCTCACGCGCACACTTTTGGCAGCTCGTGCTCGTCCGTCACTTGCTATCGAGCCACTGAACTGAGCATATCTTCGACTGTTCGTTGAGAGACTTCTCAAAAATTAGCCTGCTTTGTCGCGAGCTCCTAGATCAACGATCTAGCTCAGTGCGACCCAATATAACATAAAATTAAAGCGTCGAGTTATTCGAGCTTCCAAGGGCTAGACGGCTCCACAGTCCAGGGCTTACCGACAATTCCTGGGTGGACCCACTGTCTCCCCACGGATCGAGTACTAAACTCGATCCTTCCTTGTTTTTCGAACGGTTACAAACCCACAGACCAAGGGTAGAAATAAAATACCCTTGGGTGGATTTGTTGTCTTCTAGCCGAAGCGCGGGACCCGTAGGATCTCCCAGCTTACGGCAAAGATTATCAGATCACGTCCCAAAATCGCTCGCCTGGTACAGCCGCAATGAGTAGGACGTCGATTCAAAAAAGAACGTGGTATCAGGAGCAACTGTAAGTCGCCCAAGGGCGCCGTTGGCAAACCGGTACCGCACCGTGCCCGTACGCACATAACAAGACGGTGAAGGGCCGAGGATAAGGGTGACGGTTGGAATCTTACAACCTCCTCTGATCGCCCTCCTGCGACAACAAAGAATTGCAGGCTTGAAAGATAGCGGAATTAGAATCTTGAATAAAGAAAGAATAAGCGAGCGATTCCAGATTTAAAGGGAACGCTCACACACACATACAGTTCACTAATATAGCCGCGTATCGCGGCGACTGAGATTCCCGCTCCTGGGTGCGACAAGCACAAACCAGGCGCGAGCGCGAAAGAGAAAGACATCCGACGTGAATCACGTTGTCAGGTATTTAACGCCTATTCTTGTCTCTTTCTGTTACAGATCATCGAAGCTAGACAGCCTGTAACGGGTCTAGACAGGCAGACTTGTTTTTGCTACTAATTTACGACGATTCAATAAACGGCGTAGTCGAATTTATCGGCTACGTGAAAATTAAAAACCGCTTGTATTCTTTTCCCCTGACGTTCCTTCCTCGAGATCCGGACCGCCGTTAGTGAGGTTTTCTAACCTCCTCCCTAACATATATAATTATATAAATAATAATTTATTCATTATTAAATTATATATTCATAGGTTTAATTTATTTATTTTTATTAATTTTAATAAATTTAATTGCAATTGCATTTTTAACATTATATGAACGAAAAATTTTATTTTATGATATATTCAAGATCGAAAAGGACCTAATAAATCTTTATTTATAGGTTTAATACAACCAATTATAGATGCTATAAAATTATTATTTAAAGAGTATTTTATTTTTGAAAGATACTAATTTTTATCATTATATATTTTGTCCTATTTTAATTTTAATCTTATCATTTATGTTATGATTTGCTTCACCTTTTATTTTAATTTATATAATAATAGTTATTCTATTTTATTTATATTAAGTATTATAAGAGCAAGTGTATTTCCTATAATAATTAGAGGATGAGCTTCTAATTCTCATTATTCAATAGTAGGTTCAATTCGATCTATTGCACAATCAATTGCATATGAAATTAGTTTATTTTTAATATTATTAATTTTAATAATTTTAATGGAAGGTTTTTCATTTTATAATTTTATTATATTTCAAAAATATATTAAATTTTTAATTTTTTTATTTCCTTTATATTATTTATTTATTTTAAGAATATTAATTGAATTAAATTATACACCATTTGATTTAATTGAAGGAGAATCAGAATTAATTTCAGGATTTAATACTGAATATTTTAGAAGACAATTTACAATAATTTTTATAGCTGAATATTTATCAATTAGATTTATAAGAATAATTATATCTATTTGTTTGGAGGGGCAGTTTTAATTAGAAGACTCGGAAAATAAAAGTGTATTTATTAATAACACAAAAGAGCCAAAATGTCGTAGAAGCGCAGAGAAAGATAAACACATAACGATGTAACTAGAAGAACCGACAGCGCCCAGTCGCAAAACAAGATAGTCCTGTTGTAGCAACGGCAGGAACGCATGACCAATGCGAGTAACCCGATATAAAATCTTACACTATTATATTTTTTGGGTATAGTTTATATTCAATTAAATTTTTATGAATTTATTATTTTCATTTATTATTAATTATTTGAATACGTGGAGTTTTACCTCGAATACGATAAGATGAATTAATAGTATTATGTTGAAAAAATTTGTTTACCTTGTACTTTTGTTTATTTAAATTTTATATTTTTATTTAAACAATTTTCTAATATAATAATATAATTTAAATAATTTTATATTATACATAATTTATATAAATATAATAAATTAAATTAAAATAAATATTAGATTTATAATTTAAAAATATTATTAATTTAATATATCTATATAAAGAATTTTAAATATTCATAGAAAAAATTATAAAAACTAAAAATCTATTAGATTTATATTAGTATGTCGGAGAAGCTTGGAATCATGATCCACTTCCTAGGGCGGTTAGCATTTGGTCTTCTCGGGCGACCAAGCCTTTGACTTGCGGTCACGCCGCGTTCGAGCTGTACTTGGCCGAGGTCGCGGCATGCGTGCAGTGCTGCGCGGCCCGGCCGGTGCTGGCCCTGGGGACTTTTAACGCCAAGTCGGTGGCTTGGGATCCTAGCACCACCGTTCGCGGCGGGATCCTGGGCGACTGGGCGGCGGGGCTCGACCTTAGGTTACTGAACCGGGGGTCGGAGCACAAGTGCGTGCGGCGATATGGGGGGTCTATCGTGGATGTTGGATTCGCGACACCCAACGCCGTGCGCATGGTGTCTGGTTGGCAGGTGGTCCCGGAGGCAGAGACACTCTCCGATCACCGGTATATCCGGATGGATGTCTCTGCCGCCGGGGCTGCATCCCGGCACCACCGCCCGGATGGCACCCCACCGCGCCGCTGGACGCTTCGGCGCCTGGACAACGACGCCCTGATGGCAACTGCCCTCGCTGCAACTTGGCCGCAGGTGGCGGCCGAGTTGCCAAGCATGGAGGAGGAGGCTGCACGGCTCGGGGTACTAGTCGCAAACATTTGCGACGCGTCGATGCCCAGGGTCGGGCGAGCTTCTCCTCGCCGGGCGGTGTACTGGTGGTCGGCCGCGATCGCGGAATTGCGGGTCGCGAGTGTCCGCGCCCGACGCCAGTACGCCCGCGCGCGCCGTCGTCTACGACCGGACGATGGCGTGGCGCGAGCGAGGGCAGATGACCTGTATGAGGCATACCGGATGGCGCGGGTTGCTCTGCAGGTCGCCATCAAACGGGCCAAGACCCGGGCATGGAAGGATATCCTCCAGACCCTCGATGACGATCCTTGGGGATGCCCGTACAGGGTGGTGCTGAAGAAGCTCCGCCCGTGGGCGCCCCCCGTCACCGAGGGTCTTGACCCCCGGCTGCTGCAGGAAGTGGTCAATACTCTTTTCCCAATTCGGGTGAGGGGACCACGTCCTCCGGTGGAGGCAGCAGTCCCTAGGGGTTGGGCGGCCGAACTGGGGGTCACTCAGGGGGAGCTGGCCGCGGCCATCAGACGGCTCGGGGCGCGTAACACGGCCCCGGGTCCGGATGGTGTGTGCCCGGCCGGGTTTGGAGTCTTGACCCAGGGCGTCCTTGGGGCCGACCTCAGGCGGTTGTTCGACCGATGCCTGAGGGACGGGCGATTCCCCCCCCAGTTGGAAGGTGGCGAGGATGGTCCTCCTCCGGAAGGAGGGTCGGCCCGCGGAGTCTCCCTCCGCATACCGGCCCATCTGTCTCATGGACGAGGTGGGCAAGCTCTTCGAACGGGTGATTGCTGCCCGCCTCGTCGAGCACCTGTCGCGGGGTACTCCCGGCCTGGCCGACTGCCAGTACGGCTTCCGGGAGGGTCGATCGACCATCGACGCGATAGGTCGGGTCAAGGCCCTCTCGGGATCGGCCGTCTCCCGGGGAGGGGTGGCTTTGACAATATCCTTGGATATTGCCAACGCCTTAAACACCCTGCCCTGGGAGGAGATAAGGAGGGGACTCGAATATCATCGGGTCCCCCCCTTGTCTCAAGGGCGGTCATCGGGGATTATCTCCGCGGCAGGTGGATCGAGTATCCGGGCCGGTATGGGCATATGCGGAGGGAGGTGTACCGCGGGGTTCCGCGGGGGTCGGTCCTCGGTCCACTCCTGTGTAACATCGCGTACGACGCAGTGTTGCGGGCCGACCTCCCCGACGGCGTAGGCGCCGTGTGTTATGCAGATGACACACTGGTGCTGGCCGCCGGGGCGCACTGGGGGTGGGCCAAGCGTCTCGCGGAGGAGGGGCGCAATGCGTCGTCGACCGGATCAGAGGGATGGGGATGACGGTGGCGGTCCATAAGACCGAGGTGATAGCGTTCCATTCACCTCGGCAGGATCCGCCACCCCCTGATCCGCGTGGGTGAGGCTAATATCGAAGTGAAGCCCCAGATGAGGTATCTGGGGCTGATCCTCGATAGCCACTGGTGCTTCGAGGAGCACTTCCGCTGCCTGGTCCCCCGGTTGGACAGGATGGTCGGGGCTTTGGGCCGGATTCTGCCCAACCTGGGGGGCCCGGCGGGCCGAGTTCGCCGCCTCTATGTGGCAATGTGCCGCCCATGGATCTCCTCGCGCGGTCGCACGCGATGATGGATCGTCACCTCGTAGACCGTCGCGCGGGGGTGGGGACGGCCCCGTGTGTGCAGGAAGATGCAAGGGGCGAGTTGAAGCGCCAGGCCCGGCAGTCCGTGGTGCACGCGTGGCAAGAGCGGTTGGCTCTGCCCACCGCGGGGCACCGGACAGTCGGGGCTGTTCGGCCACTTTTGAGTGAGTGGCTGGACAGAGGTCATGGAAGCCTCACTTACAGGATGGCACAGGTGTTCTCGGGGCATGGCAGCTTCGGGAGATACCTGTGCCGGATAGGGAAGAAGTCGACGGCGCGTTGCTGCCATTGTGACGCTGAGTAGGACACGGCGGAACATACCCTCGATGTATGCACTGCGTGGGAGGGGGAGCGCCGTGTCCTGGTCGGCGTCATCGGGCGGGATGTCTCGCTGCCGAGCATGGTGCGCGCCATGCTCGGCAGCGTGGAGAAGGGGAGGGGCGTGGCCTCCTTCTGCGAAAGCGTAATGCTGCAGAAGGAGATCGCGGGATGGGAGCGCGAGCGTCAGCGGCGTGCCCCTCGGTGTGGCGCATGATCGAGACTGGGAGGAGTGTCCTGATAGGAGCCCCCTCCCGCCAGGCCGCGTAGGGTCGGACCGGATGGGGTGGCAGTGCCTCCTGCCCGGGTCCGGCGCACGGAGCGGCACCTTCGGCGGCCTGGTGCGGACATTAGCTGCCGACCGCCGAGGGGTAGAAACGGGGTCGCGGGCGGGTGCGAGTTGGGGCTCGCAGCCGCCACTAGACGCGGCCCCGGGACGGATGGCGGCAAGACGAAGTAGCCTCGTCCTGCCGCTATGAGACAGGGCGATTACCGGGGTGTCACTTTGTCTCCCCGCGGGAGGGCACAAAGCGCGGGCACGGGAGGATATCAGGAAGTATGCTTCGAGCGATTCCCGGTATCCTCCCAAATCGTGTGGAAGGGTCACCGTGGGGTTTTTAGTGGGTAGGTACCGCGCCCGTTATAATGAGCGCGGTGAATCCCACCCACCCCTCCCGCCTCTCCCCAAAGAGGTGGGTGGGAGCCTTTCGAAGATTTTCCCCACGACAAAAAAAAAAGAAAAAAAAAAGGCCTTTGTCTTGTTATCATATGCATTTTTCTAAACTTCGAACTAAATAAACTTTTACTAATAATTAACTCAAACACTTAAACGAAACGAAGGAATGCTCAACGTAAACTAATGAGTCCTTTGCAATGATTTCTATTTTGATTTTCTCGCACAACCTTTCCGTCTGATCACCCTATTTCCAATTCTCTTCTTTTGCTAAAAGTTTCGGTAACCAGACAACCAACTCGGCTACCTTCAAAGGCCACATTCAAACGTCAACGCCAACCAGGCCTACGTTTGCGTTTCCGATGACATTCTTTGCGTCGATAAAATTTAAGAATCGATAAGGGACAATATAGCTTTATTACCACAAACTGAAGTAACATTCAATTAGAGCAACAACTACTGTTTAATGGATTCCGACACGGCCATCTTGACAGTTACCCGTCCTCGGATACTCACTTGTGTGATCATCTGAAGTAAATGAGTATTCCGAATAATGATTAGATAGGCTGCTATGACACACTAGAGTCGAAAATATTCGACACATTAGAGTCGAGAATTTTGCTTCAAATTCTTATACACTATTTATTACTAACTTAAAAACTACCATAGATCAGCAAGTTTCCGTGTAAATCATTGCAACCTTCATCCATGCTCAATCGTTTTGACAACACCACACTCCTCACTGAAGCTCAGACCAGTACTTCGCTCTACATGTGCGCAAGGTGAACCAGTCCTTCGGTCACTTTGCCGCAGCTAGTCCTTCAGCTGCCCTGCCAGTCCTTCGGCAGTATTGTGTAACTTTTTTAGTTATCACGTTCACATGTTCTACAACACAGTCCTTCGGTTGTACTTTCTGACTCCCGCCACAACGCTACAACGCTGTGGTGCAGTCAGCTAGCAGTGAGTTTGTGTTTAAATCCAGTCTACTGAGATCCATCAGAACCAACATCATTAACATTTGCCTCAGCAAAGTCTCTTACTAATTCTATAGGAACTTTTTTTTTTTTTTTCGTGGGGAAAATCTTCGAAAGACTCCCACCCACCTCTTTGGGGAGAGCCGGGAGGGGTGTGTGGGATTCCCCGCGCCCATTATAACGGGCGCGGGACCTACCCACTAAAAACGCCACGGTGACCCTTCCGCACGATTTGGGAGAATACCGGGAATCGCTCGAAGCATACTTCCGGTATCCTCCCCGTGCCCGCGCTTTGCGGCCCACCCGCAGGGAGACAAACGGTCCCCGGCAATCGCCGTGTCTCATCGCGGAAGGACGAGGCCACCTCGTCCTGCGGCCATCCACCCGGGCCCCGCGTCTTGGGGCGGCTGCGAGCCCCACCTCCAAACCGCCCGCGACCCCGTTTCTACCCCTCTGAGGCCGGCAGCTAACGGCCACACCAGGTCACCGGGAGGGTGCCGCTCCGTGCGCCGGACCCGGACAGGAGGCACTGCCACCCCATCCGGTCCGATTCTATTGGAACTTGCTGATTCGGCATTTTTCTCACTCGGTCATGGGGATACTTGCAAACTCGATTTGAATTCAAAGCTCTTAATAAATACCTGTCTCCATTCAACATATCAGTGATTTTTAAAAGGTCCTTTAAATTTGGCAGCTAATTTTGGTTGATTCCTGTCTTCATTTTCTAATAAAACATAATCTCCAACAGAAAATTTCTGTAACTGAGCCTTGGTACTATCGAATCTTTCCTTGTCACAGTTAGCATTTTCGTTCATACTCTGTGTCGCCTGTTCTCTCACTTCATTAATATTCATTACTGGATCATCAACATCTACTGTCATTAAGTTTAAGGGTCTGGCGACCTTTCCCAACATTAATTCTAAAGGACTTGCTTTGGTCACCCGATTGAAAGATACATTCAGGGCAAGTTGAATATCAAAAAAAGCATCTTGCCAAGAATGATCTTTACTAACTTCCACAGCTGTCAACATACTTTTTAAGAGGGCTCATAACCCTTTCTACTTGTCCATTAGCCCGACTACCACCGGTGGCAATAAGATGTAATTGGATATTATGTTTGGCGAAAAAGCTTGACAACTCTTTGCTAGCAAAGCAATGACCTTGATCAGTAATCAACCTATTAGGGGCACCAAACAGCGCCACCCCCGATTTTGAAGCTCTTATGCTACTGTTGCTATCAATACTGGTTGAGTGATGCAATATTGCAAATTTAGTAAATGCATCAATAAGGACAAATGCATACCCTTTAACATTGTTTTTACCACTTAGCTTGCCAGAAACATCTAAATGAACAGTGTGCCAATTTACAGCGACCTTAGGGATTGGATGTAATTCTGCTTGAACCAGCCCGGAACTTGGTTTAGAGATTTTGCAAGTGATACAATTGTCGACAAATTTGCGTACGTACTTTGCCATTCCTGAAACCAATAATGATCATACACCTTTTCTAATGTTTTCTTCCAACCTAAATGCATTATAGATTCATGTTGTTTAAATATCGAATAAAATGCGAAATTTAATTTAAATGCGAAACAATTCGTTACCCGGTTTATTTTCGGTTACGCGACCGACCAGGAAGATTCTATGTCGACGCGTCCGCTATTCAAAATATTAGAGGACAGAAAAACACGGTTCTCGAGGTTTTCTGCAAAGTCACGCGAACGATTAATTAACGTTCAATTTTGAAACAAGCGGTTTAAACGCCCGAGTTTAGAGAAGGTACGAAAACTCTATAATAGACAGAGACGGACGAGAGACACGGCGACAGCGCCGCGTGACGGAAGACTCTCCCCACTCACGCGCTCACTTTTGGCAGCTCGTGCTCGTCCGGCACTCGCTATCAAACCACTGGCACGAGCACTTCGGTATACGAACACGCTCAGCAGTTGCATTACCAGAATAATTCCGAGCAATCCGACCCGAGTCGAGTTCTTCGACTACCCTCGGAGTTGCAAAGGAATTATTCGCGAGTTATCGTATCGAGCCAGTCGGTACACGACCGAGCTCGGTACTCAAAGTTCATTTAATTTGAATAGACTCGAAGTTCTTCGAGTGCTTCCGGGGAAACGATCCCATAGACAGGTGTGGGAAGAAACCCTGAGTGGGATCATCGTGCCCTAGAGGATCGAGGTACAAACTCCTTCCTCCAATTGGCTGTCAAAAACGGCTTCGAACCCACCATACAGGGGTGAATCATACCCTGGGTGGATTTGCCGTCTTCTAGTCGAAGCGGGACACATTTTTAAACCCCAGCTATCGGCGAAAGCTAGGACCACGACCCAAAATCACCAGGGAGTACGGTCCCTGCGCGTAGGACGGAGCATCCGACAAAGCAACGTGGTCTCAGGCCCAACCGTAAGTCGACCTAAGGGCGCCGTTGACAAGCCTGCACCACACAGTGCCCGTACGCACTTACGAAGGCGGTGAAGGGGCGGTGACCGGCTGAATGGGTTGATCATTACAACCTCCCTCCGATCACCTTCTCCTGCGACAGTCATAAATTACAGTCATAAATTACTGTCATAAATTACAGTCATAAATTGCAGTCAGAAATTGCAGTCGTGAAATTAGACGAGCAGAAATCTCGTACACGACAATAATAAGCAAGCGATTCCCGATTTAACGGGAACGCTCACACATACAGTCCACTAGCTTAGCTGCGCATCGCGGCGGCGGAGATCCCCGCTCCTGGGTGCGACAAGCACAGACCAGACGAGCGCGGAAGAAAGTAAGACACACAGCGTGACTCACGTTCACAGGTATTTAACGCCTATTCGTGTCTCTTTCTGTTACAGGTTTACCAAACAGGATTAACTGCAGCGGCGTCTGGCCGGGCAGACAATTATTATATAAGTTTGTTTCCAAAATTATCAAAATAAACGGCTTAGTCGAGTCATTCGACTAAGCGAAAATTAAATTGAAAATCTGTATTCTTTTCCCGACGTTTCCTTCCCTCACGATCCGGACCACCGTTAGGCGAGGTTTTTCAAACCTACTCCCTAACACATGTACATTATTGATAACCGACCATTTAAACGCCCGTGGAACAAGAGGAAGACAACGAGTACGACCATTCCGTTGAATTTTACGGCAAAGGATATTAGAACGAAACTCATAGGTTTTTCGAATTTCTGCCGGTAACATTTCATTTCGTATATCAGACACAATCTTAGATATTTCTTCGTCCTTTTCCTGCTCTGCCTGTAACCATTCCTTTGATAATTTAGCCAGATCAACTCGTCTTTGTTCGACGCGATAATTAAAATTTTGGGACTCAATGGGAAGAGGGCTTCTTGACAGAAAATCTACATGATTCATGCGACTACCCTCACGATAAGTGATATCAAAATTAAAGGACTGCAAGTAAGCCCACCAACGGTGCACACGTGGAGACAAATCTCTTGTATTCTTGGAGGCCTTGACCGAGGTATAATCAGTGATAACCACAAACTTTCGACCATAAAGATAATGTCGAAAATGCTTCACTGCATAGACCACAGCCAAGGTTTCAATTCATACGAATGATATTTCGATTCGGCTGAGGAAGTACGACGACTAAAGTACTCGACCACGCGTTGTTTACCATCCACTTTTTGAATCAGCATCGCACCAACCCCATCCGAGCTTGCATCAGTATGCAATTCTATCGGAAGGTCTGGTTTAAAATTTCTAACACCGGTTCGCTTGTTAAACGCGCAATTATTTTTTGTCGTATTTCCTCAAATATTGGTTGTCAAACGAGAGTATTATTTTGCAGCTAGTGAGCCTAAACAGCGGGGTCATGGTTAGAGAGAACTGAGGATCGAATTGCCTAAAATATGAAGCCAGCTCCAATAAACTGGATAATTTGAGAGACTGTCTTAGGTGGAGGTAATTTTTTTTGGTCCTCTCTTTTGCGAGGATTTGGATACATTTCCCCATTCTCAACCACATAACCTAAAAATTCGATACGTTTCTTAAGGAAAGAACATTTAGCGAGATTTAAAGAAAAACCAGCCTTTGTCAACACACCCAATACCATACGGATACGCTCTAGACCTTCTTTCTAAAGTTGTGGACAACACCAAAACGTCATCGATATATCATAAAACGAAACTAAATGCCATATCTCCGAGGGCTTTTACAATAGCTCGCTGGTAGACCGAACTAGCATTCATTAACCCAAATGGCATGGTCAAATATTCCCATTGACCTTCAGGAGTAACGAAGGCCGTTTTCTCAATAGAATTGGCTTCTACAGGGATCTGGTGATAACCGCTCAACATATCAAGACTGGAGTACCACCGAGCACCTCCTAATCTAGCTTATCTGATCTGAGATTAATGGAAGAGGGTACCGGTCAGCAATAGTATTACTATTGAGTTCACACAGTGAATCCACACACATTCGATCAGAACCATTTTTTCTTTACTAACAGAATTGGACTTGAAAAAGGCGAACAGCTTGGCCTGATTATACCAGCATCTAACAGCTCGTGAATCTTTCCTCGAACTACTTCCTTCTCCTCAGGACTCAACCTATATGGTCGGCGCTGAACATTTCTGCAAGGATCAATAAGTCGGATCTCTAACTGTCCCGAGCTAACACGAGATTTAGCTATTCCCTTGGGAAAAGAATCGGAATACTGTTCTAATATTTCATTTAACGGAGACCAGTACCCATCGCGAATGTCGGTGTCAATGTAATTAAATTTGGTTTCATTATTGTCTGAATCTTTTACACCTCGGATACGTTGATTTCTTTCATTTCCTTATGTCGTGTAAGAACTATTTTATCAGAGGTCATGCTTACACTAAAACCTTGATTTAAAAATTTCGCGGCCAACCAAAATGTCATTTTTAAGAAATTATCGGGGACTAGATGGAAAAGTTTTTCTAAATGTAAATAATCAATTTGGACCTTCGACAAAATTTGAACAGTACTAAAATCGACGGCTGCCCTATACCCGTAAGCATCACATTTTCATAAAATCGCTTACCAGAAAATTTTGAAGCAACATTTTCTTTAATGAGAGAGCATTCGGCACCAGAGTCATAATGGAAAAGAAACGACTCACCATTGCAGACCAGTTTTCCACTAGGGTTACCTATCTGACAAACATCAACCCGTCGCTGAACCGTATTTGACGTAGCTGCATTGTTAAAATCTCTGCTGCTGCTAGCACCGCCGCTACCTTTGCCAGCTACTTGGTGACACTTGGAAGCATAGTGACCAGTTGCACCGCAGCGGAAACTTATTAAGCTCGGAGAAGAGCGCAATTCCCCCGAAGTCGCTATTGAAGAAATGACGTTTGTGGTCCTCTTCGCATCCCTCTTGAAGTGACAATCCTTAATCCGATGACCCGGCTTTCCGCAAAAGTAACAAGTGTTTTTTGAAGGTGGAAACGATTTGAATCGCTTATTGTCCGCTGGAGCATCCTTCCTCTTCAGAAATAGAAAATGCCTGTAGCTCATGGTGTAGCTTGTCCCTTGAATTGATTTCTGTGGTAAAGGCTAATCTCTGGAGTCGTCTATCAAATTGAGCCGTGTGCGCCAGAACCATTGCTACAGCAATCTGCTCTGTAGATAAACTCTGCCATCGCAAGGTGAGCATGGTCATAAGCCGCGCTGCATATGCAGCCAGACACTCTCCTTCCTTAGATCGGTCGTTGAGCAGGTTGATGAGTGTAGCTGCGGGAGTTTCAACACAGTCGTAATGAACCAAAAACTGTTGTTTAAATTGTGGCCATGTCATTCCAGCAAACAAAACTTGGGACAAATCCATGATGCACTCCCCTTCAAAGCACGACTAATTACCATGACCAGGGCTCCGCCTTGCAAGTCCTGATCGGTTAAGCACAGCTCCACGGTAGCACACCATGCTCGCGGATCAGCATCAGGCTTGTCAGGGTCGAAAATAGGCAAACAAACATGTCCCTTACTTGAAGAGGATTTAATTCCATCAATTAGACTTCTTAAATTCTGGTTGTGGGCTTCCAGAAGTGTTCGAATCAAAACCTCACCCGACTGCGGCATCGTATACGCGCTGTCTTGAATGGGCACATTTTCATGCGGCTGATGTTCGCAATTTGCATCTGACTCTCTTTGTGCCCGAGGATATCCCACTTCTGACGTCGGAGAAGCGGAATCATGAACCACTTCCCTAGGGCGGTTAGCATTTGGTCCTCTCGGGCGACCAAGCCTTTGTCTTGTTACCATATGCATTTTTCTAAACTTCGAACTAAATAAATTTTAACTAATAATTAACTCAAACACTTAAACGAAACGAAAGAATGCTCAACGTAAACTAATGAGTCCTTTGCAAGGATTTCTATTTTGATTTTCTCGCACTTTTAACCTTTTCCGTCTGATCACCCTTTTTCTAAAAGTCTCGGTAACCAGACAACCAACTCGGCTACCTTCAAAGGCTACATTCAAACGTCAACGCCAACATGACGTACGTTTGCGTTTCCGATGACATTCTTTGCATCGATAAAATTTAAGAATCGATAAGGGGCAATAAAACTTTATTACCACAAACTGAAGTAACATTCAATTAGAGCAACAACAACTGTTTAATGGATTCCGACATATTTAATAATTGAAAGTTACGAGGTCAATTAACATATCCCGAATCCAAATACAAATTCTAACAACCTAGTGGCTCCTCGATTACGCATCGAGTTCGTCCACGTAATTTATTACCATCCTAGCGGCTCCCTGATTTCGCATCAGGTACGTCTGTGACTTATCCAACCTCCCAGCAGCTCCTCGATTACGCATCGAGTTCGTCTGCGTTTGTTCCAACCTCCTAGCAGCTCCCGATTTCGCATCAGGTTCGTCCGTACACCTAATTAAGGAATTGATACCATATTCCATACTCTCCTTCGCACTCGTAGGCCACGCGCTGCACGGCCCTGGCTCGTAACATATTATTAATTTTTAATTTTATTTTTAGATATAATGTATTTAATTTAAGCTTATAAACATTATCTATCTAATATATATATCAGATAAATTAATAATTTAAAAATTTTATTTTTATGGTTTTTGAATTGGATTAATAACATTTAATAATAATATATATAAATATAAAAATTTTTTAAATTTTATTATATCAATATTTTTTTCTTTATTTATATTTAAATATAGTTATAAAATTTATTTAATTTAATATATAAATATGAAATTTTTATAGAAAAAGGATGATTAGAATTATTGTTTAAAGATTGCATAATGCCGAGCGATTATCCTCGGTCGCAATTACCGTTAATCCTGTTAGCGTACAATAACAAAGAGATTATCTCTAATTGAATTTGTACAGCGAGCAGTGATAGAAAAACGCGTGTATTATTGGTTTTTCTGGCATCGGTAACGGCTCATTACCTTCGATTCGAGTGTGCTAACGGTGTTGGTGACGTCAGTACCGTGAGAGAGTAGCGCGTTGATAATCTGACAAAGATACACGGCCGAAATTTAGACAGCGCCACGGGACGACTAATTAGCGTACCACGGCGACGTCTTCGGCTGTCAATCGTCACAGTCTAAAACCGACTTCTGCCCTGAACACATCGGCTCCCGATCGTGTCCGTCCAGAACTCGAATACAATCCGAAAGAAAATATTCTTTCTGAATTACGAATATAGACTACCTTTGTAAAAGAGTGTCTCGAGCAGTCGTTCAGTTTGTCGTGCGTTAATCGATTGCCCACGCACAGCTGCGAATTCATAAGACTCGACAAATTGTGGAATTTATTCCCATTTTTTACATATTACGTGAACCGTATTCCGGTTCGCACAAGTGCACTCATAACCTGAGTTAGATGCAAATACTGCAATTCTGGGGCTCGAGAATACACCTTCAAGGTGCTCGACCATCCCGGTGCAGAATTGAACGGTCGTTTCTAATGTATAAACGATAGAAACATTAAAGAAGTGTAGACGGTATCCGTCTACACTTCTTTTTGTGATTGCCATTCGGCTGAGGAGACACCGAAGGGAGGCACCTACGTGGTGTATCTCCAGGTGGGCTCACTGTAGTCAGGTCGACGTCCACTTAGGACGTCTGACTTTCGGACTTCGCCTCCTTAATTCTACAGATCCCGCCGGTGCAACGCTTAGAGGAGCACCTGTGCGGAGAGGTAACGGAGTCGTGGGTTCGGCCCCCACGTAGTTCAAATATTGCTGCGAATCACATCGAGTAGTGCATTCGTGCAGTGAACAACGTGCTGTCGGGCTTCGCAGTGCAACTCTCGGCCAATCGGTCATCTGTTGGAACGTGTAAAGAGAAGCCGCAGATTGACGGTCGTGCCGTTGCACTGCAGTGCGACTCGACGCACAGACTCAGTGGGCATACTCACGGGATCAGTGCATTTGGAGTCGCCGCCTCTACGTGGCAATGGTTCAGTCGGTGGCCCTATACGGAGCACCCGTCTGGGCGGACGACCTGGCGGCCTCCCGGCGCAGCATGACTACGCTGCGTCGGGTGCAGAGGCGGATGGCTCTAAGGGTCGTCCGCGGGTACCGGACCGTGTCGCATGAGGCGGCGATGCTGCCCATGGATCTCCTCGCGCGATCGCACGCGATGATGTATCGTCACCGCGTCGACCGTCGCGCGGGTGTGGGGGCGGTCCCGGGTGTGCAGGAACCTGCTTGGGGCGAGTTGAAGCGCCTGGCCCGGCAGTCCGTGGTGCACGCGTGGCAAGAGCGGTTGGCCCTGCCTACCGCGGGCACCGGACAGTCGGGGCTGTTCGGCCACTTTTGAGTGAGTGGCTGGACAGAGGTCATGGATGCCTCACTTACAGGATGGCACAGGTGTTCTCGGGACATGGCAGCTTCGGGAGATACCTGTGCCGGATAAGGAAGGAGCCGACGGCGCGTTCCTGCCATTGTGACGCTGAGCTGGACACGGCGGAACATAACCAGTGGTGGCGCACTGCGTGCGAGGGGAGCGCCGTGTCCTGGTCGGCGTCATCGGGCGATGTCTCGCTACCGGGCATGGTGCGCGCCATGCCCGGCAACGAAGGAAGTGGCCCTCCTTCTGCGAGCGAGCGTGGGCGGCGTCAGCGGTGCGCTGGAGGCTCGCACCGTTTGTTGGCGAAGAGCGTCGCCTGGGCGTCAGGCGACGCGGGCGGCCCCGGCGGCGCATGACCCAGGCTGGGAGCGGCTGATACCCTCCAGGTGCGGACATTAGCTGCCGGCCGCCGAGAGTTAGAAACGGGTCGCGGGCGATTGCGAGTTAGGGCTGGGGCCCGCAGCCGCCACGGCCTCGGACGATTGGCAGGACGAAGTGGCCTCGTCCTGCCGCTATGAGACAGGGCGATTGCCGGGGGGACCGTTTCACCCCCCGCGTGTGGGCGCAAAGCGCGAGCACGGGGAGGATACCGGAAGTATGCTTCCAGCGATTCCCGGTATCCTCCCAAATCATGCGGAAGGGTCACCGTGGGGTTTTTAGTGGGTAGGTCCCGCGCCGGTTATAGTGGGCGCGGGGAATCCACACACCCTCCCGCCTCTCCCCAAAGAGGTGGAGGAGTCTTTCGAAGATTTTCCCCCCGACAAAAAAAAAAAAAAAAAAGTTTAAATACTACCAATTTCAATATTTGGAGAAATACAACTGGGAAAATAAGTTCAAAATAAAGAAATGAAAAAAAATAATTCTGAAATAATAAATAAAATTATATTAAATTTTATTATATTTGTTTAAATATCGATTAAAATGCGATAGTTAATTTAAATCCGAAACAATTCGTTACCCGGTTTGTTTTCGGTTACGCGACCGACCATTAAGATTCTAGGTCGACGCGTCCGCTATTCAAAATATTAGAGGACAGAAAACACGGTTCTCGAGGTTTTCTGCAAAGTCACGCGAACGATTAATTAACGCTCAATTTTGAAACAAGCGGTTTAAACGCCCGAGTTTAGAGAAGGTTCGAAAACTATATAATAGACAGAGACGGGCGAGAGACACGGCGACAGCGCCGCGTGACGGAGGACTCTCCCCACTCAGGCGCTCACTTTGGCAGCTCGTGCTCGTCCGTCACTCGCTATCAAACCACTGCCACGAGCACTTCGGTATACGAACACGCTCAGCAGTCGAATATACAAATAATTCGAGCTATCCAACCCGAGTCGAATTCTTCGACTACCCTCGGAGAGGCAAAGGAATTATTTGCGAGTTATAGTATCGAGCCAGTCGGTACACGACCGAGCTGTGTAAGCAGACTTAATTAATTCGGAATAGGCTCGAAGTAATTCGAGTGCTTCCGTGGAATCGATCCATAAACAGGCGTGGGAAGAAACCCTGAGTGGACTCAATCGTTTCAGGGATAGAGGGCTAAGCTCATCCCAATTTATAGGTGCGAGGTTCTTCGCACTTTTCTTAGTGCACGACTCCATAATCCAGGTGTGGGAAGAAACCCTGAGTGGAATCATCGTGCACTAGAGGATCGAGGTACGAACTCCTTCCTCCAATTGACTGTCAGAAACGGCTTCGAACCCACCATACAGGGGTGAATCATACCCTGGGTGGATTTGCCGTCTTCCAGTCGAAGCGGGACACATTTTTGAAACCCCAGCTATCGGCGAAAGCTAGGACACGTCTAAACATCTCCAGGGAGTACGGTCCCTGTGCGTAGGACGGAGCATCCGACAAAGCAACGTGGTCTCAGGCCCAACCGTAAGTCGACCTAAGGGCGCCGTTGACAAGCCTGCACCACACAGTGCCGTACGCACTTACGAAGGCGGTGAAGGGCCGGGGACCGGCTGGAAGGTTGGAGCCTTACAACCTCCCTCCGATCACCTTTTCCTGCGACAGTCATACATCAAAGTCTTAAATTGCAGTCAGAAATTGCAGTCGTGAAATTAGACGAGCAGAAATCTCGTACACGACAATAATAAGCAAGCGATTCCTGATTTAACGGGAACGCTCACACATACAGTCCACTAGCTTAGCTGCGCATCGCGGCGGCTGAGATCCCGCTCCTGGGTGCGACAAGCACAGACCAGACGAGCGCGGAAGAAAGTAAGACACACAGCGTGACTCACGTTCACAGGTATTTAACGCCTATTCGTGTCTCTTTCTGTTCCAGGTTTACCGAACAAGGATTAACTGCAGCGGCGTGTGGCCGGGCAGACAATTATAATCTCTGTTTCCAAACTGTCAAAATAAAAGGCTTAGTCGAGTCATTCGACTAAGCGAAAATTAAATTAAAACTTGTATTCTTTTCTCGACGTTCCTTCCCTCACGATCCGGACCACCGTTAGGCGAGGTTTTTTCAAACCTACTCCCCCTAACAATATTTAACACACTTAATGTATGACATCTTTGATAAGTTCTTTCAGGAATTACATCACGTCATCATTGAATATTAATAAATTAATTCAATTAAATAATAAAAATATTAAATTATTAAATATAAATCAATTTAAAATTCTTATAAATAAATTTATTAAAGATAATGAAGTTATTAATGGTTAAGGACTTAAAGTAAGTAATATCGCTTAAAATGCGATGATTATTATTTCAATAAACAATTCGTTGCGGTTTGGTAGCGACGACCAGGAAGATTCTAGGTCGACGCGTCCGCTATTCAAAATGTTAGAGGACAGCCGGTTCTCGAGGTTTCTGAAGTCACGCGAACGATTAATTAACGTTTAATTATTGAGAGTCAAGCGGTTCAAACGCCCGAGAGAGAAGGTACGCTCTATAATGACGCGGACGGAGACAGGCGACAGCGCGGACGGAAGACTCTATCACGCGCTCACTGGCGCTCGTGCTCGTCCTCACTCGCTATCAAACCACTGACGAGCACTTCGGACCGAACACGCTCAGCAGTCGAACGTAATTCGAGACGGGATCCGCGAGTTCTCGACTACCCTCTTGGAAAGAACTATTCGGTTAGCGTATCGAGCGTCGGACCCGACCGAGCTCCGAGACTTACAAATTCGGAATGCGGCGAGTGCTTCCGGGGAATCGATCCATAAACAGGTGGGGAAGAAACCGGTGGACTCAATCGTTTAGGGATAGAGATTAGCTCATCCCAACTATAGGTGCGAGGTTTTCGCACCTTTCAGCACGACTCCATAATCAGGTGTGGAAGGCGAGTATAATAAACGTGAAATTGAAAACATAAAAATGATTGAATTCAATTGGATACTGAAATTTCGCACCATAAAGGAGTAAATAATACCCTGGGTGGATTTGCCGTCTTGTCGAATAACAATTATTAACCCCAGGTAAAATTTTGTGGACTGTTCAAACATCTCCGTGTGTACGGTCCGTTTCGTAGGATCGGGGGATCGCGGAGGAACGTTGTCGGAGGCACGACCGGCGAGTCGGCCTAAGGGCCCGGCTGTCTGGCCTGCACCACAAGCCGTTGCAGGACGGAGGCGGTGAAGGGCCGGGACCGGCTGAAGGTTAGCCACCTCCCTCCGATCACCTTTCCTGCGACAGTCATAAAACAAAGTCTTAAGTTGCAGTCAAATTGCAGTCGTGACGAGCAGAAATCTCGTACACGACAATAATAAGCAAGCGATTCCGGTTTTGTAGACGTTTATACTCGTTATTAAACGCTGTACAAGGCGGCGGCTGAGATCCCCGCTCCTGGGTGCGACAAGCACAGACCAGACGAGCGCGGAAGAAAGTAAGCACACAGCGTGATTCACGTTCAGGAACGCCTATTCGTGTCTCTTTCTGTTACAGGTTTGCCAAACAGGATTAGCTGCAGCGGCGTCTGGACGCGCAGACAACAGCTTAATGACCCAGCATAAATAAACGGCTAGTCGAATCTTCGACTAAGCGAGCTGTATTCCCGACGTTCCTTCCCTCACGATCCGGTCCATAGGCGAGGTTTTCAAACCTACTCCCCTAAGGTCCTTCAGGCCGATCAAACGAGGTTGATTGGCGGGGGTGACTGCCTTTACACGTGACGAAATTACCACGTGAGTTGAATGTTGATTAATCCTCGACAAACTCGCGGCGTTCGAGTCCTCGCGTGCCGACATTGAGGATCGCTCATGGAGTTAACAGAGTTCGATCGTCTTAGATCCGTGAGCATAAATCTCTGGGCGGCTAAATTCACGGAGCTTCTCCGAAAAGCTCGACTACGCCGGACGAACCTGGTGGACGTCCGGACAATGTTTAGCGTGCGGACGGTTATTGAGCCGCAGACAAGCCTATACGCTTTTAAGCCGGCTACCTCCTCGGCGTGGCGTTCCAGGTCAGGATTTCGTAACCGCCGAGCAGACACGAATCGCTGCTGAATCGGCCACCGGCACCGGAGGTCCAGCTTCAACATGCCCATTGGCTGCGTGCCTTTCGGAGGGGATCCTCGGGAATGGGAACATTTCGAGGATCTATTTACCACCAGGGTAATGAATAATGCGCAGTTATCAGACGTACGTGTACCATCTGAACGCGTGCTTGGGACCCGGTCGCGCGACAATTTCGTTTAACGGTGTCGGACGCGGACAATTTTTAACGCAGGACGGCTCAGATAAGTGCTTCCACTGGACGCGGACAATGTTGTTTAACTGGCGCACGCGGACAATCTTTAAAACCAACGGTCTAGCCAGCCTGCAGCGGTCACTGTGGAATGCACAGAGACTCTGGCATTAAGGGGCACGTCCAGCTGTAGTGGATGCTGGCGTACTGGCGATACAACATTTCCTGAAATTGGAGCTACGGATTAGCGTTCGGTCGGCCTCTCGACTAACTACCGATGTTCGAGTGTCCGAACCTTCATCGATCATCACGCGCAAGCGTTGCTTTCGATGGGACCGTCGAGGCGGCTCGCCGAAACAAAATCCCGCATGCCGAAGCCCATCGACGCTCGACCGGTCGCTTCGTCTGGCAAACCCCGTCGTTATGGGAACTCGGCCCCAAACCCGAGACGCTCGTTTCGACGGGCGCAAATCAATGCGGATGCCAGTATGCGGATTCTGCACTGGGGCACACAATCTGCCTCAATGCACCAATTTCAAGTGCTGACGCCTGCGTCACCACTACGTGCAGAACCGCATGGCCTGCGTGTTGTGCCTCGACCCTCATACGGCATCGCCAGAGACCCCAGGAATGCCATCGGTGTGGGAGCATCTTCCCTCCTGCACTATGATGGACTGAGGATCGGTAGAGGGGGCAGGCAGACAATACATACGGCCCGTGACGAGAGCGGTGCACGCTTTTCAACCACGAGTCCGTGTCGAAGGCGGGCGAACCTTCGAGGTAGGGCCACCGGCCTAGACATCACACTGAACCGCGCTCGGTACGGGAGCACCGAGGACTGTCAGTTACTAGGTAAATCCATTGACGGGCGGTACGGGTTGTCGGAAGAACGGCGGAGGGTGAATGCGAGCACTGTTGCCAGGGTAGGAGTACATCAATTCGTTACTGCCGGTCTGGCAAACGACCACCGATTGAAGGCGTACGTACCCCAGCGACGGTATCGGGCTGGAGGCGCCCGGTAGGAAGTTGTAGAGTCGGTTTAAACCTCGGCTCAGTTAAACTAGTAACCGATATTGACGCTCACGTGGACGTCGTGCGGAAAATCACGACCTACCGCAACACGTCGGCGAACGCGAGTGTTTACAGTGCGTTCGAGGTTTACCGAGCCGATCCAGAAGCCAGGGCCGATCCTGGATCGAAATTCTGATCGGAGCGGATTTATGGCTCAGGTGATTCGTTCGGGCTTCCGAGGAGGGCGAGGTCGATCGCTCGAACGGCGTTAGGAGCATAATACCCTACCGCCGCTATACCACAAGGCGGGCGACGGCTAGGGCCCCGGTAGGAAGGTAGGAGCGGACCGTTCTCGAGTTACTGGATTATGCGATTCGACGATTCTGAAACCGAAGCCCCACGACCTCGTGCGGTCAAGGCGGAAGAAGAGTGGGACTCTTCCGAGCCGTCAAACGGGCAAAACCGGACGGTTTATAGTCCGATTGCCCTTGAATCACCCGAGACCGGACGAAGCGTTAGGACAATCGTTCCACATAGCGCTGTCCGCCCTCGCGGATGAGGGGTAAATCCATTGACGCGGATGGGTTTGTCAGAGCAAACTCTGAGTTCCGTGGCGGGAGTCGGGTTGAGTTTTAAATACCCCGCCGAGCCGCTTGACCAGAATCGACTGTACATTCCGCATCGAGCGGTCGTACGCCTGGGTGCAACGACCAAACTGCGCGTTGTGTTCAATGCAACCAGCAGAACGGTCGGAGGGCGATCTAAACGACGTCCTGCATGTGGGACCATCGAACGATATCACCTCGGTTAACGAGGTGGCGTCTGTGTACGTTCTGGTGGCAGATATCGAGGGCCAATCCTCGTCGCCCCACAGGACCGTCGTTTCCAATGCATCGCATGGCGGCGTCAAACGACGGCTCCTTACGAATTGAATACCGTAACATACGGTACGGCGTGCGCCCCGTGTGATGCGTACCCTCCTCGAATTGGAACAGGATGGAGGTATCCTCTCGCCGCTCCGATCCTCGAGAGGACATCCGTCGACGACGTATTTATGGGGCGTCCGACCCTGCTGGAGTCAAGCAAGGCGGCGTTCTCCTGCAGGGCCCGGTAGGTTCAATATTAGAGTGGACTGGAAACTCCGATTGCGGGATCCCCAAGGTGCTCACTCCCGCCGTAGACCTCACTCTGTTCGACGATTCCGAACTGTGCTTGGTCTACGATGGATCCCATCCGGAGACTACTTCTATTTCGATCTGCAACGGTTTCAGTTACTGCGTTACCGATGACGGTTCTCGGAGATCGCGAAACTCTTCGATCCTCGGCTGGTTATCACCAGTCGTAATCCGTTTCTGATGCAGTCCCAATGGCTGGACCAGTGGGACGATCAAATTTCCACGGACACGCCGTGGAACACGTTTTGCGGATGGAGCAGTCTCAGAACTTTCCGAGATGGATCAGCTGGAGCAGACGCAGTTCTGTGGAACTACACGGATTCTGCGATGCATCACTCGCTGCTATTCGGCCGTCCGCATGTGACGACGTAATGACGTGTTTGCATTAATCATGGCGGACACGAGTGGCTCCGATAACCGTCTATCGTCCTGGATTGAATGGGGCTGTGCCGAGCATAGTGCGTGAAACGGTCATTCCCCATAGAAATGAGCCCATAATCTGCTGGACAGATTCCACGATTGCACTCGCTTGGTTGAAAAAGCATGCGTCGATGGAAGGTTGTGATAGCCACCTGTGTCAAAAATCAGCCATGCTCCCGCTGAATGGCGGCACGTTCGCGCTTCAACCCAGCGGATCTGAATTCGCGGTGTAGATGCCGCAGTAAATCATTGAGTCCGGAGGTATGGCGGTTCGGTCACGAGGGTGCCCGAAATCGCCACTCTCGCTCGAGACCGAGGAGCGCGTATCGCATACCCTCGTGCCCTCCGGAAAAGGATGGAACTTAGTTTTCCGATTTTCCCAATGAACGCTACAACGTGTGACTGCCTATTGCCTCGATTCCGGAGGCCGGCGGTCGGAGAACGGTCATTCGATGCAAAGTTGTCGGCAGCGGTACGGTGCAACGGAAAGAATTGCACGCTACTTACAGCGTACGCATTCGCAGAAAGTACCGGTGGAAGGGAATCCTGCGACACCTCTAAAGAGCCTAAACCCTTTTCTCGAGAAAAGGAAGTCTTACGAGTGGGTGGAAGGTTGGAGAATGCGACGCTTGCATGGGAAACCAAACACCCGATTATCCTGCCGAAACATCATGTATCTAACATGATAATCAGGCAATGCCACGTGGATACGTTGCACGGGGTTTACAATTGACCATGTACACGGTGAGACAAATTCTGGATCATCGGCTGCCGACGCGGCACGTTATCCACCAATGCATACGATGCGTGAGATGGCAAGCAAATACCGACACAAATCATGCAGGATTTAATACCGGAGCGCAGTCGCGCGGCACGACCTTTCTCAAACTGCGAGTCGACTACGCGGGACCGTATCGGGTCCGCGACTCCGTCGTGGAAAACGGCTCATGCATACATAGAAGTGTTAAACTGCTTCGCTACGATAGCCGTTCACATCGAAATCGTCCATGATTATACGAAGAGTGCATTTATGGCCGCAGTATACCCATTTATCGCCCCCCGAGGAGTTACGTACTGCATGTTCAATGATAACGGAACGAATTCGACTCTGCAGATGAATTGTAGCAACACTTCAATACGGCAATCAATCTCCAGAAATGCGAACGAATGCGGTCAAAAATTAAGTGGAGGTTTAATCAAGTGCTCCCACTTTGGTGGTATGCAAAAGCCGGCGTGAAATCGGTGAAACATCACCTGAAAATCATCGGCGAATTACACCCACAAAAAAATGCAGATTTGCAAGATCGAGGCATTTTACCGATTTTTGTGATTATGTTCACGCCGGGCCACTTCTAATTAGCAGACCGATGAATGCACTTGTCGAGTCAGTGGAAAAGGAAAATTCTCGCGGCTTACGCGATAAACAATCAGAAATTACGAGCAGCTCTGGAAACATTGGACGCGAGATTATCTCACGCACCTCCAGAAACGCTACAAGTGGCGCACCAAAGTGCATTAAAACCGAATGACTTGGTTTTGTGCAAAATCTTCTAATCAATAAATACGAATGTATTAAATGCGTGCGTGTAGTTAATACGTATTTTCTACATAAAGTATTAGGTTGTGTAAACTGTCGATGAGTCAAATCGACAACGGCCAAGACGCACACATAAACGAAATTGACGAGTAAGTACAATTAAACTTTACAATAAAGTATTAAAATTGAAATACTTCTAATTCTCGGCGAGCTTAGCACGAGTCCGACGTCTCCGGCCGATACGCCTCGGTTCTTATAATCCGCGGATAATATGTTTAAATATCGCTTAAAATGCAAATTAATTTAAATCCGAAACAATTCGTTGCGGTATGTTTCGGTTGCGCGACCGACCAGGAAGATTCGCGGCCGCCTAGCGGTCGCGTGATTCAAAATGTTAGAGGACAGAAAAACACGGTTCTCGAGGTTTTCTGCAAAGTCACGCGAACGATTAATTAACGTTCAATTTTGAAACAAGCGGTTCAAACGCCCGAGTAGAGAATTAAAATTATAATCGAGACGGACGAGAGACACGGCGACAGCGCCGCGTGACGGAAGACTCTACTCCGCTCACTTTGGCAGCTCGTGCTCGTCCGTCACTCGCTATCAAACCACTGCCACGAGCACGGTATGAACACGCTCAGCAGTCGAACCGAATAATTCGAGCAAGATCCGAGTCAGTTCCTCGACTACCCTCGGAGTTGTGAAGAACTATTCACAAGTTAGCGTATAGCCAGTCGGTACCCGACCGAGCTCGTAGACTTACAAATTCGGAATAGGCGGTAATTCGAGTGCTTCCGGGGAATCGATCCATAAACAGGTGTGGAAGAAACCTGAGTGGACTCAATCGTTTCCCCAGGGATAGAGGGATTAGCTCATCCCAACTTATAGGTGCGAGGTTTTTCCTTTCTTGTGCACGACTCCATAATCCAGGTGTGGGAAGAAACCTGAGTGGAATCATCGTGCACTAGAGGACGTACTCGTCCTCCAATTGGCTGTCAGAAACGGCTTCGAACCCACCATACAGGAGTGAATAATACCCTGGGTGGAGCCGTCTTCAGTCGAAGCGGGACACATTTTAAACCCCAGCTATCGGCGAAGTAGGAACGTTCAAACATCTCCGGAGTACGGTCCTGTGCGTAGGACGGAGCATCCGACAAAGCAACGTGGTCTCAGGCACAACCGTAAGTCGACCTAAGGGCGCCGTTGACAAGCCTGCACCACAGTGCCGTACGCACTTACGAAGGCGGTGAAGGGCCGGGGACCGCTGAAAGGTTAGCCTTACAACCTCCCTCCGATCACCTTTCCTGCGACAGTCATAAAACAAAGTCTTAAGTTGCAGTCAGGTGCAGTCGTGACGAGCAGAAATCTCGTACACGACAATAATAACAGCGATTCCCGATTTAACGGGAACGCTCGCGAGATCGGTCCACTAGCGAAGCTGCGCGACGCCTGGCGGCCGGGATCCCCGCTCCTGGGTGCGACTATCACAGACCAGACGGTCGCGGAAGAAAGTAAGACATAGCGCGACGACGCTCACAGGTCAGCGCCTATTCGTGTCTCTTTCTGTTACAGGTTTACCAAACAGGATTAGCTGCAGCGGCGTCTGGCCGGGCAGACAATTATAATCACAAACCTAAACTTAGTCGAATCCTTCGACTAAGCGAAAATTAAATTAAAATCTGTATTCCTCGACGTTCCTTCCCTCACGATCCGGACCACCGTTAGGCGAGGACCTACTCCCTAACAGTCGGATGTTTCGGCGCTTAACTCCTATGAGGGGATTATCGGCGTAAATAATACAGAATAATTTAATAAAAATAAATTATTTAATGACGATCCTATTAAAGGAGAATAATAAATGACCAGCCAATATATTTGCAGTTAATCGAATTGATAATGTTCACGGACAAACAATATTTCTAATAGTTTCAATTATAACTATAAATAATTTTAATCAATAAATTCAATGGAATAAATATTAATACTATTATTACTATAAATCAATCATTGATAAATAAATATTTGTTGAAGGATCAAAAATACTAAATAAATTAGTTATCATTTATAAAAATAAATTTTTATTCTGAATTTAGAATTCTAATTTATTAGCTGTATAATATTTCATAAAATAAATTATAATTATAATAATAAAAACAATAATTAATGTATAAATATATAAATTTATTCAATTTGCTTGGTATTATTTGTGGAATTAAAAATATAATAAATTCATTAGAAGTAATTGTTTAGTTACTATAGTAGATTTAAAAGGATCTATTCTTACATTTGAGACATCTAATGAGAAAATAGCTGATTATTAACAACAATTTTAAAATGACGATTTAGTGTTATTATAATTTAACGAATTCTTTTTAAATAATTATATAATTAAAAATTGTTAGATTGTGGAGGCCTCAACGTTGATTATGTTCCCTCGTCTAACGGGGGTCCTGATCACGAGGAATAGGAGGATGGAAAAAGTAATCGTCACACGTTATAGAGTTGGCGTCGTTTGTGCCGGTCTGACGACGCCGTTTGCTAGCCTTTAAATGCGAACAGCCGGTCTAAATTCGATTCTACGCGACAAACGCGTCCGCCTTTCTGGCCGGGGTCTGGCGGCTTTTTTTTTTTTTTTCTTTTTTACGTGTGGAAAATCATCAGAAAGATTCCCTCCTCTTTGGGGAGAGGCGGGAGGGGTGTAAGGGATTCCTGTGCCCATTTCTTCTATAACGGGCGCGCGGACCCACCCTCTAAAAACCCCACGGTGACCCTTCCGCAATGAATTGGGAGGATACTGGGAATCGCTCGTCCCCCAGCAAACGCCTCTCTCATAGCGGCAGGACGAGGCCACTTCGTCCTGCCGCCGCCCGTCCTGGGGTCATGTAGAGTGGTGGCTGCGAGCCCCAACTCGCAATCGCCCGTGACGCCAGCTTCTACCCTCGGCGGCCGGCAGCTAATAATGTCTGCACCAGGCCACCGAGGGTGCCGTCTGGTGCGCCGGACCCGGACAGGAGGCACCGCCACCCCATCCGGCTCCGACCCATGCCGCCTGGCGGGTGGGGGGCTCGTACCAGGTCCCCCTCCCAGCCTGGGTCATGCGCCACGCCGAGTGGGCCGCCCGCGTCGCCTGACGCCCAGGCGACGCCTCTCGCCACCAAACGAGCGCGAGCCTCAGCGCGCCGCTGACGCTCGCGCTCCCCTTCCCGGGCGGTCTCCTTCTGCAACACTACGATTTCGCAGGAAGGAGGCCACGGCCCTCCACTTCTCCCTCGCCGCCGAGCATGGCGCGCACCATGCCCGGCAGCGAGACATCACGCCCGGGATGACGCCGACCAGGACCACGGCGCTCCCCTCCCACGCAGTGCATGTTCGAGGGTATGTTCCGCCGTGTCCTGCTCAGGGCCACAATGGCAGCAACGCACCGTCGGCTCCTTCCTATACGGCACAGGTATCTCCTGAAGCTGCCACACCCCGAAAAAACCTGTGCCATCCGGTACGTGAGGCTTCCATGGCCCCTGTCCAGCCACTCACATAGGAGTGGCCGAACAGCCCCGACTGTCCGGTGCCCCGCGGTAGGCAGAGCCAACCGCTTCTGCCACGCGTGCACCAATAACTGCTGGGACTGGCGCTTCAACTCGCCCCAAGCAGGTTCCTGCTCTCCCGGGACCGCCCCCACCCTCGCGCGACGGTCGACGCGGTGACGATACATCATCGCGTGCGACCGCGCGAGGAGATCCATGGGCGGTATATCGGCAAGAACCATCGCCGCCTCATGCGACACGGTTCGGTACCCACGGACCCTTAGCCGCCAGGTCGTCCGCCCAGACGGAGGCCCGTATAGGGTCACCGATCGAACCATTGCCACACAGAGGCGGCGAACTCGGCTCGCCGGGCCCCCATGCTGGGCAGAATCCGGCCCAAAGCACCGATCAGCCTTTCCAGCCGGGGGACCAGGCAGCGGAAATCCTCCTCGAAGCGCCAGTGGTTATCGAGTGATCAGCTCCAGATACCTCATCTACTTCACCTCGATATTTGCCTCACCCACCCCTGATCAGAGGGGGTGGCGGATCCTGCCGAGGTGAATGGAACGCTATCACCTCGGTCTTATGGACCGCCACCGCCATCCCCATCCCTCTGATCCGGTCGACGACGTGTTCCGGCCCTTCCTCCTCGAGACGCTTGACCCTACCCCAGTGCGCCCCGACGGCCAGCATCAGTGTGTCATCTCCATAACACACGGCGCTGACGCCGTCGGGGATGTCAACACGCAACACCGTAAGTCGTACGCGATGTTCCACAGGAGTACCGGAGGACCGGACTCCTGCGGAACACCGCAGTACACCTCCCTCCGCATATGTCCATCCTGACCTGGATACTGGGATCCACCTGCCGCGGAGATAATCCTCGATGACCGACTCCGTGACAAGGGTGGGCCTGATGATATTCGAGACCCTCCTTATCTCCTCCGAGGGCAGGGTGTTAAAGGCGTTGGCACATCCATGGATATTGCCAAAGCCACCCCTCCCCGGGAGACGGCCGACTCCGAGAGGTCTCTGACACGACCTATCGCGTCGATGGTCGATCGATTCCTCCCGAAACCGTACTGGCATTCGGTCAGGCTGGGGCACCTCCCGCGACAGGTGCTCGACGAGGCGGGCAGCAACCACCCGCTCGAAGAGCTTGCGTACCTGGTCGAGGAGACAGATGAATGGTATGCGGAGTGGAGACTCTGCTGGCCGGACCCTCCTTCTGGAGGAGGACCATCCTCGCCACCTTCCAACTGGGGAATCGCCCGTCCCTCAGGCATCGGTCAAACAACTGCGCGTGGTCGGCCCTGCGAAGCCCTGGGGCAAGACCCAAACCTGACGGGCAATACCATCTGGACCCGGGGCCGTGTTACGCAACCCTTCGAGCTGTCTGATGGCCGCCGCCAGCTCCCCTGCGTGACCCTCAGCTCGGTCAGCCCAATTCCTTGGGCCCGCTGCCGCCGCCAGCCAGAGGACGCGGCCCCTCAACCCATCTGGGAACAGAGTATTGACCGCGTCCTCGAGCAGCCAGGGTTGAAGACTTTTCCAGCACCACCTTGTACAAGGCGCCCTGGGCGATCGTCATCGAGGGTCTGGAGGAGATCCTTCCATGCCCGGGCCTTGGCACGTTTGATGGTGACCTGCAGAGCAAACCCGCGCGATGCGGTATGCCTCATGCAGGCCGTCCAGCCCTCGGCGTCGTGGCGGTGTACTGGCGTCGGGCGCGGACGGTTGCGACGCGCAATTCCGCGGATCGCAGCCGACCACCAGTACACCGCATGGCGATGAGGAAGCTCGCCCTACTCCGGGGCATCGCCGCGTCATAAATGTTACAGACTAGTCCTCCGAGCCGGGCGACCTCCTTCCATGCTCGGCAACCTCGGCCGCCTCCTGGCGACCAAGTTGCAGCGAGTGGCAGCTGCCATCAGGGCGTCCTCATCCAGTGCGCCGAAGCGCCCAGCGGCGTGGTGGGGTGCCATCCGGGCGGTGGTGCTGGAATGCAGCCTGACGGCAGAGACCTCCATCCGAGTATACCGGTGATCGGAGAGTGTCTCTTCCCCGGGACCACCTGCCAACCCGACACCATGCGCACGGCGTTGGGGGTCGCCAATCTAACATCCACGATGGACCCCCATATCGCCGCACGCACGTGTGCGCCGACCCCGGTTCAGTAACCGAAGGTCGAGCCCCGCCGCCTAGTCGCCCAGGATCCCGCCGCGATCAATTTGATGAATTAGATAATATTATTCCAGTTAATCCTCCTATAGTATAATATAGTAAACAAATCCTAGATATCATAAATTTGAAGTATTAATAATTAATTCCCATCCATAATATGTTGTTATTCATCTAAAAATTTTAATTCCAGTAGGAATAAATAATAATTATAGTTGCTGATGGGGAATAAGCTCGAGTATCAAATACTAATCCCACTGTAAATATATTATGATCTAATACAATGAAACCTTAAAATTCAATACCTAATATAGCATAAATTATTCCAATATTACCAAATGTTTCTTTTTTACCTCTTTCATTAAAAATAATATGAGAAATTAAACCATGTCCAGGTGAAATTAAAATATAAACTTCAGGATGACCAAAATGCAACATAAATGCTGATAAAGAATTGATCTCCTTCCTCATATGGACAAAAAACAGAAATATTTAAATGATGATCAGTTAATAATATAGTAATAGCTCCTGCTAAGTATAGGTAGAGGTAGTGATGAATAAGATTGTTGCAATAAAAACTGATCAAAAAATAAAGATAATCGATCATAATTTAAATTATAATTTTTATATTTAAAATTGTTAGAATAAAATTTATAGATCATATAATTGATGAAATACCTGCAATATGAAGAGAAAAAATTGTTAAATCAACAGATAATGAAGGATGATATATTGAAGAAGATAATGGAGGATAAACAGTTCATCCAGTTCCACTTCCAGAATATAAAATTCTTTCTTAATAATAATAAAAGAAGGAGGTAATATTCAAAATCTTATATCGTTTATATACGTGCAAATGCTGTATCAGGTGCTCTAAACTATTAATTGAATTAATCAATTTCTAAATCCACCAATTAAAAAGGTATAACTATAAAAAAATTATAATAAAAGCATGAGTTGCAATAATAGAATTATAAATTTGATCATTATTAATTCATATTCCTGGAGATCTTTAATTCTATACGAATAATTATTCGTAAAGATGAACCAACTATTCTCTGCTCATATAGCAAAAATAAAATATATTATACTAAGATTTTTATGATTTGTTGAATAAAATCATTTAATTAAATTATAGTCTATTAAAATTTATAATCTATTTATATTTTTAAATTTGAAATTTAATAGTTTATCTATTAACTTAAAATTTTAATTATTATATTTCAAATATAATAATAAAATTTAAATTTTATAGTTTGTATTTATAAATAAATCTGTTATGATTTTAAAAATCTATTTAATAATTATTTAAGTATTTTAAAATAATATAAAATATTGTGCCTGATAAAAGGAATAAATTGTTAATTTATTAATGAAGAATTAATCCTTCCAATATTAATAAAATTTATTTTTATAGGTTAAAAACTATTAAATTGCAAATTTAAATTTATTATTAATTAATTAAAAATTTATTATTTCATTAATTTTGTTTAATATTAAATTTAATTATAATAAAATAATAGAAATAAATTTTTTATATATATATAAATTATATAATCTTTAATTTGTATCTTATTATTTTTTATGAAAAATTTAATATATTATTATAAAATAAATAAATAATCTTATATATACATACTTACTAACTAGGGTATATGGTAAGGGAGGAGACGAAGAGGAAAAAGCTGAGGACGTGGGCGGGAGGAAGGGCAGGGTGATAATGAGGGAGAAACTGAGTAGGGGTGAGGGATGGGAGTAGGCCAGGTGGTGCCTGGAAGAGATAAGGGAAAGGAGAAAAAGGGAAGGGGGAGGGGAATTGTCGGCATGGGAGAGAGATAGGTTGGCGTGTAGAGGGTTGGGTGGGGTGTGGGAAGGAGGAGAAGGGACGGGGGTCGAGGGGGCTGGGAGGGATGGGAGGTGGAAGATGGTAGGAGGCAGGAAGAGGAAAGAAGGGGAAAAATTGCGCAGTCAAGGTACAATAAATGGTATAGAGTGATGGTGGTAGGGGTGATACCGTGGTACCTGAAGACAGGTGGGAGAGGTGAGGTATGGGAGACTAGCAAGGTATATTATGGGGAACGAAATGAGGGGGAGATACTGGGGGAGGAGGAAGAGAGGAGATGCAGGGTATGTGGAGGGTGGAGGAGACGTGGGAGCACGTCTTGGAGAGATGTACAGGGATGAGGCAGAGGGAAGGGATCGGGGAAAAGATAAGGGAGATTTTGGACGAGGGAGGGGAGGGAGGTTTGGATAAAGAGGCTGGAGGGTAGGAGGAGAGAGAGTGGTGGAAAGGGGGAGGGGGCGTGAAGGAGGGAGGTAAAAGGAAGGAAGGAGCGAAAGAAGGAATGGAGTGAAAGAGTGGAAATGGAAGTCGAAGGCGGGGAGGGCGAGCGGAAGTAGCGGCGCAGGGGTGAATGAAGGAGAGAGCGAGAGATAGAGCGTGTAGGTTAAGAGTAGCTTAAGAGTAGGGTAAGAGCGAGCGGAATGAGAGAAAGGGGGGAAAGCGTGCGGAGCGGTAGAGTAAGAGTACGAGATAAATTAGGTTAAGGAAGGTTTGTAAGGAAGATTGTAAGATAAGGAGGAGTGCTTGTAACCCTAAGGGGAAGGCAATAAAGTTATACTACTACTACTACTACTACATACTTACTAAATTTGTTATTATTATGATTATTTTTATATGTATATGACTTAATAAATTTATAATGAAAATAAAATAAATTATTAAATAAACTTAAATAATTCCAAACTATTATAATCCTTGCAAATACTAAAATAATTAAAAATTTATATAATTCATAATTATATATTATAAATTCAATAAATGCTCATTTTATTAAAATAGTTATTATAGGAGGTAAGCTTGAATATAATATTGTAATTAAAGTTATTAAAATAGAATGATATCAACATATTTGATCTCAATTATTTAAAATTAATTCCTCTTCAATTCCAATTACAGGTTCTAATTCATTTATTACAGAAAATAATAAAAATGATATTAGAGTATATATAATAAAATATAAAATAAATAACTTTGTAGAAACTATTAAAATTAATAATAAACTGATGTATGTGAAATTGCAGAATAAATAAATAATTTTTATAGAAGTAGAAGAAATTAAAACTATAATTATTGAATATAATATATTAATAATAATAATAAATATTATGTAGCGGCTAGCCGTACAAAGTAAAAACGCATCGGACATGCAAACGGCTAGCACGGTTTATGACATGGACGACAGCGAAGTTATCTTTGAGAAAGCCGTTTCTGGAATTAGAGTTTTTAGAAAGCATGTTCATTGTAAGAATTTGTCGACGGCCTCGATGGTAAATCGCTAGTGTCATAAACCCTGAGTTTCCCTAAAGGTCTTCGACGCAAGGTCTGGCGACCATCGGCTGATCACGCTGCCGACCTAGGATCTTGGGAAATTCCGCTTCGTTGCCACTTTCGCCAGCAAGCGCAAACACTGTCAAATCGCACCCCCTGCTTCAAGGAAGCGTGCTGCAGGCACAAGAAGGGGGGCGGTACGATTTGACGGGGTTCGAACGCGGTAATTGGTCAACCCCACCTTTTAGGGGTTGGCCGAAGAAAACGGACAGCTACATAAACGCTGGTAGAACGAAAAAAAGAGAGTTCTCCAGAAGACGCTGCCGAGAATAAATAAAAAGCAAAAAGAACTTGAACACTGTGATTATTTCAACGAACACGCCTTTATCCCTTCATTGGTGACCCCGACGTGATCATAGTTCAGTTTTTTTTAAGTTCAAGTGAAGTGAAAGTGAAAAAATGCCAACGACACGGAATCAAGCAACAAGGACTCCGCCGCGATTCCGGAGGCAACTAGGATGAGCATCCGCATCCCGCCGTTTTGGCCCGATCAGCCCGCGGTGTGGTTTCACCAAATTGAGGCGCAATTTGCTTTGAGCGGGGTGACAGCGGACGCGACGAAATTCTACTGTGTGATGTCGCAGTTGGAGCCGAAATACGCCGCAGAAGTGCAGGACATCTTTGACAGCCCCCCGGCCACGGAGAAATACGGGATGCTTAAAAAGGAGTTGGTGCGTCGACTCTCCGCGTCTCAAAGCGAGCGAATAGAGCGACTCCTGGCAAAGGAGGAAATCGGGGACAGGACACCGTCCCAATTTTTACGCCACATGCAAGGCCTGGCAGGGACTGCGGTGAACGAGGAGTTTCTGCGTACCCTATGGTCGCGAAGTCTACCGGCAATGACCCGCGCGATAGTGAACTCGCAATCGGACTTACCGCTCTGCAAACTCGCCGAAATCGTGGATCAAATACGCGAGAATTCGAAACCAGTGCAAGTCGCGAGTGTACAGCAGGACAGTGCGATGGAACAGGTATTGAAACGTCTAAATGACCTGCAATTAGAGGTGGCCGAGTTAAGGCGAGGCCGTACCGAAAGGCGACCGGAAAGAAATTTCCGTCGCCAGTCTCGTTCGCGCAGTTTTAGACGCGGAAGTTCGCCAGCGGGAAACCAACATTGTTGGTATCACAGAAAATTCGGAACCGCGTCGACAAAGTGCCGTCAACCATGCAGTTTCGCGACGGGAAACGCGGAGACGCGTCACTGAATGCGGCAAGCAGTGATGGTCCGGAGACGAGCCGCCTCTACATGGTCGACAAAGACTCGAAAGAGGAATTTTGATCGACACGGGCTCGGACCTGTGCGTGTACCCCCGCACGCGAATAAAAGGCCGAGTCGATAAGGCGACGTACGAGATGTATGCAGCGAATGGTTCTACAATTAGCACGTACGGCGTGCGAACCATAACTTTGAACCTGGGACTCCGGCGGGCATTCCAATGGGATTTCGTGATCGCGGACGTGTCGAAGCCCATCGTGGGAGCCGATTTCCTCAGCCACTACGGGTTGTTGGTGGATCTGAAGAACCGCCGGCTACTGGATCGAACAACCACGCTAGCAGCCATCGGCAGGATATCGAGGGACACGACCGAGTCGGTAAAGACAATAATCGGAAATTCACCCTACGACCGGATGCTGGAGGAATTTTCAGACATCGTCCGACCCGTCACAACCGTCCGACAGGTAAAGCACGACGTCGTACACTTTATAAACACGACTCCCGGACCGCCGATCTTTGTAGACCGCGTAGACTATCGACAGAAATGTACAAAATCGCGAAAACAGAGTTTGAGAACCTCCTAAAGCAAGGCCACATACGACCTTCAAAGAGCCAATGGGCTTCGGCCCTGCACATTGTCTCTAAGAAGGACAACGGGTGGAGGCCTTGCGGAAATTACCGCACTTTAAATGCTCGTACGGTCCCTGATCGTTATCCGGTCCCGCACATCGAAGATTTTTCGCGGATGTTGAACGGGAAATCGATATTTTCGACGATCGATCTAATACGAGCTTATCATCAAATTCCAGTACATCCGGATGATGTTGCAAAGACCGCGATAACCACGCCTTTCGGGTTGTACGAGTACACGGTCATGCCGTTTGGGCTGAGAAACGCTGCACAAACATTCCAACGATTTATAGACATGGTCCTCAGAGGTCTCGATTTCGCGTACGCATACCTAGACGACATATTAGCCGCGTCGAGGAATGAAACGGAACATAGGCAGCACATGAGGCAGCTTTTCTCACGCCTAAACGCGTACGGGATAATAATTAACCCGACAAAGTGCGTATTCGCCGCGTCCGAGGTAAAATTCCTGGGGTATACCGTCAGCGCTGAGGGTACGAAACCGCTACCTGAAAAGGTCGAGGCGATCGTGAAATTTCCGAAACCGCGTACGGTCAAACAACTTCGCCGATTTCTCGGTATGATTAATTTTTACCGAAGGTTCATACCAAACGCAGCAGCGCTTCAGACCCCCCTCAACCAATTGTTGAAAGGGCGGAAATTGAAAAGCGACGCACCGGTATTGTGGCCGACCGAAGCTGAAAAAGCGGTAGATCAGCTGAAAATGCGTTAGCGAACGCCGCGTTATTAGCGCACCCAAGTAACAGCTCGCGCCTCGCGGTGATGGTAGACGCGTCAGATTTCGCGCTAGGCGCTGCCTTGCAGCAGCGGCAAGGAGATGGTTGGCAACCGTTAGGGTTTTATACGAAATCGTTGTCGCCTCCGCAACGAAAGTATAGCGCGTACGATCGCGAATTATTGGCAGCATACGCCGCGATTAAGCAATTTCGCCACGCGTTGGAAGGACGGACCTTTACCGTGTATACTGACCATAAGCCGCTTGTATACGCGTTCAGGCAGAAGCCAGAGAAGAATACCCCTAGACAATTCAGATATCTAGATTTTATCGGGCAATTTTATACTCATATTAGACCATCAGTGTCAGACAACAGGTAGCGAGACGCGTTGTGAAGCAGTGTCCAAAATCAGATCAGAACGCAGAACAACAGCGGCTGAATTTAACGGCAGCTACAGTTAAACGCGTGAAATTTACGAATAGTGACACCGGTATTTTCACGACATTGGCCCATTCGCGGCAGGCATTCGCCAGCCCTTGGCGGCAGGCATTCGCCGATACATAGAGATTTCGCACCGAAAGCACGCGAAATTTACACGTATCAAGTCTATCGGCCGTTCGATC
>JASGYR010000137.1:3000000-3318961 GCA_030068185.1 Colletes collaris | reverse complement strand
GTAACTATATCCATTAAGAGAAAAAAAATAGGTTATTAGATATGTTGCCACAGTAATTAAATAAATTAAATAAATTAAATAAATTAAATAAATTATAAAAATATAATTATTAAAAAATTCTCTTATATAACCAGTAATCTACAATCCCATTATCCAAAACTGTTCAAACCATCACGCCCAAAATGGAGGGAATATTTCTCGCAGAAAAAGGTAAAGAATAATTATCGAACCATCGAATTAGAATGCTAATGAGAACACACGGTGCATCTGATGACCCTCCCTCGATTCGTCCCGATAATCGAAGAGAGGGATGGACTATAAATCCGCTCCGGAATCAAGTCCACGGAGACAAGCATTATCGATCGAACGAGAGGGGGGTTATACGCGCTCCTTCTACATGCATTCGTACGAATCGGCCTTAACGCCTCTAACCCAGAAACGCTGGGATTCCTGGCATGCCTCCGCGTCCCTCGATAATCTCGATTCGCGCAAGAGGCGCATTTGTGCGCCGGGGAACTTCTCCGCGCGTTCGCCGCGTCTGCCCAGAGGACGCTTATCCGCGAGCCGTGGACTTATCCTCCAGCCACGGTACTTAATCGCGAACGTGCATGTACAGGGTGGCCATGAATCGCACGTACACGCCCTACCCACGCGACTAATCCGACAGTTGTACGGTTCTAGGTTCGAACACCAGTTTTTCCTTATCTTCCCCCACTCCAGATGGCGTTATGGTTCCGGAGATTTATGATATTGATGTTTAAATAGGTCTCGCATGTGTGCAAACTTTCTAAAAAATTAACATAGATTTATATAATACGGGTCGATTTAAGACGATGTAAAAATTATTTTTAAAAATATATTAGGGAAGACTTTGTTAGAGGGTTAAAAATAAATGTTACAGATTATTATTATGTTGTAAAAGTTATATATTATGGAAGGGTCACTGTGTTCACGTGGTCTGCGTAGTTAGATTTGCTTTTGTATTATTATGGTACTTCTATGTTTGATAAAATATTGTTATAAAAGTGTGTTATCAAGTCTACATATCACAGAAGTTCCACCTGTTTACCTGATATAGTTAAGTTATCTTGTTATTTCGCCTTTATTTAATAAAGTATAGTTATAAAATCTACATATCACAGAAGATCCACTATGTTTACTTGACATAGTTAAGTTAACTTGTTATTTCGTTTATATTATATAAAATATAGTTGTGAAAGCATGTTATAAAATCTAGACATAGCAGAAGATCCACTGTGTTTACCTGATATAGTTAAGTTACCTTGTTATTTCGTCTATATTTGATAAAAGTATGTTATAAAATTTACATATCACAGAAGATCCCCTGTGTTTACTTGACATAGTTAAGTTATCTTGTTATTTCTTCTATATTTAATGAAATATAGTTGTAAAAGCATGTTATAAAATCTAATTATTGCAGAAGATCCACTGTGTTTACTTGATATAGTTAAGTTACTTTGTTATTTCTTCTGTATTTAATAAAATATAGTTGTAAAAGTATGTTATAAAATCTAGATATTGCAGAAGGTCCACTGTGTTCATAAGTTACCTTGTTATTTAGTCTATATTTGATAAAAGTATGTTATAAAATCTACATATCACAGAAGATCCACTGTGTTTACTTGACATAGTTAAGTTATCTTGTTATTTCTTCTATATTTAATACAATATAGTTGTAAAATCATGTTATAAAATCTAGATATTGCAGAAGATCCACTGTGTTTACTTGATATAGTTAAGTTACTTTGTTATTTCTTCTGTATTTAATAAAATATAGTTGTGAAAGCATGTTATAAAATCTAGATATTGCAGAAGATCCACTGTGTTTATAAATTACCATGTTATTTTGTCTATATTTGATAAAAGTATGTTATAAAATCTGCTGGAGTATTGCAGAAGATCCTTACTGTGTTTACTTGATATAGTTAGAGATTTACTTTGTTATTTCTTCTACTCCTTTAGAAAATGGTTGTAAGCATGTTATACAATCTAGGTATTGCAGAAGATCCACTGTGTTTACCTCTATGTGATTAGAATTACTTTTATTCATTTCTTCTGTATTTAATAAAATATAGTTGTGAAAGCATCTGTACATATAAAATCTAGATATTGCAGAAGATCCACTGTGTTTATAAGTTACCTTGTTATTTCGTCTATATTTGATAAAAGTATGTTATAAAATTTACATATCACAGGAGATCCACTGTGTTTACTTGACATAGTTAAGTTATCTTGTTATTTCTTCTATATTTAATACAATATAGTTGTAAAATCATGTTATAAAATCTAGATATTGCAGAAGATCCACTGTGTTTACTTGATATAGTTAAGTTAGTTTGTTCATTTCTTTTCTGTGTATTTAATAAAATATAGTTGTGAAAGCATGTTATAAAAATCTAGATATTGCCCAGAAGATCCACTGTGTTTACTAAGTTACCTTGTTATTTAGTCTATATTTGATAAAGTATGTTATAAGAATCATATCATAGAGAATCACATGTTTGCCAATAGTTAAGTTATCTTGTTATTTCTTCTGTTTAAGCCTAATATAGTTAATAAATGTGTTATAAAATCTACATATTACACATGATCCATTGTGTTTTTCTGATATAATTATGTTAGTCCTTTCTTCTATATTTAATAAAATACAGTTATAAAAGTATGTTATAAAATCTAGATATTGCAGAAGATCCACTGTGTTTATAAGTTACCTTGTTATTTAGTCTATATTTGATAAAAGTAAGTTATAAAATCTACATATCACAGAAGATCCACTGTGTTTACTTGACATAGTTAAGTTATCTTGTTATTTCTTCTATATTTAATACAATATAGTTGTAAAATCATGTTATACAATAGATGTTTACAGAAGATCCACTGTGTTTACTTGATATAGTTAAGTTACTTTGTTATTTCTTCTGTATTTAATAAAATATAGTTGTGAAAGCATGTTATAAAATCTAGATATTGCAGAAGATCCACTGTGTTTATAAGTTACCTTGTTATTTCGTCTATATTTGATAAAAGTATGTTATAAAATTTACATATCACAGAAGATCCACTGTGTTAACTTGACATAGTTAAGTTATCTTGTTATTTCTTCTATATTTAAGAAAATATAGTTGTAAAAGCATGTTATACAATCTAGGTATTGCAGAAGATCCACTGTGTTTACCTCATATAGTTAAGTTACTTTGTTATTTCTTCTGTATTTAATAAAATATAGTTGTAAAAGTATGTTATAAAATCTAGATATTGCAGAAGATCCACTGTGTTTACCTGATATAGTTAAGTTACCTTGTTATTTCGTCTAAATTTTATAAAAGTGTATTATAAAATCTACATATTGCATAAGATCCATTGTGTTTACTTCTTGATAGATAGTTAAGTTATCTTGTTATTTCTTCTATATGTTAATAAAATATAAGTTTGTGAGAGCATGTTATAAAATCGTAGAATATTGCAGATGATCCACTGTGTTTTTTCCTAATATAGTTAAGTTATCTTGTTATTTCTTCTGTATTTAATAAAAAAGTATGTTGTGAAAGCATGTTATAAAGTCTAGATATTGCAGAAGAATCACTGTGTTTACCTAATATAGTTAAGTTACCTTGTTATTTCGTCTATATTTGATAAAAGCATGTTATAAAAACTACATATCACAGAAGATCCACTGTGTTTACCAGATATTGTTAAGTTACTTTGTTATTTCGTCTAAATTTTATAAAAGTATGTTATAAAATCTACATATCACTGAAGATCCACTGTGTTTACTTGATATAGTTAAGTTATCTTGTTATTTCTTCTATATTTAACAAAATATAGTTGCAATATCATGTTATAAAATCTAGATATTGCAGAAGATCCTTTGTGTTTACCTGATATAGTTAAGTTACCTTGTTATTTCGTCTAAATTTTATAAAAGTGTGTTATAAAATCTACATATTGCATAAGATCCACTGTGTTTACTTGATAGAGTTAAGTTACTTTGTTATTTCTTCTGTATTTAATAAAATATAGTTGTGAGAGCATGTTATAAAATCTAGATATTGCAGATGATCCACTGCGTTTACCTGATATAGTTAAGTTACCTTGTTATTTCGTCTATATTTGATAAAAGTATGTTATAAAATCTACATATCACAGAAGATCCACTGTGTTTACTTGATATAGTTAAGTTATCTTGTTATTTCTTCTATATTTAACAAAATATAGTTGTAATATCATGTTATAAAATCTAGATATTGCAGAAGATCCTTTGTGTTTACCTGATATAGTTAAGTTACCTTGTTATTTCGTCTAAATTTTATAAAAGTGTGTTATAAAATCTACATATTGCATAAGATCCACTGTGTTTACTTGATATAGTTAAGTTACTTTGTTATTTCTTTTCTGTATTTAATGTAAATATGAGTTGTAAATATCATGTTAGTATAAATCTAGATATTGCAGAAGATCCACTGTGTTTACACTCAATATAGTTAAGCTGTTACCTTGTTATTTCGTCTATGTTGATAAAGTATGTTATAAAATCTACATATCTAGAAGATCCACTGTCTTACTTGATATAGTTAAATTGGTTTATTTATTTCTTCTGTATTTAATAAAATATACTTGTGGCTTGTATGTTATAAAGTCTAAATATTGCAAATCCTGTGTTTACCTAATATAGTTAAGATTTACCTTGTTATTTCGTCTATATTTGATAAAAGCATGTTATAAAAACTACATATCACAGAAGATCCACTGTGTTTACCAGATATTGTTAAGTTACTTTGTTATTTCGTCTAAATTTTATAAAAGTATGTTATAAAATCTACATATCTACAGAAAGATCCCACTGTGTTTACTTGATATAGTTAAATTATCTTATTATTTCTTCGTATATTTAACAAAATATAAAGTTGCAATATCATGTTATAAAAATCTAGATATGTGCAGAAGATCCTTTGTGTTTACCTGATATAGTTAAGTTACCTTGTTATTTCGTCTAAATTTTATAAAAGTGTGTTATAAAATCTACATATTGCATAAGATCCACTGTGTTTACTTGATATAGTTAAGTTACTTTGTTATTTCTTCTGTATTTAATAAAATATACTTGTGAAAGCATGTTATAAAGTCTAGATATTGCAGAAGAATCACTGTGTTTACCTAATATAGTTAAGTTACCTTGTTATTTCGTCTATATTTGATAAAAGTATGTTATAAAATCTACATATCACAGAAGATCCACTGTGTTTACCTGATATAGTTAAGTTACCTTGTTATTTCGTCTAAATTTTATAAAAGTATGTTATAAAATCTACATATCACTGAAGATCCACTGTGTTTACTTGATAAAGTTAAGTTATCTTGATATTTCTTCTATATTTAACAAAATATAGTTGCAATATCATGTTATAAAATCTAGATATTGCAGAAGATCCTTTGTGTTTACCTGATATAGTTAAGTTACCTTGTTGTTTCGTCTAAATTTTATAAAAGTGTGTTATAAAATCTACATATTGCATAAGATCCACTGTGTTTACCTAATATAGTTAAGTTACCTTGTTATTTCTTCTATATTTAACAAAATATAGTTGCAATATCATGTTATAAAATCTACATATTATAGAAGATCCACTGTGTTTTTCTGATATAATTAAGTTACCTAGTCACTTCTTCTATATTTAATAAAATATAGTTGTGAAAGCATGTTATAAAATCTAGATATTGCAGAAGATCCACTGTGTTTACCTAATATAGTTAAGTTACCTTGTTATTTCGTCTATATTTGATAAAAGTATGTTATAAAATCTACATATCACAGAAGATCCACTGTGTTTACTTGATATAGTTAAGTTACTTTGTTATTTGGTCTAAATTTTATAAAAGTATGTTATAAAATCTACATATCACAGAAGATCCACTGTGTTTACTTGATATAGTTAAGTTATCTTATTGTTTCTTCTATATTTAACAAAATATAGTTGCAATATCATGTTATAAAATCTAGATATTGCAGAAGATCCACTGTGTTTACTTGACATAGTTAAGTTATCTTGTTATTTCTTCTACATTTTATAAAATGCAGTAATAAAAGTATGTTATATAACCCACATATTAGACAAGGCCCACTGTGTTTACCTGATCCATATAGTTATATTTTGTATACATTATTATAAACTATATTACGTACATAGTTATCTTCTCATGTGATCTACATTAATATTTTTAATTTGCTATCCAAAGATAATCTACGTTTGGTAAAATATGTTTATAAACTCAGAGCTTGTACGTTAATCAATTTTTGTGATGATCACTTGTATTATCAAAATTGTCGGTTCATTTCAAACTGATGATTCGAGAAATTTTTTGGAGACTTTTTTTAGTTCAAATAATGGAACAATTATAGTTACAGTAATATGTACTGTGTATTGCTTATCGAGAAGATTTTATTCGTTTTATAGAAGACCGAATAATATTAATACTTCAAACGACGAACGTGAGTTATAACCACCCACTGGTATACTTATGCACACATGTCATCGCAAAGTCGGAGATAATTTATTACGTAACGCTGCAAGCACATTATTACTTGTATAACGACAGCCAACATCTTTCGTTTCCCATCTGCAGACTCTAACGAGTTGAGCTAGACAAATTGTCGCCTAGGGGAAGTAAACTTTGCTGAATTTCGAAATAAGTAACCGAAGAAATTTGGATTTCTCTTATTTCCAATTTAGTACCAAGAGTTCCGCCACCTGTTATCACGGGAACTTCCAATTGCATTTTTCGGTTACATAAACTTTCAGAAACTTAAATCTCTATGACTCTAAAATTCTAAAATTAAAAAAAAAAAATGTAATAAAGAATTTTGACTTTAGACACATGTAGGTGACTTCACATGTGGATCATTAAAATTCCTATATATTTTAGTATTGTCAAAGGTAAAATGCAAAAATTTTCAGAAAAAATTTGTAAATTTGTAAATCACTGCTGGAACACTGAACACCCATAAAACAAAGTTTTTGAAATTTGCCAACTTTCAAATTCGTGAAACTTCAAATCATGAAAGATTCATGTTTTGTAAATGCTTTTACTATAAATAATATACAAAGGCCAGAACTAATTTTACGCTAAAGTAAACATTTTCAAATGTCACACGTTTGTTACGTTTTGTTTAAATGAAGCTATGCATATCAAAATAAATCTTTGCATCTTTACGTAGTCACGTGTGTTAAAATATTTATGGAAATCTAGAAATTCTAAGCATGCAAATTCAATATATTACATGTTATCAAATCAAAATGTATGCACAACATCTTTACTTGAATTAGATAAGATAACCATAAATATAATCCACTCTTGTGGGGATTAGTAAAATCATTTCGACGTTATAATCCCAAAAATTAATTAAAATTTTTATATCGTTATAAAGCAACGCCCAACGTCTATGTATATTAAGTATTAATGTTGAATAACAATTTCTACACGTTTTGTTTCTTGTTTATGAGAGTCTATCGATAAATTGACGATATTGATCCGCTGAAAAAAACCCAAACTCGACTTAATCTTGATTATTTAAGAAAAAAATAGCTTTCAATTACGAATAATAAAAAGTGGTTGGATTTGGATTTGTTTTTATGAAGAAAACATAGTCAATTTATCAGTAATACTAACAAAAAGATGTAATAATAAATGAAAAATTACAATATTGATTACTAAAAGTCACATGAAATTTGTGTTTTCTAATGATCCCCAACTTCCAATTTCATTAAATTTTCCATGCAATTTAAAGAAAAATCTCGCATAATCCAAACGTAAAATCACGTATTGGACGACTATACAGGGTGGTCAAATGACGTCTTGATCTCTAAAGTCTCGATAGACAAAAGTTTTTCGTTTCCATTTAATTTTCGATCTCAAAGGTCATTTCAAGGTCATGTAAGATATTTTTATACCAGCTACACGATGCAATAAACAATATTATACAATTATAAGCAAAAAAACATCCATAACCTTGTAAATTTCGAAAAAAATTTTGTTGCAAAAGAAGGGTTTTTTGAAACTACTCAAATAGCATGCAAAATATTTTTTGTACCCTCAAAATTAGAGGAGATATTTAGGTGGTCCACCCTGTATAGTAAAAAGTTTAAGCTCGAAATATTTTTTATATTTTCGAAATATTTATTATTTTTAATATTCTTTGTACCCTCAAAATTAGAGAAGATATTTAGGTGGCCTTATTTAGGTGGACCACCCTGTATAGTAAAAAGTTTAAGCTCGAAATATTTTGTATATTTTCAAAATATTTATTATTTTTAATGTTTTTTGTACCCTCACAATTCGAGGAGATATTTAGGTGGCTTTATTTAGGTGGACCACCCTGTATAGTAAAAAGTTTAAGCTCAAATTATTTTGTATATTTTCAAAATATTTATTATTTTTAATATTCTTTGTACCTTCACAATTCGAGGAGATATTTAGGTGGACCACCCTATATAGTAAACAATTTAAGCTCGAAATATGTTTTATATTTTCGAAATATTTATTATTTTTAATATTTTTTAAACCCTCACAATCTAAGAAGATATTTAGGTGGCCTTATTTAGGTGGACCACCCTGTATAGTAAAAAGTTTAAGCTCGAAATACTTTTTATATTTTCGAAATATTTATTATTTTTAAAATTTTTTGCACCCTCAAAATTAGAGAAAATATTTAGGTGCCCCACCCTGTATAGTAAAAAGTTTAAGATCGAAATATTTTCTACTAGCACGCCCCAACTCGACTTTGCCCAACCTTGTGCAAAAGCAATTTATGACCAGACGATCGTCCTGACATATATATCCGCGATAATGCAATTCTCTCGCGAGAAAGTGCTCGAGAAGCTTCGCCACCTGGCGGTAACATCGCAGTACTGCTACGGGCGAGGTATCGCGCGGGTTGAATACGATGCATGCGCGCGCAAGTAGACTGTCGTATACAGGGGTCACGTGGTCTGCCAAACAGTCGTACACATGAAATCTTTGCATATAAATTACATGTTAATAACGCGCTTCTGAGACATGCTACATAGTCTATGTCCGTCCTAGAGTATGCAGAAATAACGTGTCAAAATTTGAGGAAGATCGGTTCAATAGGTCTTGAGTTTTGCGCGAACATAAAAATCGGCTCACTCTTTATATAATAGTATAGATGGTCAAAGAAACAAATTTGCAAGTACAAAACAGTAAAAAAATTATACTTTAGAAAAGTATAAAATATAAACTTATTTTCACGAATAAGTTCCGTAAATTGTAAGGCAAACATTATTGGAATAAAATAATATTATACCATATGGTGTTAGTACTTGCTTTGAACCGTTATTTAGAAAGTCATCGACACGGATTTCCGTACAAAATTATCTCTTTATATAATAGTATAGATATTTTCGAAATATTTATTATTTTTAATATTTTTCGTACCCTCAAAATTAGAGAAGATATTTAGGTGGCCTTATTTAGGTGGACCACCCTGTATAGTAAAAAGTTTAAGCTCGAAATATTTTGTATATTTTCAAAATATTTATTATTTTTAATATTCTTTGTACCTTCACAATTCGAGGAGATATTTAGGTGGACCACCCTGTATAATAAAAAATTTAAGCTCGAAATATTTTTTATATTTTCGAAATATTTGTTATTTTTAATATTTTTCGTACCCTCAAAATTCGAGGAGATGTTTAGGTGGCCTTATTTAGGTGGACCACCCTGTATAGTAAAAAGTTTAAGCTCGAAATATTTTGTATATTTTCAAAATATTTATTATTTTTAATATTCTTTGTACCTTCACAATTCGAGGAGATATTTAGGTGGACCACCCTGTATAGTAAAAAGTTTAAGCTCGAAATATTTTTTATATTTTCGAAATATTTGTTATTTTTAATATTTTTCGTACCCTCAAAATTCGAGGAGATATTTAGGTGGCCTTATTTAGGTGGACCACCCTGTATAGTAAAAAGTTTAAGCTCGAAATATTTTGTATATTTTCGAAATATTTATTATTTTTAATATTTTTTGTACCCTCAAAGTTAGAGATATTTAGGTGGCCTTATTTAGGTGGACTACCCTGTATAGTAAAAAGTTTAAGCTCGAAATATTTTTATATTTTCGAAAGATTTGTTATTTTTAATATTTTTTGTATCCTCACAATTAGAGGAGATATTTAGGTGGTCCACCCTGTATAGTAAAAAGTTTAATCTCGAAATATTTTTTACTAGCATGCCACGTCTCGGCTTCGCCCAACCTTGTGCAAAAGCAATTTATGACCATACGATCGTCCTGACATATATATCCGCGATAATGTAATTCTCTCGCGAGAAAACGCTCGAGAAGCTTCGCCACCTGGCGGTAACATCGCAGTACTGCTACGGGCGAGGTATCGCGCGGGCCGAATACGCGCATGCGCGCGCAAGTAGACTGTCGTGTACAGGGGTCACGTGGTCTGCCAAACAGTCGTACACATGAAATCTTTGCATATAAATTACATGTTAATAACGCGCTTCTGAGACATGCTACATAGCCTATGTCCGTTCTAGAGTATGCAGAAATAACGTGTCAAAATTTGAGGAAGATCGGTTCAATAGGTCTTGAGTTTTGCGCGAACATAAAAATCGGCTCACTCTTTATATAATAGTATAGATGGTCAAAGAAACAAATTGCAAGTAAAAAACAGTAAAAAAATTATGCATTAAAAAAGTATAAAATATAAACTTATTTTCACGAATAAGTTCCGTAAATTGTAAGGCAAACATTATTGGAATAAAATAATATTATACCATATGGTGTTAGTACTTGCTTTGAACCGTTATTTAGAAAGTCATCGACACGGATTTCCGGACAAAATTATCTCTTTATATAATAGTATAGATATTTTCGAAATATTTATTATTTTTAATATTTTTTGTACCCTCAAAATTCGAGGAGATATTTAGGTGGACCACCCTGTATAGTAAAAAGTTTAAGCTCGAAATTTAAGCATTGTCATTACGCCATGGTTTAGAACCTACTTTCCTCTTTGCAGCGTTGATCGAAGGCAAAGATAAGCAGCATCGATAGGAATTGATTTACGATCCCTCGAGGAAGCGTCGATCGCGAAAGGAACCGAGGAGTTCGTTTAACGAGCGCCTTCGATGCGTCAATCGATCTCCAAGGATCAAAGGAATCCTTTCATATCGAAAACTTCCTAGGACGTCTTCTAGAATTTCGTAATTTACGTTCATGAAATCCAGTCCCGTTTAATTCCAGTTCCGGTACGTGCATAAATTTATTCGCAAATACTTGTGAAAACACTATAAAATTTCTTCGTTACAAATATCAGTAATATTACACCGAAAAGTATAATTATTAATTTTTGTTTCAGAGCAAAATACATTCTTTTCAATTTTTCTCATATTTATATTAAAATTGTTTCGTTACAAATATCAGTAATATTACAGCAGAAAGTATAGTTATTAATTTTTGTTTCAGAGCAAAATACATTCTTTTCAATTTTTCTCATATTTATATTTATATTAAAATTGTTTCGTTACAAATATCAGCAATATTATAGCAGAAAGTATAATTATTAATTTTTGTTTCAAAGTGAAATACATTCTTTTTAATTTTTCTCATATTTATATTAAAATTGTTTCGTTACAAATATCAGTAATATTACAGCAGAAAGTATAATTATTAATTTTTGTTTCAAAATATTTTTTTCAATTTTTCTCATATTTATATTTATATTAAAATTGCTTCGTTACAAATATCAATAATATTACACCAAAAAGTATAATTATTAATTTTTGTTTCAGAGCGAAATACATTCTTTTCAATTTTTCTCATATTTATATTTATATTAAAATTGCTTCGTTACAAATATCAATAATATTACAGCAGAAAGTATAATTATTAATTTTTGTTTCAAAGCAAAATACATTCTTTTCAATTTTTCTCATATTTATATTGAAACTTGAAATTTACAAATTTTCAAATTACAACGCAGTTTGGTTTTGCATTTTTTCCCTTATTTTTTATCAACTATTTTTATTTATTTATACACACATTGAGCAGCTGTCTGAATAATTGAACGTTTGGCAAAGGGTTTATTTAATACCAAGAAACTAGGATATGTGGCGCTGCTTTTAATTCAAAAATTTTCTCCCACCATAACCTTGAATGACCTTGAATAATTCTCACTGAATTCCTAATGAAAGGGACTATCGTTGCAAGTGTTTCAAGAAGGGCGATTCTATTTTTAAAAAAATAGCATAGAAACAAAAATATTTTTGGCATCGTGTGAGCCCTATTGTACTATTCAATTTTATCCTTGAGACATTTGACGTATCTTTAAAAACAACAAAGTTATTTAACTTGAATATTTAATTGACTCCTACGTGACCCACATATGGGCTCTTCACCAAGGAGTTAAAAAAATTAATTATCAAGATTAGATGTAAAAGAAAATAAAGCTAGTGAAAATAAATTCCATGACAAATTCTTGGTATGCTAGGTTCCAATTGTCTAAAAACAAAACTTAATTTTCCTTTTAATTTTAGGGTTTGGCAGTCAACGTGTTAAGGTCCAAACGTTACTTTTTTTTTTTGTTGTTATTATTCGTGTTTAGTTGCAGTACCTGGGGCTGGGGGCCCTATAACCTGCATTTAGGATAATTGTTAGTGCCTGGTATATATTTATGTTAGTGTGGGGTTGTGGTATTTCATGCGTTCAGGCTCGATGGAAAACTTTCAAAAACCTCGTTTTCATGCGTCATGCGGTTAGTTTGATAGTGGGGGTTCTTAGTTTAGGATGAGTCTGGGTGTTTTTATCCGCGTTTTTAGTGGGATGGTGATGGGGTCATAGTTCCCTAGAGTGGCTATTAGGGGATTTGGGTGATGTAGGTTGGAGATTTGAGATGCAGCGGCCAGCTTCATGACATGCTCGCGAATATATTCTATTTGTGCTTCCTCATGCAATGAAGCAGTTGTGTGGCGATTCTCTGGTGAAAGAGGTTTGTTTAGTATGATGCGGAGATACTTATTCTGTATTATCTGAATCCTGGACAGGTGTGTGTTGGCTGTGGTGCACCAGATTTCTGCTCCGTATGTTAGGATTGGGCGTACGCAGGTGTAGTATATGCGAAGTTTCAGAGAGGTAGAGAGTGGACTGTTTTTGGCTATGAGAGGATAAAGCATGCGTAGGATTCCGATACCTTTGCAGGCTCGGTCGTGTGTGTTGTGTTTCCATTGTAGTTTTGTGCCGAACCAGATTCCTAAATATTTAACTTTGTCTGGCCAGATTATGGGGTGGTTGTCTATGGAGAGGTTGGTGGGGTTAGGATTGCGCTTGCAGGTGAAGAGGATTGCCTCTGTTTTGGTGGGGTATAAGGTAAGCTTCCAGGTCTGGGTATACTGATGGATGCTATTGAGGTGGTCTTGCGCGTATTTTACCGCTTGATTTGGAGCCCATGAGGAGGAGTAGACTGCAGTGTCGTCGGCGTAGAGTGCGAGTTTGGTGTTGTGGTTTCTGGGGATATCGTTTATATATATGTTGAATAGTGTAGGGCCAAGGACTGACCCTTGAGGGACTCCTGTGTGTAGTGGTCTGGGTGTGGATTTCGTGCCATTGTGGTTTACAGTCATCATTCTGTTGTGTAGGAAGCTTTGGGTTGTCTTGATTAGATGTTTGGGGAGGTTAATGCGCTGTAGTTTGAGCAGGAGTCCATTGTGCCAGACAGTGTCGAAGGCTTTCTGGAGGTCTAGTAGGACTAGAGCCACCGATCTGTTCTTGTTCACTTCTAGCGCAATGTCTTCCTGCAGTGGTCCAAACGTTAGGTGACTCAACCTGTATATAACAACCGAGGGATCAGTCGAGCGCTTGTGAGAGCGCGAGCCCTCTGGTGGCGAGCATGGGAAGCTACGCCACAGATGCATTTGCAATGATTGGTATTTTGTAATCAAATTATGTTTCCAATAGAATTATATTGAGTTTACTCATTTTAACTAATCGAATATACAAATAAGATGCTGCCAAAATAATAATAATAATAAAAAAAAAAAAATCTTATTTCAATTAATGTATACAAAACATTTTATCTTTTTAGTGTGTCAGTTACATATATATTTTATCTTTTTCTTTTTCTCATCTATTTTTGCTTTGCACTAAAGATTTTCACCGTTGGAGTGATAAATAAACACGTAAAAAATGTCTGAAATTATTCTATATTTCAGTTATTCGAGTAACTTCCGTCCCAGACGCAAGAAAATGATCGCAAGGAGAGTTTCGATTGCGTCTAGATGCAAAGATTGCTGGGAAACGCGACGTACAAGTTGCCCTAGCACCGTGTAGCTCCCAGTCGGACGGATCGAGCAGGAAAAATATGTATTCATCGCAATCGCGAAACTACATACGACTTACAGTCGTTTATCACCGCGGAACGTAGCAAAGATATTCCTCGAGAGTCGTCCGTGAAACCAATTCTTCGGCTGCTCAGACCGCGGCGGTCTGGATGCGCGAGGGTTTTGCATTTAAATGCCCGAGACAGAAAAATGCACGACCCTGGCGAGCTGGTCGGCGCAAAAACGCTTCTAGCCAGGAACGCGATATATCCTGGGATCGATGCTTCGAAACGAGTTCTGAAATACGTGTGCGTTCCATCCCCCGTTTCATCTGCTTTTGTTTTTCACTTCCTTTTCCTTCCATCGAGTTTTAAAATTGCATCCACTGCTCTCGGTTATTAGAGAGAGACGGGACTGTTTCGCATTATTCACACTTTATTTATCACGGAAGTTTGGCGGAGCCTTTCAGAAACTTAACGAAGTTATCTTTTGAATCTGGTTATATTTCTTTTCTTCCACTACAGAGTTAACCCCTTAACGCTCATATTTTTCGGGTTAACAAAAAATGATGAAAATTTAATTCTTTAATTGAATAAAGTCCTACTGAAATAATTTTTTAATTTTACTGTTATCATAGAGAAAGTTAAATAATGGAATAACAGGTAATCTCACTATAATCATTTATATCAAAATATTTGTTAATCAAGAAAGATCTGTTTTCTTTATTAGATTTGTTTCTAAGCTATATGAAAATGCAGTTTTCGTTGTATCTAATGTATAATTTGAAGGAAAACAAATATTATCATCCCTTAAACCGGTGGATTAAACAAATATTGTTTTTCAAAGCAGTCAGACTCGAGCATGAACGTTAAGGGGTTAATTATTACAGTAAATTTTACACACTTCAACAAAAAATTCATAAATGCTTTGATAAGAAGTTATAACGAAAATACGAACTCTGAAACTTGGTTGAGATTCAGGATATTAAAATGAGAAACAACATCTATACTATTATATAAAGAGAGAGCCGATTTTTATGTTCGCGCAAAACTCAAGACTTATTGAACCGATCTTCCTCAAATTTTGACACGTTATTTCTGCATACTCTAGGACGGGCATAGGCTATTTAGCATGTCTCAGAAGCGCGTTATTAACATGTAATTTATATGCAAAGATTTCATGTGTACGACTGTTTGGCAGACCACGTGACCCCTGTATACGACAGTCTACTTGCGCGCGCATGCGCATATTCGGCCCGTGTGATACCTCGCCCGTAGCAGTACTGCGATGTTACCGCCAGGTGGCGAAGCTTCTCGAGCGCTTTCTCGCGAGAGAATTGCACTATCGCGGATATATACGTCAGGACGATCGTCTGATCATTAATTGCTTTTGCACAAGGTCAGGCGAAGCCGAGACGGGGCATGCTAGTTTATAATAAAGTAAATCAATCTTTTGCCAGGATTCGATATCGTGAATTTTTTTACAAGTTTTATTAGAAATTATGAATGGGTCATTTTGACTGGTTTGGGAGTTTTAGTGTTAAATGAATTTCATAAAGACCTACACCTGCCCCCTGTCGATTAATATTTTTTTTAATTTTAATAAATTTCTTTGACGCTTTACAGAAAAAGTTGTCGAATACTTTTTTTAGGTACCCCTGGGCTCTGCTTCAGAAAAAATTTTCAATGAGATACCTTTACTATTGTCGAAGTTATGGCCGTTTGAAAATTGGACCAGATTTAGGGGTGTTTTTTCACTTTACGGTGTCAAGGAACAACTTTTTCAATATTGTTAGAATTTCTACATATTCTCCGCTAAAATACGCGTTGTTTGCCTTTTGAAACATTAAAATCCTTCAATCCGTTCAGAAGTTATGACATTTTAAAGATTCTCATGAAATTTCAGGGGATTAGGCATGAAGTTTCATTTATGGTCAGACATTGTATTTTCGGTAATGAATTTTTTTCTCGAAAATGCGTAGGAATTCAGGGGTATGTCTATTCACCAAGAATGATTGTAATTGACCTCCGCAACCAAAAATAATTTTTTTAGTGTAATTTGAAATTTATTTTTACTCAGAAAAATTTCAGAACCTACACCCTGTCGATTTTTCTTAAAAATTCGACTTTGATTTTTAGTAATTTTGTGTGGCACCCTACAGAAAAGTTGTCTAATACTTTTTTGTAGCTACCCCTGAGCTCGACTTCAGAAAAAAGTTTCATTGAAATATTTTCACTATTGTAGGAATTATGGCTGTCTGAAAATTGGACCATTTTTACGGGGTTTTTCTCACTTTATGGAGTTAAGGAGCAACTTTTCGAACATTTTTGGAATTTCTACATATTCTTCACCAAAATACGCGTGGTTTGCATTTTGAAACTTTAAAATCCGTCAATCCGTTCAGAAGTTATGACATTTTAAAAATCCGCATGAAATTTCGGGGAACCATTTCAGACCTCAGATTATATTTTCGGTAAGGAATTTTTTTCTTGAAAGTGCGTAGGATTTTGAGGGTACGTCTATTCACCAAAAATGATTATAATTGACCCCTGCAACCGAAAATAATTTTTCCAGAACGATTTGAAATTTTTTTTGCGTCGATAAATTTAGGCACCTACCCCCTGTCGATTTTTCTTAGAAATTCATTTTCCATTTTTAATAAATTTGGTTGGCGCTGTACAAGAAAGTTGTTTAATACTTTTTTGTAGGTATCCACAAACTCTAGTTCCCCCCTAAATTTCAATTAAATATATTCACTATAGCAGGAGTTATAGCTGTTTCAAAATTGAACCATTTTTATGGGATTTCTCTCATTTTGTTGACGCAACGAATAACTTTTCGAATATTTTTGGAATTTCTACATATTCTCCGCTAAAATACACGTTGTTTGCCGTTTTAAACATTAAAATCCTTCATTCCGTTCAGAAGTTATGATATTTTAAAGATTCGTATGAAATTTCATTTATGGTCAGACATTGTATTTTCGGTATTGAATTTTTTTCTCGGAAATGCGTAGGAATTCGGGGGTATGTCTATTCACCAAGAATGATTGTAATTGACCTTCGCAACCAAAAATAATTTTTTTAGTGTGATTTGAAATTTTTAATTTCGCCTAAAAATTTGAGTACCTATTCGAATTTTTTTCACGAGAGTAGGTAAGATTTCAAAGGTATGTGTATTCATAAAAAATGATTGTAATTGCCCCCTGCAACCGAAAATAATTTTTGTAGAATGATTTGAAACTTTTCAATTTTCAGGATAACAAACAGTTATATTTTCAGTAATTAATTTTTTTCTCCAAAATGCGTAGGAATTCGGAGGTATGTCTAATGACCGAAAATGATTGTAATTGGCCCCTGCAAAGAAGAAAATTTTTTTTTGATTACTTTGAAATTTTTTGATTTCGCCAAAAAATTTCAGCACTTTCACGAATTTTTTTCTCGAAAGTGGGTAGGATTTCGAGGGTATGTGTATTCACCAAAAATGATTCTAATTAATCCCCGCAACCGAAAATAATTTTTCCGTGAATGATTTGAAATCTTTTAATTTAATTTTTCAATAACTATTTAATGAAGCCTCAGTCAAGAAATTGATATTCTTGATTTTCGTCTTATTTTGATGTCCAGAATCTCCTATTAAAATTTTTCCCAGGGGTGACCGAACAACCTGTACGTCACTTACATATTTGACATATTTTATTGAAATAAACATTGACATAAACGCAGTTTAGTGATAAGTTCTGCTTATTCTGGTGCTTGAATTTCATAAAGTCTTTCGAAATCACGACCTCGAGGTGATCTCGTTCGCGAGAGCCGCGTAAGACGATTTACTTTCAAAGGAAATTCAAAGCACGCCCAATAAGCGTCCGGTAAGCATAAGCTACGCAACGCCACAAAGGGACCACGAAAATTAACATAGTGCGGCAGCCGGTTCATAACCGCCCCCCTTACATATTTCGCGTTTTTCGTATTCCGCGGCGAGCCAGGAACCTCCGCAGCAATTAAAACTAATTACTCGTAGGCACGAACGTAAAAAGGTGAAACAGAAAAAAGAAAAAAAAAAAAAAGATAGAAACGATGGTAAACACGCGGTGTTTGCGACGACGTCGGGATCAAAAGGACGCCCCTGCACGATGGCCACTCAAAGACACCGTCGCTCTGCGTGAACGTTCGACACGTGTATGCAAATGCTGGCGGAATTTTTTTACCGCGCCGTATCTCGCCGCAAACGCAAATTGCGCCGGCATCAAAGGACATCCGCATAACGCGGACAAGTGCGATGGTACCGCAAAATCAAGGCTAAAGCGTATCTATTCGCGAGGTAAAACGTCGGGAGCTGCCCACACGGCAATCTGACAGCACGATTCCGCGGGGAAAATAATATTCGTCCGCGTTACGCTTCGTTCCAGAGATCCAGCTTCCATCGCTGACTCGAACACTTTAGAAAATAATATCGATAATTTATTGCACGGGTAACCTTGTCAGAGTATACATGTAACACGGCGCAGAAAAATAAATTGATAAGAATTTAGTATGGTTTCTGAATTGGCGAATTTGAAGAATAGTCTATAAGTTAACACTTTACCGACCGGTAGCGGTTGATTAATCGGCTATCGGTCGGTAAGCGTTGGTCGGTAAAAAAGTTGATTAATACGCTATCGGTCGGTAAGTGTTGGCCGGTAAAAAAGTCGATTAATAGGCTATCGGTCGGTAATGTGTTAATAGAGTCTATAACTTTTAAATGGTCCAGAATAATTGAATTGCCCGCTCAGAATTGTGATGCGTACCCTCGAATTAATTTCCATGGACTTTCTTCTACCATTATATCATATCTATATAATCTACTATTATATTCCTTTGAAAACGTTTCTATTTGGTTTCTATTCTCAACGTTCTCCATCTTCGAGACTTGTATTTCTCCAACGAAATCTCTTAATCTTTTGCATAGTCGCCCTAAGATTTTTGCAGCTTATAAATAACTTTTGCAATGTTATGACCCGCTTTAAACTCACAAACGTATTCGTAAATTGCAATTGTTCATGCTCCAAGACCATTTCTGCAAACAATATATTAGAGTGGGGAGGATATTCCGTTCGGCGAGGATAGAACTCTATAGTTACGTAAAAGTAGTATAGGGTTATCCAAATTGAGTGTCGCATCTTTCGACAAACGAGACTGCTAAACGTTTTGATTCGCTAAACATAATCAAATTATCATGAAACGCTACACTGTGCAACAACGTGTACAAATTGTTGAAAATTATTAGAAACATTCAAGTTCCGTTCGAGCTTGTTTTCGACGCCTGATTTCACGAGGAGGAGACACCAACTGGCCCCCCAAGATCATGCGATCTAACTCCATTAGTCATTTTTTCTGGGGTTTTTTAAAAAGTAAAATTTACGTGAATAAACCACAAACGATTTACGAGCTAAAAAAACAATATTATAGTCGTTATTAATGAAGTAGAATCCCAATTATGTAACAGTGTAAGAGCAAATTGGGTAAAACGAGTCGGGGTTGTGAAAAAAAGGCGGTAAATTCGAATGGCATCGTGTTCCACGATTAATGCTACGAAGTGGACTTTGTGTTAAAATAAAGAAACCTGAAATATCTCAGATAGTTTGTGGTTTATTTCAATTTAAAGATGTGACATTCAATTTGGATAACCCTCTATAAGGATTGCAATAATTGTTGCTATAGTTTCAATTGGTCATTCGGTTGTTACCAAACGGATACACATGAATTTCCAGGCAATTAAAATAAATCGTTTGGCGATTGGATCTCGCGTAGAATTTTAAAAGAACGTTAAAATGTCGAAAAAAATGATTTCACCTCATTGGTTTCTGAGAAAACAGGTTATACTACTATTTTTTAATGAAAATGCATCAATTTCTATAGACTTATCACTTATCTCTGTGTCCCTAATTCACAGTAATCTGAAACTTGTGAAATATACATATGTAAATAATAACAGTAGCTAATGATCACTGTTAAGACAAGAAGCATTAATATTAACTAACTCTGTTTATCACTGGTGCATAGTTTTAATTAGGTATCACCTTATTTGATACCCATGTAATCAACAGCGTTCAATATATAGAGTGATAGTAAACGCGTTGACTAGGAAACACGAGTAAACTCGTAATTAACGTCAATGTGGACAAAAAAGCAATCTAAATGAAGAAATCGATTAAAATCGTGATTTTTCTCGTTTAAATGCTTTAATAACGTTTCAATTTGAATATACAAAGTCTGTTTAAAAAATAACCGAACTATTTTAAAAAAATTTTTTTTATTTAATGTACAACTTATTGCTCTTTGTCTCCTTCAAAGTACTCCCCTCTATTCACACACTTGTGAGTGTTTCCATTTTACGGTGCATTCCTGAAAAGCTTCTTTTGGAGCATCCTTCAATGCCTGTGACGAATTTTTCTTAATGTCCTCGATTGAGTCAAAACGGCGTCCTTTCAGCACTGATTTTAATTTTGGGAGCAAGAAAAAGTCGCAGGGATCAAGGTCTGGGGAATAGGGGGGTTGGGGGAGGACAGTCATCTGATTTTTGGCACAAAACTGGCGAATTAACAAGGCTGAGTGGGCAGGCACATTGTCATGGCGAAGGAACCATGAGTTGTCTCGCCACAACTGTGCTCTCTTTTTGCGAAATTTTTCGCGCAACCCTTTTAAAACGCCTTTATAGTACTGAGCGTTGATTGTTTCACCTTGAGGCAAAAATTCAAAATGCACAACTCCGTTGAAATCGAAAAAAACGGTGAGCATCGCCTTGACAGAGGATCGAACTTGTCGTGCTTTTTTTGGCGTGGAGATCCTTTGTTAACCCACTGGAGAAGACTGGATTTTCACTTCCGTAAGCTTGCTTGAAATGTTCAAACGATTCCGTGAATGTTTTCCCCAGTTTTACGCAAAATTTCACGTTGCATCGTTGCTCTCGTAACTCGGACATTGCGAAAATCGCGACGAACAGTGAAGCACGTTGCACTCAAATAGCAATAACTCGGAAACTAAATAAGATGTAAAGAATTTGTAAAAAAGTCAGTTACGCGGAAGATTATGACAATTGCAGTGCTGTCAACTGTTCGTTGCTACGATGATACACAAACACACAACTAAAAAAGTTCGGTTATTTTTTGAACAGACCTCGTATGTTGCTATGCAGATTCTGGTTATCCAACATTTACTATTGAATTTACAAAAACTGTAAAATTTGTGTTTGGTTACTTTAAATATGGCAGTCGTTGCTTTTCGATAATGAACGGTTTACGTAAACATAGTTAGACGGAACGAGCGTATCATTAATTTTAACCTCTCAACGCTTCCACGTTAGTTTTACGCGTTCCTCGAGCGTAAATTTATAGATGGTATAAAAATGACCAAAATCCAGGACTTCAAGGCAGGATTGAAATAAACTATAGTAGTGGGAGTTATAAAATCGAGTCATTCATAATCAAAAAATTAACCAGTGTAGATTTTTAAAGAAATTTATGACACTATGGAAGAAGTTATCAAAAGATAAAAAATAATTGTGACAGTAATTACGACCATTCCAAAGAAATTGTTATAACGTTTTATAATACAATATTATTAAAGTTCCTAAAAACTTGAAAATTTCAATAAAGACTAGGTTTTTATCAACTTGTTATTAGACAGACAACAAAGCAAAAAATTGGCTTCCAAAAATAGTTGAAAACATTAATTTTCCGGACTTTACCTATGTTTATTCTGGAATAGCATATTGATTTTTAGAACTATCTAACTAAAAACATTTTGAATACAAAAAAGATTCAGTTAAAATTTACTGAAATACTTTCAACTATATAGTGTAGGTGTATAAAATATGTATGTTCAGAAAAATTGAAAGAATCTTTGTATTTTCAACTATCTTACAGTACAGTAATCAAAATCAGTATCTTACAAAAAAAAAATGATAATTAACGACGTACAATAAAATAATAAAAAAACGATCTTATAAAATATTAATGATTTAAAATTCTTAAAATAAAATATCACTTAAACAAAAAATTTTTCTTTTTATTCGCAATGAAAGAATGATTTTGACGAAGATAACAATTTTTATAAATTTAATTGCTATGATTCTCGCAAATTGACTTATTGCAAAGTATAGAACATAGTTTGCATAATTATTGAGTTCTGCATTGTCCCTACAGAAAAGTTGTCTAATACTTTTTTGTAGCTACCCATGAGCTCCATTTCAGAAAAAAGTTTCATTGAAATATTTTCACTATTGTAGGAATTATGGCTGTCTGAAAATTGGACCATTTTTAAGGGGTTTTTCTCATTTTGCAGAGTCAAGGAATGACTTTTTGAATATTTTTGGAATTTCTACATATTCTCCACCAAAATACGCGTCGTTTGCATTTTGAAACATTAAAATCCTTCAATCCGTTCAGAAGTTATGATGTTTTAAAGATTCGCATGAAAATTCAGGCAGACATTTCTGCAAAGAAATTATATTTTCGGTAAGGAATTTTTTTCTCGAAAGTGGGTAAGATTTCTTGGGTATATTTATTGACCAAAAATGATTATACTTGGCCCCTCTAACCAAAAATAATTTTTTTTAAATGATTTGAAATTTTTCATATTTTTCGATAAATTTCACACTTTCTCGAATTTTTTTCTCAAAAGTGGTTAGGATTTCTGGGGTATGTGTATTCACCAAAAATGATTGTAATTGACCCCCACAACCGAAAATAATTTTTCCCAAAAGATTTGAAATTTTTGAATTTAATTGTTAATAACTTTTAAACGAAGCCTCAGTCTAGAAATAGATATTCTTGATTTTCGTCTTATTTTGGCCTCTAGGATTTCCCATTCAAATTAAAACCTCATAAAACAAACCACTGTTTATTTATTCATACAGAAAATTGACTGGGGTTACGAAAGACCAGCGCCATTTTAGAGTGAAATTCAACAATCACGTAGTAGTGGCTCGTCTTCTCGGTGCCATTCACCAGACGGAAGTCTGTTTATCGACGATAAACCGAAAATCATCTAACCTGCACACCTTTCGCCGCCGTAGCTCGACCCACTCGATTTATTGCTCCGAGAGTCTCGAACCGAATCGATCTCTCGATAGCCTCTTAATGAAATCACGTGGGAACGATAATAATAATAATATCGAGAGCACGACGCTTCTTTTGACTCCATTCCTCTAATTGCTTCGATAAAAGTTGTTCTTCGTTTCGACGATCCTTTTCTCCGCGTCGTTTCCGCGTCGTCGATTATTACTCTCGTTCGATATTACCGACGCCATTTTCGTTTATTGCATCATTCGCTTTTCTACTTCGACTTTTTCTTTCGCTGTTCGCATATCGACGTTGAAACGCTACGAAATGCATTAAGTGACAACATTTGGACAATTAATTTTGGTGGGTCGTCGAGATTTAATGCAACAAAATGGACGAATCGAGGAATAGCGAAATCGAACACTTTTTGTAATCGATTCTATCGATCTATTCGAGAACAATGGCGCACGCCCGCGAAAAATAAATTGCCACTGCTCGATATAGTTTCTCGTACAAAAATAATATAATTTGCAAAATAATAAATAATGTTATTTTAAAGATATTGCTATTTGAAGAAAAAAAAATAATTATACGATTACCCTCTGTGGTAAATACGTTGATAAACGAAATGTAGACTTAATTTCAAAAGAATTTCTACAACTTCACAAAAATAAGTTTACAGTAAATCAGATGTATATTAAAAAATCACAATCCTCCATTACTTGGCCTTCTATATATCCACACAATCATTACTAGTATTTGAATGTTTAACATTGTTAAAGTTTCTTTATGTCATAACCATAAACATGTAAATTTTCACCTTCTGCAATGAAAATGTATTTTGAACCATTCAATGTCTTACTTTCTTTCTAATTTTATACTAGAACCATAAATGTAATCCTGTAGAGGGTTACATAGCATTCAATAAAAAAAAAAAAAAAAAAAAACCATAAATGTGAGATGGCCAGTTTAGAAATGCCATAATTTCGAATTTCAGAATTTATCGAACAATCCTGATTTTGACATAAAATGGACAAAATATACATTAAATATCCATTTTATGTATATACTTAAATTATTATTAAATGGTTGTATATTCGTAAAAAAAATTAGTAAATAATAGAAGAAATTTATTTGTAATTAAATATTGTTGGTTCAGAATATTTAGTTTTGAATAAATTTTCTATTATGAATTAATTTAATACATCTAGGGTAATTTCGAACAAGATGGCTGACTTTTTCAAAAGTATCATTACGTAATACATATAATCAGTCTTCAAATTGAAATATTTCTGCTTCAAAAAAAGAAGGTCATGTGACAATCTTCTTTTTAAATTACATATAATAACTATCAAATTTGATTGTTAATTATACTAGAGTTAATTATACGAGAACCTGGAAAAATTGTCAAATATGATGGAAAGTATCATAAATTAGATTTTTCAGCACTGATATTCTATAGAAGTGTCAGTTAATGACAAATAGCCATTATCCTGATCAATTGCTTTATCTTTTACTTCTCGTACGTGCATAATATGTATGCACAGCTGCATACATGATAACAATGGACGAATAGATAAATCGTTCAGCGACAGTTGAGTATTGTTGTTCGTGTCAGGAAATTGTTATTCAAAAGCGTTGTTTCGACTTTCCCTTATATTCTTCTGGGTATACGCGTGGCATTAATTTACGTGAAAGGTGATAAAACATCTCATCAAAACTTTTTTTATATTTCCAACAATTTGCAGAGTAAAATTAGAGGGTCAACATAATGGAGAACAATTTCATCCCTTAGACCAACTTTTAACTTTCTATACTATGGAACTATTAAAAGTTTAATAAATCATACTTTTTCCAAAATATTAATCGTCAATTCATCTCTGAAATTCCACACACTACGAAACACCCTGTATAATTTTCGAAAAGTTGTATCTTTTCAAGGTTCCATTATTCGCTGGAAGAAGACTTCCTGAATCTCTCTAAGTTGTTATTTTCAAAAATAAGCACTGACTAAATACGTAATAGAGTGCAACTTTTATCCTAAAAATAGGAAATCCCTTTGTTAAAATTGAAATTTTGATGGTTTAATCCTAGGATTTTTGGGTCATATAAAATTATTTCATAAGAATTTTATTGTATACCATTTCAAGATATTGCTATAGTCAATTTATAATATCCACTTAGAAATTGAATTTGCTCTATTATTAAATAGGATTTTTGCGTCATATAAAATTATTTCATAAGAATTTTATTGTATACCATTTCAAGATATTGCTATAGTCAATTTATAATATCCACTTAAAAATTGAATTTGCTCTATTATTAAATAGGATTCTTGAGTAATATAAAATTATTTCATAAGAATTTTATTGTATACCATTCAAGATATTTGCTATGTCAATTTATAATATCCACTTAAAAGTGGAATTTGCTCTATTATTAAATAGGATTTTTGAGTCATATAAAATTATTTCATAAGATTTTATTATGCCATACTGTTTCAAGATATTGCTATAGTCAAATTATAATATCCACTTAAAAATTGAATTTGCTCTATTACTAAATAGGATTTTTGAGTCATATAAAATTATTTCATAAGAATTTTATTGTACACCATTTCAAGATATTGCTATAGTCAATTTATAATAACCACTTAAAAATTGAATTTGCTCTATTATTAAATAGGATTTTTGAGTCATATAAAATTATTTCATAAGAGATTTTTATTGTACTACCATTCAAAGATATTGCTATAGTCAATTTATAATATCCACTTAAGGTGGAATTTGCTCCTATTATTAAATAGGATTTTTGAGTCATATAAAATCATTTCATAAGTATTTTATTGTATACCATTTCAAGATATTGCTATAGTCAATTTATAATATCCACTTAAAAAGTGAATTTGCTCTGTTATTAAATAGGATTTTTGAGTCATATCAAAATTATTTCATAAGAATTTTTATTTTATACCCTTTCAAGATATTATATAGTCAATTTATAATATCCACTTAAAAATTGAATTTGCTCTATTACTAAATAAGATTTTGAGTCATATAAAATTATTTCATAAGAAATTTTATTACTTACACCATTTCAAGATATTGCTATAATTAATTTATAATAACTCCCTTAAGAATTGAATTTCACTCTATTATTAAATAGGATTGCAGAGTCATATAAGAAATTATTTCCATAAGAATTTTACATTGTGTCCACCATTACAAAATATTGCTATTAGTCGATTTATAATATCACTTAAAAATTGAAGTTGCTCCTGTTATTAAATAGGTTTTTGAGTCATATAAAATTGTTTCATAAGAATTTTGTTGTATACCATTTCAAGATATTGCTATAGTCAGTTTCATAATATCCACTTGAAAATTGAATTTGCTCTATTACTAAATGGGATTTTTGAGTCATATAGAATTATTTCATAAGGGGAATTTTATTATTGTACTACATTTCGAGATCTTACTTTATAGTCAGTTTATAATATCCACTTAGAAGTTGAATTTGCTCTAATGATAAATAGGATTTTTGAGTCATATAAAATTATTTCGTAAGAATTTTATTGTATACCATTTCAAAATATAGCTATATTCAATTTATATATCCACTTAAAAATTGAATTAGCTCTATTATTAAATATGATTTTTGAGTCATATAAAATTATTTCATAAGAATTTTATTGTATACCATTTCAAAATATAGCTATAGTCAATTTATATATCCACTTCAAAATTGAATTAGCTCTATTATTAAATAGGATTTTTAAGTCATATAGAATTATTTCATAAGAATTTTATTGTATACCATTTCAAGATATTGCTATAGTCAATTTATAATATCCACTTAAAAATTGAATTTGCTCTATTATTAAATAGGATTTTTGAGTCATATAAAATTAATTCATAAGAATTTTATTGTATACCATTTCAAAATATTGCTATAGTCAATTTATAATATATACTTAAAACTAAGGTGGCCTCTGTTTGTAGTGGTTCGTCAACGGACTAATCTCCGTTCTTAAAATTGATTTTAAACGTTGAAGCATCCTATCAGACATCACTGTTGCTTCAAACGTACCCTGATGCTTTTCAAAATGCACTTTGAAGAGTAACTCGTGACGAGGTCGACGGAGATAAAGAGCCCCTCGAGCGTTCGTGCGTCGAGCAAGTGGATATACACATCACACGGTATGTACGGATTAAGTGCTTGAATTTTAAAATGGATTAATATACGGTAGTTAATGAGGACAAGTATTTCGCGACATATCGCACGAACCTATACATGTGTCCTCGGTTGAGTAGATAGGCAAAGGTTTGCCACGAAAAGTATGTTACGACAATCCTCCAGCATACGTGTTTCCCCGAACATTATAAATAATTCGTTTACTACAGCTCTCATAGTAGAGTTAAATTTATTATTATTACTGTAAACATAAACAACGTGCAACTCTTGGGAGCTTTATAGTAATATTTATCGATACCATACGAATATTTTCGACCTTGGTTATGTTCAAATGTAGAAAGAATTTTTAAAAAACAATGGTGAAAAATGTATACGAAAAGGGAACAGGACTTTAGAAAATATCTCTTCATTTTGTAATATCATGTTAATGGCTTTATGACTTGTTATTTAAATTGTTTATACACTGCTTGCTAAAGGAATACATAAAATTATATGTAAAACAGAATCAGTGAATTCTATATGTATTTTTAGAGATTTAATACTGTTTAAAAATAAATTAAGTTTGTAACGTTATTGGAAAATGTGAAGGTTTATTTAAAGTGTCATTATATTGTTAAAAACACATTTGTTGGAGTAGATTTATAACTACAGAAATTTTGCAATAAAAATAAGCATGTAAAGTAAAAAATTCCTGTATCAACAAACCTGTGCAAGTTAAGATGATCAAAAAAATAGTCAATGTACTTAAACTTATACGAAATACATTGGTCAATATGAATTTAATATTCATTCCACTAACTATCTTAGAACAAATCTCAAAACTTTCACATGCACAAACTGCATTAGATATCTCAATGTAGTTCTATAATGAGCTCCACCAACATAAGTGTGCAAGTAAAGTTGACCAAAAAAATAGTCAATGTACTGAAACTTATACGAAATACATTGGTCAATATGAATTTAATCTTCATTCACTAGCTGCTTTAGAAAAAAATCACAAACTTCCCATCTTTTTCGCATGCACTAGATATTTCAATCTACTTTTGTGATGAGCTCCACCAACATAAGTGTGCAAGCAAAGTTGATCAAAAAAATACCCAATGTACTGAAACTTATACAAAATGCATTGGTCAATATGAATTTAATCTTCATTCACTAGCTGCTTCAGAAAAAATTTAAAAATCTCTCCCATTTTTCGTCTACATTAAATGCCTCAACTAGTTCTATGATGAGCTCCACCAACATAAGTGTGCAAGTAAAGTTGACCAAAAAAATAGTCAATGTACTGAAACTTATACGAAATTCATTGGTCAATATGAATTTAATCTTCATTCACTAGCTGCTTTAGAAAAAAATCACAAACTTCCCATCTTTTTCGCCTGCACTAGATATTTCAATCTACTTTTGTGATGAGCTCCACCAACATAAGTGTGCAAGCAAAGTTGATCAAAAAAATACCCAATGTACTGAAACTTATACAAAATGCATTGGTCAATATGAATTTAATCTTCATTCACTAGCTGCTTCAGAAAAAATTTTAAAATCTCTCCCATTTTTTCAAATCTACATACAAATGCCTCAACTAGTTCTATGATGAGCTCCACCAACATAAGTGTGCAAGTAAAGTTGACCAAAAAAATAGTCAATGTACTGAAACTTATACGAAATTCATTGGTCAATATGAATTTAATCTTTATTCACTAGTTGCTTTAGAAAAAAATCACAAACTTCCCATCTTATTCGCCTGCACTAGATATTTCAATCTACTTTTGCGATGAGCTCCACCAACATAAGTGTGCAAGCCAAGTTGATAAAAAAAATACCCAATGTACTGAAACTTATACAAAATTCATTGGTCAATATGAATTTAATCTTCATTCACTAGCTGCTTCAGAAAAAATTTAAAAATCTCTCCCATTTTTCGTCTGCATTAAATGCCTCAACTAGTTCTATGATGAGCTCCACCAACATAAGTGTGCAAGCAAAGTTGATCAAAAAAATATCCAATGTATTGAAACTTATACAAAATGCATTGGTCAATATGAATTTAATCTTCATTCACTAGCTGCTTTAGAAAAAAATCACAAACTTCCCATCTTTTTCGCCTGCACTAGATATTTCAATCTACTTTTGTGATGAGCTCCACCAACATAAGTGTGCAAGCAAAGTTGACCAAAAAAATACCCAATGTACTGAAACTTATACAAAATGCATTGGTCAATATGAATTTAATCTTCATTCACTAGCTGCTTCAGAAAAAAATCTCAAACTTCCCCCCTTTTTCGTATACATCAAATATCTCAATCCAGTTCTATGATGAGCTCCATCAACATAAGTGTGCAAGTAAAGTTAAATTTAATCTTTTTGCACTGAAATCTACTTATACAAAAATGACAAGATCCAGATACCATACAGAGACACTATGTTAGCTAGATACCAACAAACTAATCAACGCAACAGTATTATCTCCCATTAATTCCCACTATAAACCCCCTCTTTTAGCTGCTTAGCAGTAACGCTAGGGGTAGAATCTCCATTCAAAGTGAACGAAATTTGTCGAAACGTTGTAACGCGTTTTTCAGCGACGGAATCAAGTGAAATATCGTAACAAGTTCCACGGGTTCGTGTCAATTACCATCGACCAACGAAGTTACGATCGTGTCAGCACATTATCAATCTCCCGTGCCGTTGGAACGCGTCCAAGGTGTGCCGCCGTCTCCGTTCGGTTCTCGTGCGTTCGTGCTGGCGCGGAACGAATACGTTTCACAGGGTTGAATATACATGGATTGGTAGCAAAGTAGGCCGTCACCAGAAGACCGGGCTCCGGAGAATTTCGGGGTCCCTCTTTAAGCATAATACGGGCTTTAACCGGATGTTTACGTCGGATAGAGGATAGGTAGGCAGCCAAACCTGGCCAAACACGACCAATACAGCGGTGTCGTAAGCGATTTGCCAGCACCGGTAGCTTAGATAGACCAGACCGTGGTATATAGCCGCGTAAACACCGGCTGGCAAATCCAACAAAGTGGTCGAACCGTGACCGAACACTTATTGACTCGAACGTTCAACTCCGGTCATTCGCGGATATAGAACATTGTATTCGTACAAGAGATTCGGAACGGAAGCGATCTTCCTGAATGCTGGAAAAATGGAGCGTGGCACGCGTTGAGCACACCATTGCCCACAACAGTGTTCGTGGAGACGATTGTTCGGTTAATGCACGCGATCGAAACCTCAATACGTTTGTTAGCAACGACGACGATTCGATAGCTTCGATGCAAGTACTCCAGCAGAGGTCAAACTACGCTCCAGACCAGGCGCTGCGTTCTCTTTCCCAAAACGTTCTCTTAGGTCGTCTATGGAATTTAGATCGGGTGTGCACTCTCCATAAATCGTCTTTGACTTTTCATTGAAATGTCAATATTGTATTCAGTAGGCTAATAGTTTCTTATTTTATACTTTGAACATAGTGTTGCGATGTAAAGGTGTAAGATGAAAGGTGAAACGAGGTAGAGAAAATTGTTCTTTACGTAATTATTTTTCAATTCTATTTACAGTAAAATTTCGATTATCCTGCATATTTGGGACTTGATCAATGATTGGACTATACCTACATATGACGTGATAAAAACGAGGAATATAATTTCTCAGATGAGATATATGAGTAGACCTTACATCCAGTGTATTTTTCCGGGTCTCTGAAGCCCAGTTATCATTTTTGTGTCACGTATAACATTACCAAGAGGTTACAGGAATGAACACAAGAGAAAGTGAGACAGAAAATGAAATTACAGAAACATTTCTGGCCACAGATTATATTTTCGTTTAGGAATTTTTTTCTCGAAAGTGCGTAGGAATTCGGGGGTATGTGTATTCACCAAAAATGATTATAGTTTTGACTCTCTGACAAAAACAATTTTTGAAAACGATTTGCAAAAATTTTTAATTTATCAAACCAATTTACAAATTCACGAATTACTCTCAGGGAATTGGGTAGGGAATTCTGGGGTATAATATTCACAAAAAATGATTATAATTTGACCCTCGGCCAAAAATAATTTTTTGAAAGGCAGTTCCCAAATTTTTTTAATTTGTCGACAAATTTCACAAATTCTCGAATTTTTTTCTCGAAAGTGGGTAGGATTTCTGGGGTATGTGTATTCACCAAAAATGATTAAAATTGACCCCCACAACCAAAAATAATTTTTTCCGAATGATTTGGAACTTTTCAATTTCGCCGAAAAGTTTCTGCACCTACACTCTGTCAATTTTTCTTAAAAATTCGTTTTTGATTTTTAATCAATTTGACACTGTACGGAAATGTTGTCTAATACTTTTCTGTAGGTATTCAATCACCTCAGGTCGGTATAGCAGTCAAATTAGGCCACGAAAGGGTATACCTCGTCTGTGACAATACTCTAGAATCTTTGATGAATCAATGAGAATCAAAACTAACCTAGTGAAGAAGTTCTATATATATTTTTTATATACAATATACTATATACTATATATATATTTAATATATATTTTTAGTAATTTTATTTGACACCCTATAGAAAAGTTGTCTAATACTTTTTTGTAGGTATCCATAATCACTACTTCAGAAAAAAATTTCATTGAAATATATTCACTATTGTAGGAGTTATGGTCGTTTGAAAATTGGACCATTTTCATGGGCCATTTTTATGTTAAGGAATAGTTTTTCCAATATTTCTAAAATTTTTAAATATTCTTCACCCAAATACGCGTTCATTCCATTTCGAAACCTTAAAATACTCCAATTCGTCTAAAAGTTATGATTTTTTAACATGTATATGAGGAATTTCAGGGAAGAAATTTCTTTTTCACTGATATCTTTGGTAAAGAATTTTTTTCTCGAAAGTGCGTAGGATTTCGGGGGTATGTCTCTTCACCAAAAATGATCGTAATTGACCCAGACAACCGAAAATAATTTTTTCAGAAGGATTTGAAATTTTTTTGTCCCTCCAAAAATTTAGGCACCTGTCGATCGTTCTTAGAAATTCGTTTTCCATTTTTAATAAATTTGGTTGACGCTTTACAAGAAAGTTGGTCAATACTTTTTCATAGATGTCCACAGACCTGATTTCCCAAAATTTCAATGAAATATATTCACTATGGCAGGAGTTATGGTCGTTTGAAAACTGGACCATTTTCATGGGCCATTTTTATGTTAAGGAATAGTTTTTCCAATATTTCTAAAATTTTTAAATATTCTTCACCCAAATACGCGTTCATTCCATTTCGAAACTTTAAAATACTCAAATTCGTCTAAAAGTTATGATTTTTTAAACATACGCATGAGGGGAAAAATTTCTGGTTACACGATATATTTGTAGCAAAGAATTTTGCTCTCCAGATAAGTAGCATCCTGAGATTTTGGGGGTATGTCTCTTCACCAAAAATTATTATAATTGACCCCCCACAACCAAAAATAATTTTTTCAGAAGGATTTGAAATTTTTTTGTTAGTCCAAAAATTTAAGCACCTGACGATCTTTCTTAGAAATTCGTTTTCCATTTTTAATAAATTTGGTTGACGCTTTACAAAAAAGTTGATTAATACTTTTTCGTAGATATCCACGAACCCTAGTTCCCCCCAAAATTTCAATGAAATATATTCACTATGGCAGGAGTTATGGTCGTTTTTGGGAGGTGGACCATTGCTCATGCGACCAATTTTATGTTTAACGAATAGAACCACTTATTCTTAAAATTTTTAAATATTCTTCACCCAAATACGCGTTCATTCCATTTCGAAACTTTAAAATACTCAAATTCGTCTAAAAGTTATGATTTTTTAAACATACGCATGAAATTTCGGGGAAAAATTTCTGGTCACACGATATATTTTTAGTAAAGAATTTTTTTCTCGAATGTGCGTAGGATTTCGGGGGTATGTGTATTCACCAAAAATGATTATAATTGACCCCCACAAACAAAAATAATTTTTTCAGAAGGATTTGAAATTTTTTTGTTCCTCCAAAAATTTAAGCATCTGTCGATCTTTCTTAGAAATTCGTTTTCCATTTTTAATAAATTTGGTTGACGCTGTACAAGAAAGTTGATTAATACTTTTTTGTAGATATCCACGGACTCTAGTTCCCCTCAAAATTTCAATGAAATATATTCACTATGGCAGGAGTTATGGCTGTTTCAAGATTGGACCATTTTTATGGAGTTTCTCTCATTTTGCGGACGCAACGAATAACTTTTTGAATATTTTTGAAATTTGCACATATTCTTCGCCAAAATACGCGTTGTTTGCATTTTGAAACATTAAAATTGTCCAATCCGTTCAGAAGTTATGATGGTTTAAAGATTCGCATGAAAATTCAGGCAGACATTTCTGCAAAGAAATTATATTTTCGATAAGGAATTTTTTTCTCGAAAATGGGTAGAATTTCGGGGATATATTTATTGACCAAAAATGATTATAATTGACCCCTGTAACCAAAAATAATTTTTTCAGAACGATATGAAGTCTTTAAATTTTGTCGAAAAATTTCACACATTCTCGAATTTTTTTCTAGAAAGTAATTTGGGATTTCAGAGGTACTTATGTTGTTGTTGACCAAAAATGATTATGGTTATTGGCCCCTGTAACCAAAAATAATTTGCCACTAAAACGATTTGGGAAATTTTTTTTAAATTCGTTGGAAAGAATTCCACACCTTCTCGAATTTTTTCTCGAAAATGGATAGGATTTCAAGGGTATGTCATATTCACCGTGGTTACTCAATTACCCCAGCAATCAACATTAATTTTTTTAAAGGATTTCAGAATTTTTTAAATTTTGTCGAAAAATTTCACACCTTCTCGAATTTTTTTCTCGAAAGTGGGTAGGATTTCGGTGGTATATTTATTGACCAAAAATGATTCCAATTGGCCCCTGTAATCAAAAATAATTTTTTCAGAACGATTTGAAGTCTTTAAATTTTGTCGAAAAATTTCACACATTCTCGAATTTTTTTCTCGAAAGTGGGTAGGATTTCGGGGGTATATTTATTGACCAAAAATGATTATAATTGGCCCCTGTAACCAAAAATAATTTTTCTAAAACGATTTGAAATTTTTTAAATTCGTGGAAAAATTTCACACCTTCTCGAATTTTTTTCTCGAAAATGGATAGGATTTCAAGGGTATGTCTATTCACCAAAAATGATTATAATTTACCCCAGCAATCAACAATAATTTTTTTGGAAGGATTTGAAATTTTTTAAATTTTGTCGAAAAATTTCACACCTTCTCGAATTTTTTTCTCGAAAATGGATAGGATTTCGGAGGTATATTTATTAATAAAAAATGATTCCAATTGGCCCCTGTAATCAAAAATAATTTTTTTAGAATGATTTGAAGTCTTTAAATTTTGTCGAAAAATATCTCCACCCTCTGTCGATTTTGCTTAAAAATTTCCTTTTGATTTTCAATAAACACAACCATAATGTAGTAATGTAGTAATACAATGTATTAATAAAGAATAAAATATATAAAATTACTACTCTATTCAACTGTTTATTATCGATGTCTCTGCTTGATGTATGTGGCTGTAACTTCTTTGTTTATGTGAAATATAATCCGTAACATTGACCTAAGTAGAGGATGCTGAAATAATCGTAACTCGACTGTACTATGGTCTGACATAATCGTTTAAAAAGAGTACCTATCAACAGATTCCTTATCAAGGGGACCTCCCTAATCGATTCGAAACCCCCGGGGAAAAATGAACATTTCAGCGCTTTCTTTCCCGTTGGATCCATAATGCCGACGGAAGTCTCTAATCAAGAGTCTCGAACGCGAGTCTTCTAGCAAAACGAATCAGGCTTTTATACGCGTTAGGAGCAAAAAGTTTACGAGAGCCATTCGGTGACATGCAACGAAAGAGACACGGGTTAATGAAGTTGGCACTTCCTTTTTGCTAGCCAGCTACGCAAATATCTAATTTAGCCGAGCACATCGGGATCGTATCTAACGACGTTGTTGAATCGAAGTCGAGCACTCGTTGACACGGATGTTTAATATCGGTCGAATGTCAAACACGGAACTGCATTTACACTAATTTGCGAAATGTCTGGGTTAAACGTTCGAACGCGCTGTAACGACGAAACGATGGTGATTTATCTCGTAAACCGGGAAACAAAATCTTTCGCGACGGACTTGAAGCGGACGGAGAATTTAATTTGTTTGCATTCCATTTATTTACGATCGTGTCAACCAGCTATGGCTATCAACTACTCGACTTGGATTACAAAATGAGAACGGGAGAGAAAGTTTTATAATAAAATTAGTAAAATTATTTGACTTCATAGTAGCTATGCCTGAGGTAATTATATAAAACTAGCATGCCCCGTCTCGGCTTCGCCCGACCTTGTGCAAAAGCAATTTATGACCAGACGATCATTGCGAGCGTATATATATCCGCAATAATGCAGACACTCTCGCGAGAAGGCGCTCTCGAAGCTTCGCCACCTGGCGGTAACATCACTGACAATGCTGCTGCGGGCGATGTATCGCGCGGAAGCCAGATACGCGCATGCGCGCGCAAATAGACTGTCGTATACAAGAGGGGTCACGTAGTCTGCCAAACAGTCGTACCCGCCTGAAATCCCTGCATATAAATTACGCGTTAATAACGCGTTTCTGAGGCATGCTACTTCCGCAGCGTATGTCCGTCCTGGGGAGTAACCTGCCCGGGAATAACGATGGCGTCAGGAATTTGAGGAAGATCCAGTTCAATAGGTCTTGAGTTTTGCGCAAAAAATACATTTTATATAGGAAAGCTTACACCATCATAAAAGTGCGCGTATAACGCATATTCGTAGAAGTACCTGGATGTTTTTTTTATAAACCATCAGTGAAAGTAGACCTTTCCAACGCATGTACTCGTTTGAAAATCGGTTGAGTGGTTCTCGAGTTATAAAATCACGAACATAGGACAACTTATTTTTATATATATAGATAGATAGATAGATATTGAATCTAAGTAGACAGAATATTTACATTCTACATTAACACGTTAGCTGTCTAAAATCCTAAAATTGTTTACGAGACCAAAAACTTTCATTTCAGGCAATTGTAAACTACACAACTTAAAAATGGTCGTAGTAGTTACTTTTATAACCTCGTTAAAATTTACGAAGACTATTGAAATTTGTTTTCTTCAGCATTTCAGCTTGAGAATTCATTGTTATTCAGTTCTGCTGGCCAAAGTTCTACTTGACCCATATATGGGTCACATGGCACAATCAAAGTGTTGAAGACCTCACTTTTCCAAACAATATCGTTGATTGCATTTACAAGGCAAAAACTAAATTCAATCTCATTTGAAATCAACGACTTTCGTTTTAACACGTTCACTGCCAGTCGAAAATCCTAAAATTGTTTACGAGATAAAGCTTTCATTTTAAGGCAGTATAAACTACACAACTTAAAAATGGTCATAGTAGTTACTTTTATAACCTCGTTAAAATTTACGAAGACTATTAAAATTTATTTTCTTTTGCATTTCGACTTGAGAATTCATTGTTATAGTTCTACTGTTAAAAGTTCTGTGACCCATATATGGGTCACTTTTGCACGATCAAAGTATTAAGAACCACTCTTTTCCAAACAATATCATTGATTGCATTTACAAGGCAAAAAATAAATTCAATCTCATTTGAAATCAACGACTTTCGTTTTGTAACACGTTAAAATTTGCCAAGTCTATTAAAATCCTATTATTTTCTGGGGCATAAAACTTTCCTTTTCAGGCAATTATAAGGCAAAAACTACATTCAATCTTAAAAATAGTCGTAATAGTTGCGCATAACCTCGTTAAAATTTACGAAGACTATTAAAATTCTTTCTTTAGCATTTCGGCTCAAAGGATTCATTGTTATAGTTCTGCTGTTAAAAAAGTTCTATGACCCATATATGGGTCGCATGTGCACAATCAAAGTGTTAAAGACCACTCTTTTCCAAACAATATCGTCCGATTGCATTTACAAAGGCAAAAGTAAATTCAATCTCATTTTGCAGAAATCAACGACTTTTTCGTTTTTACACGTTCACTGTGAGTCGAAAATCCTAAAATTGTTTACAGGACCAAAAACTTTCATTTCAGGCGGTGCCAAACTACACAGCTTAAAAATGGTAGTGGTAGTTACTTTTATAACGTCGTTAAAATTTACGAAGCCTATTCCGTTGTTTTCTTTAGCATTTTCAACCGAGTATTCGTTGTTATGGATTCTGCTATTAAAGTTCTGTGACCGCGCCTATGGGTCACGTGCCAACGATCAAAGTGTTAGAGACCGCTCTTTTCCATCAATATCTGTGGATTGCATTTACAAGGCAAAAACTAAATTCAATCTCATTTTGAAATCAACGACTTTCGATTTTAACACGTTCATTATGAGTCTAAAATCCTAAAATTATTTACGAGACCGGCTTTCATTTTATGCAATTGTAAACTACACAACTTAAAAGTTGTCGTAGTAGTTACTTTTATAACATCGTTAAAATTTACGAAGACTATTAAAATTTATTTTCTTTAGCATTTCAACTTGAGTATTCGTTGTTACAGTTCTACTGTTAACAGTTCTGTGACCTTGCTATGGAGTCACGTAATAAATCAAAGTATTAAAGAGTAACATGTAGCTGAAGTCCAAGATTTTCAACAAATCCAAACAATTTGCTCGAGATGTGTCAACAATAAAGTCATTCAGTTGAGTCAAAATGAAGAGAAAATGGACTCAAAAACTAAATAACAAAACTGGAGAGCATGGAATAGATTAAGTAAATTAAGAAGAAATTACCAAGTCAAAATGAATTAACTCATTCACATTTAATAACAGAGGAAAATTCTCCAATATGTCCACCATAACATTTCAGTATGAATTATTGTTGAGACGTAAGCTGGCAATGCATGCTGGTCTGCGGGGCTGCTGATGCGCGCGCCTCTTGCGGTGATCTACCTCTTCTTGTGTTCTGATATATGTAATAAAGGTGATCGATTCTGTATTTGTTGTTTTATTTTGGTTTAACACTTTTTGTGTATCTCTTTCCCCTTATGCAAGGTGTTCAGCCACCTCTGTAGCAAAGTTTTAATGACGATAAGTAGAGAGCCAAAATAAGACGAAAATCAAAATAGCAATTTATTGATGGAAGCTTCGTTAAGAAGTTATTAACGTTTAAAGTGCCGCCTTACTGAATTTTTTCTCGAAAATGCAAGATTTCAAGGGGTACATGTCTATTCACCAAAAATAGCTGTAATTGAACCCTACAACCGAAAATAATTTTCCACAACGATTTACAATTTTTAATTTTCTCGAATAATTTCACACCCTTCTCTATTTTTTCTCAGTGGCAGGTTCGTAGGTATGTCTATTGACAAAAACTGATTGTAATTATTACAACCAAAATAATTTTCCCCTGTGATTTAATTTTTTTCTCGTTGAAAAATTTAGGCACCTAATTGGATTTTCAGTAAATTTTTTTCCTCAAGTGCGTACAATTTCAGGTATGTGTAATGATAAAAATGATTATAATTGATCCGCAACCGAAAATAATTTTTAGAACGATTTGAAAAATTTTTTCGCCGAAAAAATTTCAGCACCTCTCGATTTTTTCTCGAAAGTAGACTAGGATTTCGGAGTATGTACTCACCAAAAATGATTGTAATTATTACAACCGAAAATAATTTTCCAGAACGATTTGAAATTTTTTGAATTTAATTGTTAATAACTTTTTAACAAACTTCCATCAACAAATTAGTATTCTTGATTTTCGTCTTATTTTGGCCTCTACTATCGCTCATTAAAATTTACATAAGTGGCCAGACACCTGTATAACACGCTGCTGCAAGTGTTATACCTTTAATAATTATATTCGAATCCAATGATTTTCATCATAGTAGAGGAAAACATAAAATCAAATGAAACTTGTCAATTTTTTAAAGAACATTAATGCATATAACCTAAAATAAGAAAATATTAGCTGTTAATACGACCTTGAATAAAATAGAAGAAACCGATGAGACGTCGAACAAATAAATCAACATCAAGTTTGCAAAAAGGACATTACGATCAGCAAACGTCGAACAGTTCGAGAATGTACGTTTCTAATAAACACGAAGTTCAACGTTTAACTTATATGTTTAATTAAACGTTCTCGACGAGCTGTGAATGAAACTTTTCGGAATCGAAACCGCTCGTTCGAAGAGCAAAGAAATTAAACGCTCGGCGACAGACTTATTATTGATTTTATTTTTGCAGCAACCTTTGGAGGTTTCCGATACGTTTCGAGAGGCTCGTCCATTCTGAAGTTGGGCGCTTGAAAAATTTGTCGTACCGTTTCTTTGAAGTCCCGGCTCCTAACGAAACGATCGCTCGAACGCGAGCATTTATTGATTCGAGCACTTAACGATAGTCTCTAACAGATACAACGTGTCCTAGCACTTGTGTAGCGTCGCCTTTGAGCTCGTTTTACAAGTACAGGAAATTTTCCATCCAGAGGTAATTCTGCGCTTCGACGAAATTGTTTCTTTTTTGCAAAATAATTGTCTGACGTGGTTCATACGAAATATTTTATATTTTGTTCAATGAATTTCAATATTACTGTATGATTGAAACTGTACAATTTTTAGGTAATTTCGGCCGGTGTTAGACGTGTAGTTTATAAGATAAATTTAATTACAGATTTTTAGAATTTTTGTGCGTTTGTTTATATTATTATATTTTTGATAATAGATTTTTTCTAGAAAGTGGATAGAATTTCGGTGGTATGTCTATTCACCAAAATTGATTATAATTGACCCCCCGCAATAAAATAATTTTTCTAGATCGATTTGAAATTTCTTAATTTTGTCGAAAAATTTCACACTTTCTCGAATTTTTTTCTAGAAAGTGGATAGAATTTCGAGGGTAGGTCTATTCCTTACAAGAATTGTATAATTAAGTCTGGCAACCGAATAATAATTTTCTAGATCGATTTGAAATTTTTTAATTTTGTCGAAAAAAGTCCACCTTCTCGAATTTTTTTCTAGAAAGTGGATAGAATTTCGAGGGTAGGTCTATTCACAAAAAATTATTGTAATTGACCCCCGCAACCGAAAATAATTTTTCCAGAACGATTTGAAATATTTTAATTTTGTCGAAAAAAGTCCACCTTTCTGAATTTTTTTCTCGAAAGTGCGGAGAATTTCGAGGATAAGTGTATTCACCAAAAATGATTGTAATTGACCCCCGCAACCGATAATAATTTTTCTAGATCGATTTGAAATTTTTTAATTTTGTCGATAAATTTCACATCTTCTCGATTTTTTTTCTCGAAAGTGAGTCGGATTTCAAGGGTATGTCTAATGACCAAACATTATTGTAATTGACCCCCACAACAGAAAATAATTTTTCTAGAACGATTTGAAATTTTTTAATTTTGTCGAAAAATTTGTCCACCTTCCTGAATTTTTTTCTCGAAAGTGTGGAGAATTTCGAGGATATGTGTATTCACCAAAAATGATTGGAATTGACCCCCGCAATTGAAAATAATTTTTTTCCAGGAATGATTTGAGGGAACTTTTCAATTTCGCCGAAAGACACCCACTTGTCGATTTTTTCTTAAAAATTCGTGTTCCATTTTAATAAATTTGTTTGACGTCTACAGGAAATTTTGTTTAGTACTTTTTTGTAGAGTATCCATAGGCTCTACTTCACAACCACTGAAATTTCATTGAGATACGTTCACTATTGTAGAAGTTATGGAGAGGTTTAGAGGCTATTAAGTAATTTCGTGAGTCTTAAGGGGTTACACCACTGTAGGGTATTAAGATAAATGTTAAAAGATGCTTTAGAACCTTCTATAATAAGGGGAAAAAGTTTTGTGCCTGTATGCAGAATTTTTTCTTTGAAAATTCAGAGCGATTTCCGAATGCGCGTCGAACTGCTCCAAAACTGAGTGCTTGCGTATGTGTATAAGGATTATCCCAGAAGTAATACATTATGTACTTCGTTCTTACCTATCATAAATTAACTGAAGTATATGTATACATGTTTCCTTAAGAAATAATAAAGTTACAAATTAAAAAATATATGAAAATTTTAAAAACAACAATAGCAAAACACAAATCCTCCTAAGACCTACTCAAAGTGGCAAAAAGAAGTATTGAATATAGCGACTGATATTGCTGTATGCACTTTCAACGACGGTCTGACTAACATTCTGCGGATTATGAAAGTTTTGGAGATAGATATTGGCCTTCAAGCGTACAATTTGTGTCTTGAAACCGCTGCTAAGCGGATCAAGCACGCGGAGCAATCTTTGACAGATGCGGCAAAAGTGGCGCGCCGCGGCATAAAATCGACGAGGAAACAAAGTGAGGAAGAATATTTAAGCAGAGAAGGTCAGTTTTATGGTCCTGGGATAGCAGATTAATGGTAAAAATTTTTAAACAATCAAATTTTTCATTCTTTCTCGTCCATAACTACCATGTCAAAACATTAAAGGCGTTTTTCTCGAAACACGATTTCTTAAAACGGCACGCAGTGTTACTTCAACGAATTTTCATTCATATTCCGCTCCCAATTTTGGTCCATATCTTTAAACTAACACATTCCGAAAGTACGTGCAAAGGATTTTCGATAAGTTAATGATTTTAACATTGATTTATTGACAAATGAATGCCCCATATTTTGTTACAGAATTGGACTTTTACTTCAAATGATACTCGCCAATCACACAAAAATGAATATTTTAAAATCCCTACATAATGCTTACTCTGCTTCTTACTCATGCCAGATTAAGAAAAATTTTTTTATTTTCCAAATACAAATTTGCGTCAGTTACACTGCTGCCGTGCCGCATGAGAGTACTCAGAAGGGTTCAACACGCCTATCGCGAGAATGGCTCCAGTGACGTCATTTTGCACTATTTTTGAATAAATATTTTTTTGAACGCCAACGACATGCTTTATAATGATTCTGGAATATTGACCTTGATATCTTTACTTTTCCCATCCATTTACAGAAAAAAATCGCGAAAAAACGCTTTATTTTTAGGTTCTACAGTGGTGCTACCCCTTAACTCTGAGTAAAGCTAGTTTGCCGTAATACTCTAAATAGAACGAAGAAAAATTATCAATTAAGGTGTCAAATCATTTTTCGTTAAATCGACTATTTCTCACATAATAAATATTCTTTCTCGTTGATTCTTATTAATAATTCAGGAGTTATATGTAATTATACTGATATACTATAAAGAAGATACAATCTTGAAGTACTTTGTTATTAAATCATCGATGCATGAAAGATTTGTGGCAAATACAAATTATTGACTTTAATGATAAAAATCACTGGAAATTTGACAGTCTATTTTCGAAAATTCAATGGAATGAAGTATAATACTACCATGTCTCAAGGGGGTTAAAAATGTATATTGAATGCCTGTAGAAGATCACTCTACACCAAAGAAGGCTTGGATGTACAGGAAGGAACTCTAAGAATACGAAGTTTGTGAATTTTACATGAATGCATTTCAAATTGTGTCCAATTATTCGGTAACTATGTCTAAGGGGGAACTTTTGTGCTCAAAATCGATACGTTTCTCGTATAACTGGAAGAATTCATGAGAATATTTACGAAACTAATCGATGTGAGTATAACAAAAGGATTTTCTTTCACTGCGTATAATTGATCAGCTTAATAAATTTAATTTAAAGTCGAAACTTTAATTTGACAATATTTTTACTGCTTATGCCGACTCATTAAATACCTTTCATTATTTTAACAAGAAGAAATCGAATACTGAAATATAAACACAGGTTTATAAATTCGAAATTAATAAATCAAGATTTACAATTAATAAAAATTAAGATTCTGATTAAGAGAACTGTCCTTTCTATCAATCGAACAATAACAATAATAGTTACATGTTCATCGCGGAAAGGAACATTACAGTTTCTGTTAGCAGAACTGATTCTAAACTTCAACGGAAACGAGACACAAATTAGTTTTAAAAATTTCTTGTGTCGCCACGCGTAATTTGTCAAAGTTTACAGATAATCATACGATAGGTACATGTGTCTATATATTTGTTAGCTAAAGATTTTTGTTTCATATCGATCATTCGGCTTCGTTAGCGTACGCCTGCGAACCTTCTTCACTCGAAGGTTTATGTAACGTTTACGATATAATTTTTCGAGTCATCTTTGGTATAGACAAAGTTAGTACACCTAAAAAGTACTACGAAAAGAGGTAACTGCAAATAGACATTGAGAATTTACGTGAACTATAATAGTCATCCAAATTCATGAAGAATGTTGATACACTCAAAATGCTCTATTGCACTCAGACAATATCTATTCTGTAATAATAAATAAATTAAATAACTATTTCACTAAACTTTCCAAGCTTTAAATCTAAATATCTCGAAAACAACACATTGTCGGGAAAAATGTTAACAAGTAAACTTTTATATTGTATTTAATATTCTTGTAAGCTAAAATTTGTTACAAAAATGTTTCATGCGAAAGCTTGTTCCTCTTTCAAGTAGAATAAAAATAACGATAATTTTGAAAATGTTCAACAAACAAAAAATAAATAAAATAGTTGCATTTTCTCCTCGAAGACGAGTAACTTTTGTATCAAACATTTCTCCCCAAAGTGTATCGTCTTCGAGATATTCAGATTCAAAGTTTCCAAGTGAGCTATTTCACGATGCAAACTTTAGTCAGCCATTGTGAAACCGGAAACAATCTGCTGGAAAAGAAGAAAAAATATGGCGAATCAAAGGTTCACGAGATCTACACACGGCGTGTAAATGTTTCAATAACTCGGGGTGAAGAGTGGCCCAGCCGCGAGAATAAAATCGCGAGAATCCAGACCGCGTGAGCCATAGTTCGGCGGCTCTATCTTCGTCCTCTGCGACGCGTTGTCGTTCCGATCCACGTTCCTGTGTAAAGTTCGCGATAGAACGGCACGGTTGGGCGTCTCCCGGGTGAGCTTCTAAAGAAATTTTATAGACTGCTCCCGGACGTCGCATTTTGTACGCTCTGTTGACTACCGGTGACTTTCGTGCGGTGTGTCTTCGCGAAACCGCACCCGGGACGCGTTCGCGGGACTCCGTTTCGCTGCAAAATGGCGCTAGAAATTGACGATGCTCTCAAATTTACAAGCTAGCTTCTGTCTACGATTTCCCTCATGTGGATATGTCCGTTTAACCTCTTGATGTACGATTTGATTTCAAATAATTTTTCAAATGTATAGTATTTAATTTGGTTTTTGTTTGGAGAACGAATGGTCACGAGAAAAGAATGGATTTTTTTTATGACTACCTTGTGAATTTAAAATGGGGTGATTTCGATTTGACGATGAGTGAGTAGACTCATAATTGTGAAATTTGACATCAAGAACTTGTGACGTGTTAGACTAACCATTGTATAGCAATGGAGTTAAAAAAGAAATAAAAATAGAGGGTAATAATAATAATAGAAATAGAGTCTATTTTTTAGGTTAGAATGTCTGTGTCACTAGTTTCTGTCTCTGGTTGCGCTCATATAGATGTCGATTTAAGGAAGATCCACTAAAGGGTATAGCCGAACCAAATGTGACATACGATGGATTCATCGATAGAGCATCAAGAAAAAACGTTCTGTGCCAAATTTTAACCCTCTATCTTGTTTGGAAGGGTAGTTATTGAGAAAATTCGGGTTAGCAGATTTCTGCCTATTTTCCCCTATTTAATCGAGTGAAAAATTATAGAAAAAATCCCCAATTTTTGCATTGTGGTTATTGAGATACCTGTTTGAAATTTTATCCGATTTTTCGTTCCCAAATCCTAGGTGTGAAAAATTGAAAACGCATAAAAAACACAGAAAAATACCAGTTCATATTGAAACTTTCGAGACACTAGATTTCTATAATTACTGTAAATGCGTATTGTCATTGGTTATATCCCTGAATTTTTAAGATTTTTTGGTAGGTTGCGCCATCAGTATAAAAATGAAAAACCGATTTTTTCTAATGACGTTTTTCGCGTGAAAAGCATCTGCTTTGAATTTTGCTTATTCTCTTTATGAAATAACTATATTGCTTATAGTTTTAAACATTTCTATGTTGAGCAGAACATTGTATACAAGAAGAAAAGAGCAGAAATAAGTCACGAAAAAAAGTGTTATATTGCGATATGTATTTGAATTTTTTTTTCGAGGCTTGTGTAGGATTTCAGGGTATGTCTATTCACCAAAAACAATTGTATTATTACCCCCTTAGTTAGAAATAATTTTTCAGATCGATTTGAAATTTTTTCAAGTCGAAAATTTAGACACCTACTCCCTGGTTGATTTTTCTTAAAAATTGTTTTTCATTTTTAATAAATTTGTTTTCACGCTCTACAGAAAAAATGTTCTAATACTTTTTATAGGCACCGATGAGCTTCTACTTTAGAAAAAATTTTCATTGAAATATGTTCACTATTGTGGGAGGTTATGGCCGTTTGAAAATTAGACCATTTTTATGGGGTTTTTTTCTTAACTTTGCAGGATTAAGGAACAACTTTTTCACTATTGTTATAATGCCTACATATTCTTCACCAAAATACACTTGCATTTATTTGCCTAGCACAAACATTAAAATACTTCAATTCGTTCAGTAGTTATTACATTTTAAAGATTCGCATTTCAAGGAAGCCTCTACATTAGATTTTCAGTAAAGAATTATTTTCTCGAAAGCGCTTGGGATTTTCGAGATATGTCTATTCACTTAAAATGCTTATAATCGATCCTTGTAACTAAATATAATTTTTTAGTATGATTGGAAATTGTTTGAATTTGCGTCAAAAATTTCCAGTACCTACTGCAAGAAGTTTTTCAATAAAAAGAATATGAAGGCGTATATTTTTAGGTGAAAATATTTTTTAAATATTAATAAACAAATAGTTTTTTCATTGTCGTTTAATTAGAAATTGAAAGAAAAAACAAAATTAATATAATAAAAAAATGTGTGTTGATACTTGTTAATATATCGCGCCATAACACTTTCTGTGGTAACGTATTTTTGCTTTTCTTCTTGTATACACTATTTCTGCTCAACATAGAAAATGTTTAAAACCGTACAATATAGTTATCTGTTAAAGAAAATACAAAAATTTAAAGTATGAGATGTTTTTTCACCCCGAAAACGTCGAAAAATCAGTTTTGTTTTTGCTTACTACAGGCGCACCCTACCAAAAAATCTAAAAATTCAGGAAGTAACCAGCGTGACAATACGCATTTACAGCAAGATAGAAATCTAGTGTATAGAAAACTTCATTACAGAAATCCGTATTTTTCTGTGATGTTTTTTGCGTTTTCAATTTTTTACACCTAGGATTTTGGAATCGAAAAATCGGACAAAATTCCTCAAACGCGTATCTCATTAACCGCAATACCGCGAATTTTTTCATAATTTTTCTACTCAGTTAATAGGGGAAATAGGCAGGTGTTCAAGTTAACCCGAATTTTCTCTTAACTACCCCTTCAAAACAAGATAGAGGGTTGGTTGGCACAGAACGTTTTTTCTTGATGCTCTATCGATGGGTCCATCGTATGTCACATTTGGTTCAAGGTCACATTTGACCCCCTTATTCGGCTATACCCTTTATATGCAGTTTACGTTAGATATAAAAATAAATGATAATAAGAATGATAGAAAGAAAGTCTATTTTTTAGGTTAGAATTTCTGTGTGACTAGTTTCTGTCTGCAATTTCGCTCATATAGATGTCGATTTAAGGAAGATCCAATAAATTTATATGCAGTTTACGTTAGATATAAAAATAAATGATAATAAGAATGATAGGAAAAGAGTCTATTTTTTAGGTTAGAATGTTTGTGTAAGTAGTTTCTGCCTCCGGTTTCGCTCATGTAGATGTCGATTTAAAAAAGACCCAATAAATTTATATACAGTTAGATATAAAAATAAAAGATAATAAGAATGATAGGAAAAGAGCCCATTTTTTAGGTTAGAATGTCTGTGTGACTAGTTTCTGCCTCTGGTTTCGCTCATATAGATATCGATTTAAGAAAGGTCCACTAAATTTATATTTATAATTTAAATGTTAAATTTTATATTTAACATTTACTTATATATTCATTAGTTCCATTGATATCCGATAAAATAGATTTTTCACCCCCCAAAACATTAAGTGCTATTTTCACCCTAAAAATCGTGAATTTGTACAGCTAAAAAAATACATTCGTTTCTGCTGGCAATGGGAACTCGTAGGAACACTTTGTCGCGTTTTTTTATGTGGCATAAATGCAACCCCCATTGGGGGGATTAATTATATTAAACAAAATACAGATACACCGTATTATTTTTCATAAAAAAAAAGTAAATTTTATATTTAACATTTCCTTATATATTCATAAGTTCCATTGATATTCGATAAAATAGATTTTTCATCACAAAAACATTAAGTCACTATTTTCACCCCTAAAAATCTAAGTGAATTTATTGCAATAAAAGCCATTAATTTCTCCTGTCAATAGGAATTCGTAAGGAACACTGGCCAGCGTCGCCTCCCATGCTCGCCACCAGAGGGGTCGCGCAACTCTCACAAGCGCTCTGACCGACCCCTCCGTTGCTATATATACACTCCTCGAACGACTTCCCAATATCCCAGTCGTCTAAGGCAGGGCCTGCTAGAAAGCCTTACTGATGAGTCCACTGGCAGGCCCGGACGAAACGCGCCCCCTCCTTTCCTTTTCTGCCCTCCTACGGAAAACCACGAGATCCTCTACCCGCAGCGAAGCAGCGCCACAACTTTGTCGCGTTTTTTTATGTGGCATAAATGCAACCCTCATTGGGGGGATTAATTACATTATACAAAATACAGATACACCGTATTATTTTTCATAAAAAAAAAGTAATTTTTATATTTAACATTTCCTTATATATTCATTAGTTTCAGTGATATTCGATAAAATAGATTGTTCATCCCCCAAAACTATAAGTGCTATTTTCACCCTAAAAATCGTGAATTTGTACAGCTAAAAAAATACATTCGTTTCTGCTGGCAATGGGAACTCGTAGGAACACTTTGTCGCGTTTTTTTATGTGGCATAAATGCAACCCTCATTGGGGGGATTAATTATATTAAACAAAATACAGATACACCGTATTATTTTTCATAAAAAAAAAGTAAATTTTATATTTAACATTTCCTTATATATTCATCAGTTCCATTGATATTCGATAAAATAGATTTTTCATCCCCCAAAACATTAAGTGCTATTTTCACCCTAAAAATCGTGAATTTGTACAGCTAAAAAAATACATTCGTTTCTGCTGGCAATGGGAACTCGTAGGAACACGTTGTCGCGTCTTTTTGGCAGGAAATACCCAAGGGGATGATGAACAATCCACCGTTTACTGGGTTAGTTTTTCCGAACGCGATACGCGGGGCTGTTAATTTCCGCGTGGCACGCGAATATCAGGAAATTTGCGAGTGCATAAGCTCGTTAAACGCGAGCCAAACGACGCAAGCGGATCGACCTAAAAACTTGGGGACTTCCCGGCGTTGACTTTAACGTCTTCGTACATAAAAATGTCCTCGCAACACGCAAGGAGCTGGCAGTTTGGCAAGCTGTTTTATATGCGCAATCCTACAGCGATTATGTCGTTACGGAACGACGCAGAACGAAATTTCTTACGGTACGTGTACACCCCATGGTGAATAATTTCATTAAACCGTTGTTGCAAAATTGAAATGCATTTTGATACAATATATAGCGACGCGCACAAACGACGCGAAACTCGCAAAAACACATTACTGATTATATAATACTAGTAGTTCCTATTTGAACCTTATGATTGCTCTTCAGAAATTGAAGAATATGAATTCCAAATCGCTGTTGCAAAATTGAAATGCATTTTGATACAATATATAGCGACGCGCACAAACGACGCGAAACTCGCAAAAACACATTACTGATTATATAATACTAGTAGTTCCTATTTGAACCTTATGATTGCTCTTCAGAAATTGAAGAATATGAATTACTAGTAGTTCCTATTTGAACCTTATGATTGCTCTTCAGAAATTGAAGAATATGAATACCAAATCGCTGTTGCAAAATTGAAATGCATTTTGATACAATATATAGCGACACGCACAAACGACGCGAAACTCGCAAAAACACATTACTGATTATATAATACTAGTAGTTCCTATTTGAACCTTATGATTGCTCTTCAGAAATTGAAGAATATGAATACCAAATCGCTGTTGCAAAATTGAAATGCATTTTGATACAATATATAGCGACACGCACAAACGACGCGAAACTCGCAAAAACACATTACTGATTATATAATACTAGTAGTTCCTATTTGAACCTCATGATTGCTCTTCAGAAATTGAAGAATATGAATACCAAATTGTTAGAACAATTCGTGTGTCAAGTTATATTGAAATAGTAGATTATGCAATGAACTGTGCTACTCGTAGTATACTTCTTTTCATTAAAAAAAAAATTGATATTGGTCTTTTCAAATTATTTCCAAGATTGCTTTCAAATGTGATGAGTAGACTGCGGATGTTTATGCACTTATGGAATATTTAAATTCTCAAAAAACTACAGAATGCACTTAATATGCAAATATGTATATAAAAAATATTTAAAGATACCAATTATTATATTTAGGGGTTGAAACAACCCTCTACGAAGCTCCCATTTCAATAATTCTTTTAATAAAAATACGAATTTGCATAAAGATCCGCAGTCTAGTGATGAGACTCAATAAAATTCAATAAAAACTTTCAATACTTGCATTAATTCCATATTAAAATTACTCCATGTATTCTATTGTAATTTACACTATACACATTTCATTAGTTTTTAGACATCTCATATTGTTTAGTTTGTATCGAATTTTTGTTAATATTTTCTGTCTTCATCACTTTTCATATTCCTAACTATAAATTTAATTTCATATTTATAGGTTTCTATAACTAGTCGTCGATAACTATTAGGTAGTTATTTTAACAGAAATTGATTAATCAGCTACGCGTTGTGAGATGGAATCAAGTCAAATTACTCCATGTCTTTGTGGCGTCGCCTCCCATACTCGCCACCAGAGGGCTCGCGCTCTCACAAGCGCTCGACCGACCCCTCGATTGCTATATATACAATCCTTTTTTCTTAGACATCTCTTGCACTCATATTATTTAGTTCATATCGAATTTACCTTACTATCATTCTATCCCCATCACTTTTAACATTCGTAACTATAAATTTAATTTCATATTTATAGATTTCTAATTTACAATTACGTTGAATACGGCAAATACAGACTGTTTAACACGTTCACTGCCATATCAAAACTGTATAATATTCTGCAAAAGTAAAATTCTGATTTCAGACCATTGTAACCTACATAATCTAAAATTTGCTTCGCTACTTATTTTTGTAATCTTGTTAAAGTTCACATATTCTATTCAAATTTATTTCCCTCGACGTCTTAACTTGAGAATTAATTTTCCTAGTATCATAATGGTAAATCCTGTCGACCAAATATGGCTGACGTGGCAGTCAAAGTGTTAAAATTACAACTAGTCGTCGATAACTACTAGGTACTTACTTTAACAGAAATTGATTAATCAGCTACGCGTTGTGAGATGGAATCAAGTCAAATTACTCCATGTCTTTGTGGCGTCGCCTCCCATACTCGCCACCAGAGGGCTCGCGCTCTCACAAGCGCTCGACCGACCCCTCGATTGCTATATATACAATCCTTTTTTCTTAGACATCTCTTGCACACATATTATTTAGTTCATATCGAATTTACCTTACTATCATTCTATCCCCATCACTTTTAACATTCGTAACTATAAATTTAATTTCATATTTATAGGTTTCCAATTTACAATTACGTTGAATACGGCAAATACCGACTGTTTAACACGTTCACTGCCAGATCAAAACTGTATAATATTCTGCACAAGTAAAATTCTGATTTCAGACCATTGTAAGCTACATAACCTAAAATTTGCTTCGCTACTTATTTTCGTAACTTTGTTAAAATTCACAAATTCTATTCAAATTTATTTCCCTCGACGTCTTAACTTGAGAATTAATTTTCCTAGTATCATAATGGTAAATCCTGTCGACCAAATATGGCTGACGTGGCAGTCAAAGTGTTAAAATTACAACTACTTGTCGATAACTACTAGGTATACTACTTATTTTAATAGAAATTGATTAATCAGCTACGCGTTGTTATTATTTAGTTCATATCGAATTTACCTTACTATCATTCTATCCCCATCACTTAGGTTCCAATTATACAGACTGTTTAACACGTTCACTGCCAGATCAAAACTGTATAATATTCGCTACATAACCTAAAATTTGTTTCGCTACTTATTTTCGTAACCTTGTTAAAATTCACAAATTCTATTCAAATTCAAATATCCTGGTAAATATGGCTGACGTGGCAGTCAAAGTGTTAAAATTACAACTACTTGTCGATAACTACCAGGTATACTACTTATTTTAATAGAAATTGATTAATCAGCTAGCAAGTTTAAAACAAATTGTTATTTTATTTAAAGTCGTTGGGTAAAGATTGTCTATAACGTGTTCAGTTTCTTGTAGGGCACTCGTATGAATTTCATACGAGATTACGCTCCGTAAAGCGGAGTCTATACGTTCGCGTCAAACAGGTGTATGGAAAAATGTATTACTCCGAGGAACACGTTGTGTCATTCCAAAGCAATCTGACGACATTTTAAATTCACGTCGGGATCTGCTGTCCTTCCAGGGACATTCTATATGAAAATTCCCTGTGGGTCCCGCGCGTTCTAAGAGTTTCCCAAGGAACCGCGACTCCCGGCTTCTTTCTCGATGCAACATGTATTCCGCGTATGCGTGATACACGGGAAAATACATTGAAATTGCTGGTTGAGATTTCTCTCGTAAGATTAATATTGGGAAACGTGCCACGCAGCTTCCATTCTTACGCATGAAAAGTTTATCAAGGCGACCTCGTACGCTTACGGAATAATTTAAAAAATTTTTATATACGTCCCTCTTAACATTAATTATTCTGGAAATAACAGCAACGAGATATCTTTTATCAACTTTCTGAAAATTCCTCTTTTAAAAAGGAAATTAATTAATTAATTAATAATATTAATCCCAGTAATTAATTTTATTTATAAATGGATATTAACGGTTAATAAAATTATTCTTACTGTTAATAGAATTGATTCCTTTTTAAAAGTGTATTTATTTAAGTATATAAATAACTTTATTGTACTGGTATTTGATGTACAACATTTTTTTCTTTCGTCGAAAAATGTCACACCTTCTCGAATTTTTTTCTAGAAAACGGATAGAATTTCGAGGGTAGGTCTATTCACCAAAAATTATTGTAATTGCCCCCTGCAACTGAAAATAATTTTTCCAGAACGATTTGAAATTTTTTTTTCGGCGAAAAATTTAGGCATTTAATTAGATTTTCTGTAAGGAATTTTTTTCTCGAAAGTGCATGCGATTTGCTAAATATAATTTTTAGTATGATTTAAATATTTAATTTGTAAATTTCAGTACCACTGGAATTTTTTCTAGAAAGTGTAGGATGAGGTATGGGGGATAATGACAAAAAATTATTGCCCACAACTGAAAATAATTTTTCCAGAACAATTTGAAATTTTTGAATTTAATTGTTAATAACTTTTTAACGAAGCCTCCATCAACAAATTGGTATTCTTGATTTTCGTCTTATTTTGGCCTCTAGAATCTCCCATTAATATTTTTCCCAAGGTTGGCCGAACACCCTGTATACATTTTATAAAAAAGTGTATCGATCTCGACTCCATTTTAAAGTGCCTCGAGATCCAAGATTTTTAAATACACTTTTCTCAAATTACATATTTACGAAATTTAATTTGTGTTTCTTTACAAACTTGCAAAATATATGTACTGAAATAATATTTTCTTGATTTTCTTATGTCAAATAATTCCGTTCGCTAGATTTTGTATCGAATTGAAAAAAATTTAATAGATTTCAGTTCAATATATGTAGTTCAACGGATAAATGTTTGATAAAATTACAAACCCATCTGTGTAAGAAATTTCCAAAACCTATAATTTAAGTTAACAAACAGTCCCTCGAGAAAGTAATAAATTAATTCGTAGAAAAGTTATTTGGTACTAAGGAGTACAATACATGGCGGAATTATAAATACTGATAATTGTTTCTGAACGAGGTCACGACGAAAATTACGAACTCAATTATCTCCGAGTAGATTTTAATCCATTGTGTCCCTTCGTTAAATTTTATTGTATTGCTGTTTATTATAAACGCGGAATCAGAACCATTTTGTTGTGAGGATTAAGGGGACATTTTGTAATGTCCTCGAAGTTAAACTGACCAATCAACCTTTGGACTTACTGTTAATTTTCATCGTTTTTAGGACACCAATGTCGAAGTAACCAGTTTTGTGATTAAAAAAAAAATCTTTGCTTAATCGAATGTAAGCATTTTTAACCACACATTAATAACCTCTAAATCTCGTTAAATAAATTTATTCGCTCGAGCATTATAAAAATGAAGTATTTAAAAAATAATCATTTAAATAGTATATTATCTTATGCAGTAGTTTATTTCAACAAACATTTTTTCTCCACCTTTTCTCTACTTTTAATATTTTAATTGAATAAAGTCCTGGTGAAATAATTTTTTAATTTCACTGTTATCATAGAGAAAGTTAAATAATGGAATAACAAGTAATCACACTATAAAATAAAATTTATGTAATTGGGTTATAATTCCCGCGGCGAGTAATGTTAGGGCCCGCCGTGGCGCGTCGCTTCGCTCGCTGCTGCGGTTTCTTTTGTTGCTTGTGGCACGTATTAAAGATGTAACCGCGTAAAAGTTTATTACTATTATATACTGTCATTTATATTACTCCATTTGTGTATTCTATAAATATGTAACCTATTTTTTATTGCCTATATCTCAAATAAACTGTGTTCATATAAACTACACGTTCACTCTAACCCTGCTGCGCCATCAATCTATTTACATATTGTAGGATTTAACCTTTTGACTGCGGCGCGTCCTAGGAAGAATCCATCAACATAGATGGCGCGATCGTCGCATGGCTGTCGCTACGACTGGTGACCAAAAATGTACCCGGAGATTTAAGAGACCATTCTTACGCTTTAAAAAAATAATTAATGCAAATAAATTAAAATATCCAATTTTTATCCAATTCCATATCGAATCAAAGAAAGTAACAAACTAACAAACTAACAATCTAAGAAACTAAGAAACTAAGAAACTAAGAAACTAAGAAACTAAGAAATTAAGAAACTATGAAACTAAGAAACTAAGAAACTAAGAAACAATGAAAACAGTAAGAGGTGTTATGTGAAAGCGTATATATACGCCTTTAGCAGTCAAAGGGTTAAAAAAGAGAATTGTATTTGGAACAAATGTACAAATAATATAATTAAATGAATTTGAAATACACCAAGCACACAATCTTTTTACACAAATCAAAATCACATTAATTGACCACACAAATTCAAATCACGTCTGTCTTTTTCAATCACTCGTTACTCTCTCCCCGTTGTCTCGCTGTCCCTAGTAACCCCTTCTTTTTTTAACACTTTCAACCCTTTTGCACATAAGTTAACATTGAACCAAACTACAGGGTGACACAAATATTCAACACAAATCTCCTACAATATTGTGTATAATTAACCCTACCAATTGAGGGTTGTATTTATAAAAATTGACTCAAAACAATTGTATTTCATCCCTTAAAGGCGCCCCTTAATATCAAATACATCTTATGAACGGTCCTCTCGTTAAAAAACAATTTTCCCAAAAAAGGAAACAATTAATCCCTTAAAGCGTTGATTGTTTCAGCTAGCAACTAAAATATTCATTGTCAGTCGCAAACAATTAATAGCTCGAGGGACAAAGAGAATTATTCAGAGAGCCGTTTGGGCTTATAAAATCGACTAGACGGTACTTCATCTTATGCATATAGCACTTTCATGAATATGCAAAATCAATCTTGCGTTTGTATAATATTATTTGTTCGGTATCATGTTTCTAATCACCTTTATCATTTTTTTAAACCATTTCCAAATATGACATCCAAGCATTTTAAATATCGAACTTCACGATGTGAAGCTTTTTTTTTTTTTTTTTGAGCAATTGAAACCCTTTTGGATTTATTTTGCTTTACAGAAATAACATAAATGGGTACAATAATATAGAATACAGAAATAATACAAGTGAATACAGTAACAATGTCCGTTAACACTAAATATGTAAATTATGTTAACTTGAAAAATTAAAAAAGAATTCCTGGTAAATACAACAACAAAAGCCTGCAGTTTCATAAAAAAACGAGAACCAAATCATCATTTCTCTTTTAAACTGTGGGAAAGATCGAGATAAATACAATTTTATAGTGAGTTCAAAAATGGCGAACTCGAGAAAGACTAGATTGTTTCGTAATACATCAAAAGCTTCAAGCAACGCGATAAGAAACGTCTTTTTAGCAGACATAGAGGTATTTCAATACGTTCTCGAATCGATCAAGATTCCTGTTGACTGAAGTCGATCATGTGTAATTAGTATGTCGCGTAAGTCTCTAATTCGAATCGTCGAACACTTATAACCGTGCAACGGTTGAGGATCTTGTCGCGAATACCGATAAAATTACGAAGAATGTCTTATCTTTGGTGTCACGAACAATCGATTAGTTTGTTTGAACACAAGTGATCTATCTTCGTTACGTGTTTGTGTCCGACTGCGATCGATCAATCGTTACGGCCTTTACATCGATAAAACATTAACTAACTAGCATTTCAATCCAAACGATATAGCCAGGTCAAGGCAAAGACAAAAGGCCGCCATTTTATTCAGACACAAACGCTCTCCAAAGCAAACCACAATCAGATTAACATTTTACTTGTTAAACAATTTTACCTGTTTTCATCATTCTTCACATAAAAAACTATTTTTTCTTAAATTTTTATTTTAATAGAATTTATTAATTCAAAATTGCTTCATCTAGGATCTTCAGAATTAACTTTTGTTTATTTCTTGCTACATTTTTACTTTAATGAAATCATTTATTAGAAATAATTTCATGTATTTCAATATTTTCTGGAACAACTTTTTTTTATTGCTACATTTTTACTCTAATGGAATTATTCATTCAAAATGGTTTCATTTACTTTATGATTTTCAAAATCATCTTTTTCTTTATTTCTTGCTACATTTTTATTTCAATGGAATTATTTGTTCAAAATGGCTTCACCTATTCTAAGATCTTCAGGATTAACTTTTGTTTATTTCTTGCTACATTTTTTGAAGAAGGTTTGCTCGTCCTACCGCAGCGCCACCTTAGTATGCGCCATGTAGTCGTGCTTAGGCGTATGCCTATTTCAGTTTGTTCTTTTTATGCTTATTACTTATTATATATATCTGTATTATGTATCTGCATTATGTGTAATAACTAAATATATTGAGTTATGTGTGTAAGTGGAGTTATTCAAAACCCCAACATTTTTACTTTAATGAAATCATTTATTCGAAATAATTTCATGTATTTCAATATTTTCTGGAACAACTTTTTTTATTGCTACATTTTTACTCCAATGGAATTATTCATTCAAAATGGTTTCATTTACTTTATGATTTTCAAAATCATCTTTTTCTTTATTTCTTGCTACATTTTTATTTTAATGGAATTATTTGTTCAAAATGGCTTCACCTATTCTAAGATCTTCAGGATTAACTTTTGTTTATTTCTTGCTACATTTTTACTTTGATGAAATCATTTATTCGAAATGGTCTCATGAATTTTAATATTTTCTCATTTTTACTCCAATGGAATTATTCATTCAAAATGGTTTCATTTACTTTATGATTTTCAAAATCATCTTTTTCTTTATTTCTTGCTACATTTTTATTTTAATGGAATTATTTGTTCAAAATGGCTTCACCTATTCTAAGATCTTCAGGATTAACTTTTGTTTATTTCTTGCTACATTTTTACTTTGATGAAATCATTTATTCGAAATGGTCTCATGAATTTTAATATTTTCTCATTTTTACTCCAATGGAATTATTCATTCAAAATGGTTTCATTTACTTTGTGATTTTCAAAATCATCTTTTTCTTTATTTCTTGCTACATTTTTATTTTAATGGAATTATTTGTTCAAAATGGCTTCACCTATTCTAAGATCTTCAGGATTAACTATTTATTATTGCATTCTTTCACAATACTATAGTATTGCACACTATAAAGTTGGTCTCTAAAGTACAGATTCAATCTTCTGATTAAGTTTTACGATATCAGTCGTAAGTTTTACTTCTAATAAACGAAACGAATTGAATCTGAGCCCTTTTTACCGATTTTTATTTTTCACCCCTGAGCCAAAGCTTGGGAAGCACCCTCCTTTATTTACATAACTTTCCTTAAGACTCACGGCAGAAGAGAAAAGAGATTTGAGATGGATTCTGTAGAGGAAAGGAAGATAAGTAATCTTTTTGTATTCTGCATGCAACATATTCTAATAAAAAGTGCTTCCGTGGGTACAAATAGAGACTATCTACAAAATGGTACGTGACTTGACTTTAAATACAAGTCAGATGGTCTACTCGAAGAAATGACAAAGACACTCTTTCGTTTAAATAATTATTATCTCGAATTCAAATAGAATTTCAACAACCTACTTTATTTTGGTAATATTATTAAAAAAGAAATTACTCATTTTTCTTCTTCTATGTAATATTATTAACTTTTAGAAAGATGCTGGATGATTGAAGTAATATTCTAGAAATATATTGGGTGAATCATCCTTTCACAAGCTTTATCTCAGTTTTTACAATGTCCACTTTGCCACATGTGGTCGTACATTGTCCAAATGGACGAGGATTATACTTCTCTTGGATTCCATGATGGTTTTGCTCATGGTTCCCCTGGATTTAGATACTATCCCTGCGCTTAATGTTCACGTATAATATCCATTTTTCACCTTGCGTCACTATCTTGAGCAAAAATGGCTGATAAAAGATTTTCTTTACACTTTTCTCGATCGCATTGTTAACCCTTTATTGTAAAATGACGAGTCTGACTCGTTATAAGTTCTTGATTTCAAGTTTTACAATCATAAGGCTACTCTATATGGAATCTTATACAGGGTGTTCAGGTATCCTAGGGAAAAATTTTAATGGGAGATTCTAGGGGCCAAAAGACGACGAAAATCGAGAATACTAATTTGTTGATGGAGGGTTCATTAAAAAGTTATTAACGTTCAAAGTTCCACCCTTACTGAATTTTTTTCTCAAAAATGGGTTGGATTTCGAGGGTATGTATAATGACCAAAAATTATTGTAATTAACCCTCGCAACCGAAAATAATTTTTCCAGATCGATTTCAAACTTTTTAGTTTTGTTGTAAAATTTCACGTCTTCTCGAATTTTTTTCTCAAAAGTGGGTAGGATTTCGAGGGTATGTCTATTCACCAAAAATTATTGTAATTGACCCTAGCAACCGAAAATAATTTTTCTAAATCGATTTGAAATTTTTTTATTTTGTCGAAAAATTTCACAAATTCTCGAATTTTTTTCTCGAAAGTGGGTCGGATTTCGAGGGTATGTCTATTCACCAAAAATTATTGTAATTGACCCCCATAACCGAAAATAATTTTTCCAGATCGATTAGAAATTTTTTAATTTTGTCGAAAAATTACACTTCTCGAATTTTTTTCTCGAAATTGGATCAGATTTCGAGGGTAGGTCTATTCACCAAAAATTATTGTAATTGACCCCCATAACCGAAAATAATTTTTCCAGAACGATTTGAAATTTTTTAATTTTGTCGAAAAATTTCACACCTTCTCGAATTTTTTTCTAGAAACTGGACAGAATTTCGAAGGTAGGTCTATTAACCAAAAATTAGTGTAATTGACCCCCATAACCGAAAATAATTTTTCTAAATCGATTTGAAATTTTTTTATTTTGTCGAAAAATTTCACAAATTCTCGAATTTTTTTCTCGAAAGTGGGTCGGATTTCGAGGATATGTCTAATGATTAAACATTATTGTAATTGACCCTAGTAACAGAAAATAATTTTTCCAGAACGATTTGAAATATTTTTTTCGTCGACAAATGAAGCCCTGTCAATTTTTCTTAAAAATTCGTTTTCCATGTGTAACTAATTTGGTTGACGTTGTACGGAAAAGTTGTTTAATACTTATTTGTAGGTATCCGTGAGCTTTACTTCTATGCTAAATTTTAATGCGATACGTTCACTATTGTAGGAGTTATGGGAGTTTGAAAATTGGACCAGTTTTATGGGGTTTTTCTCTCTGTACGGTGTCAAGGAACAACTTTTTCAATATTGTTAGACTTTCTACATATTCTCCGTTAAAATACGCGTTATTTGCCTTTTTAAACATTAAAATCCTTCATTCCGTTCAGAAGTTATGACATTTTAAAGATTCGCATGAAATTTCCAGGCTACATTTTCTGGGCCATACATTATATTTTCGTTTGGGAATTTTTTTCTCAAAAGTGCGTCGGAATTCGACGATATGTCTATTCACCAAAAATTATTGTCATTAACCCTAGCAACCGAAAATAATTTTTCCAGATCGATTTGAAACACATGAAATTTCAGGGGAATCGTTCTTTCATGATCAGACATTATATTTTCAATAATGAATTTTTTCCTCGAAAATAGGTAAATTTCGGGGGTAAGTGTATTCACCAAAAATGATTGCAATTGACCGTCGCAACCAAAAATATTTTTTCCAAAACGATTTGAAACTTTTTAACTTAATTTTTTAAATATTTTTTTAACAAAGCCTTAGTCAAGAAATTGATATTCTTGATTTTCGTCTTATTTTGGCTTTTAGAGTCTCCCATTAAAATTTTTCCCAAGGGTGGCCGAACACCCTGTATATTAAAATCAACACATTTTTACATTTACGAAGTAAATTCATGAAACAAATTTATTCTTTTTCGAGGCCATTCTTTGTAAATTGTATTGTAATTGTAAATGTATTGTTATAGGAAATTTAAACAAAATTAAATAGTGTACGTTTGACAAAATATTTGAAATTAAATCCTACGTCAAGGGGTTAATGTTCATAGTGGTGGAACGATTTGTACAAAGTTGCAGTAACAATTCAGGGGTAGCAGTTTGACGATAGATATCAATGTTTCTTCATCAATTCTCAATTCCTGTTACTTGTTAACTACATTTGTTAGGAACTTGGCGAGGTTTACGATACGGTCGCTTGTGAATACCGCTATTTTTGAGGATAGCTAATTTCAATTCGCTTGTTAATAGTTACAGCTAAACGAGGAGTCAGGGCCCTAAAGAATCATTACAAAATTGAAGCAATTAGGAAGGGCCCTGCTCCGTCGTCCTCAATAGCGATTGACGTGTCATAAACCTTACAACTAATCGCGCGGTCGAGTAACGACCTTAGTACCTGGGCACGGTCCCCGGTCGGGTGTTAGAATTTTCCATTTCCAGGGAGGTCTAGTTTGTACCCCGACTGGTGGGCGGCAACCTAGACTAGGCGGTTTTTGGAAATCCAACCCCCGACCAGGGACGTCGACCGATTGGTCAGGTCCTTTACGCCTCATCGGCAATTTTAGTATACAGGGTGTTCGGCCACCTCTAGCAAAAATTTTAATGAGCGATAGTAGAGGCCAAAATAAGACGAAAATCAAGAATACTAATTTGTTGGTGGAAGCTTCGTTAAAAAGTTATTAACGTTTAAAGTGCCGCTCTTACTGAATTTTTCTCGAAAATGCGCAAGATTTCGGGGTATGTCTATTCACCAAAAATGACTGTAATTGAACCCTACAACCGAAAATAATTTTTCCACAACGATTTGCAATTTTTAATTTTCTCGAATAATTTCACACCTTCTTCTATTTTTTCTCGAAAGTGGGCAGGATTTCGTGGGTATGTCTAATGACAAAACTGATTGTAATTGACCTCGCAACCAAAATAATTTTTCCACAACGATTTGCAATTTTTTTCTCCGTTGAAAAATTTAGGCACCTAATTGGATTTTCAGTAAGGAATTTTTTCTCGAAAGTGCGTACGATTTCGAGGTATATGTAATGATAAAAATGATTGTAATTGATCCCCGCAACCGAAAATAATTTTTTTAAAACGATTTGAAAATTTTTTTCGCCGAAAAATTTCAGCACCTACTCGATTTTTTCTCGAAAGTAGATAGGATTTCGGAGGTATGTGTACTCACCAAAAATGATTGTAGTTGACCCCCGCAACCGAAAATAATTTTTCCAGAACGATTTGAAATTTTGAATTTAATTGTTAATAACTTTTTAACGAAGCTTCCATCAACAAATTAGTATTCTTGATTTTCGTCTTATTTTGGCCTCTACTATCGCTCATTAAAATTTTTGCTAGAGGTGGCCGAACACCCTGTATAAGAAGAACATTGGAAGAGTTTAGTTAGATTAGCAACAGAATCATAGTTAGAAACGTTACTGTATTACTTATTGAATTCAATAAACACCAAATACACAACCATTAATTTCCTTCAAACGAAGGTGGTCCTTCGAGCTTGTATTAGTCGGCACACACGTGCAAACTCAACAATTTCCGAACGAGCAACACTCGACCACGGAAAGAACAACATTTGTAACGCGAGTTTGATACGAGAGAACAGGAAGCGTACCAGAATCTATTGTTCTTTCTTCGGTGTTAATATTTCTCCGTCTTTGTAGACGCCAGCAGGTTGCACAAAGGAGATTCTACTTTTTTGTCTACTTTGGCTCTTCTTACGGGAAAAATCTTTAAGGTTCTTCATTTGTTTACAAAGAGAAACCCTTCGTTAAACCGACCCAGCATTTTTGCTCTTCTCGTTAATGAACAAAAATAAGATAACCTAAGGTAGTGTAAGAACAATACTTTCTTCATACAAAAAAACTAGGATAAGTTACAGATTTTTTCTAAATAAAGATACAAACAATTCATCCGTCTTTCGATGATGCATTTTTGTTCGAATCTTGAAAAATATTTCAAAGGCATGACAAAGCCTTTTTATTACGTATAAAAACTTCACGATGCAAATTTAAACGTTTTCAGGATGTAAATTTATTTTCATAAATCACTTGTTCGTTATTTAATATGCACTAGCGACAGACAAGTACTTTTTTTTATCACTTCTTAATGGTCGATTAGTAGACTCTTTTGAAGTCCCAAGTATTCGTATGTTTTGTTTTGTTTCAAATTATCTATGTAATTTTTCAACAAAAAACAAATTTTTCAAATCGTTCTACAAAAATTATTTTCGCTTACGGGGGTCAATTACAACCATTTTTGGTGAATGGGTATATCCTCGAAATTTTGCGCGTTTTCGAGAAAAAAATTCTAGAAGGTACCTAAATTTTTCGGCGAAAAAAAAATTTCAAATTATACTAAAAAAATTATATTTACTTGCAGGGGTCAATTATAAGCATTTTTTATTATTAGACATACCCCCGAAATCCTGTCGATTCTTTCGAGAAAAAATTCACAACGTGTGGAACTTTAAACGTTAATAACTTTTTAACGAAACCGTAGTCAAGAAATTGATATTCTTGATTTTCGTCTTATTTTGGCCTCTAGAATCTCCCATTAAAATTTTTCCCAGGGGTGGCCGAACACCCTGTATAGATAACATTATTACCTATTAACAAATAATAGATAATTTGAGTCAAAACAAAACATACGAATACAAGCTTCTATTTCTATTTTTCGAATTCTTATTGCACAATTAGTCTTCCAAAGAGGCTGAAAGCGTCAAGAAAATGATTTAATCTATCGATGTGCTCGGGGACCAAGAAATTTTAGATACGTTTTTATACCAATTTTCTTCCATAATGCAAACCTTCTCAATTTTTTCACCCCGACCACGCCCATTTCTATTATCAGCATTCTAGATTCTTGTTAGGTTTCCAACCACTCGTAACTTTCGCGAGTTCGAGAATAGTTACGTGAATATCGATACGAATATCATTGCTGGGGGAGTCGGGTACAGCTCGGTTTCAGAGTACATACGGGGTGTACTGGAAATCACGAACAGCAACGAACGGAGAGAGGCGAATTTTCCGTGGAAAAATTAACCGTCAATGTGAAACAAAATATTTCTACCCGACTTTTCGTTTTGGAGAGAAACGTTTGAATGCTTTCATAAATATTGATAAAGCATCGAAGGAGTATAAAACATTGGAAGCTCCTGAAATATTTGCAATTACAAACGGAAACGCGTCTACTGGGCCGAGAAGTTGCTATAAATAAAGTTATACGCTCGAGGATAGAGTAACTAGATTCCTTTTATGGCATTAAGTGCAATTTCTGCGAACGTAGATTTATTAGTCGACGTTTTGGTCTATATAATGTACTAAATTGTCATTGAAACTATTATCTATCATGTGCTACATACAGTGAGTGTAAAAAGTATTCGTACACTAGTCAATTTGAACAAAAACTTTGCAGAACTTTGTTTATTACAAAAGTATGTTAACAAAAACATGCATACATATTCTTAGAAATCTCTGGAACAAATGTCATTAACAACAAATTATTTATTTATATTTATTATGAAAATATTAACAAATTTCCAGAAATTGGCGTGAAATATACGTGTAATAAGTATTCGTACACTTCTAATTTTACAACAAAAACTGTAAATTTTAGTACATAAACGTAACAAAAATCAGTCTATTTGCTTATTTTAGTATCCAGTGGGATTTCCTTTAGATTGTATAGTCGCTTTAAGCCTTTGCGGCATTGAATTTACTAAATTTTTTCGTTATAGTACTAGAAATTTTGTTCCATTCCTCTAAAAGTGCATTTTTAAATCTTGTTTCGAAGAAATGTGATGGTCTCGAATTTTTTCTTCAAGATGACTCCATAAGTTGCTCTATCACATTTACGTCTGGAGAGTGTGGAGGGATTTTTAATTGCTGCGGCATTATATAAGATCCACTGACGTGTATTAGAAGCATTATGCTTTGGATCATTATCTTGCAAAAATATATAATTGCCCTGTAACTGCATTTTATTTGCAATAACCTGAAGATGCTCTTTTAGAATATCGATGTACATTTTGTGATCCATGATACCATCGATAAAATGGAGGGATCCAACCCCGCTCGCACTCATAGAGCCTAACTGCCAAACTGTGACTGATCCTCCTCCATGCTTTACGGTCGCCTTCAAATTTCTTTTTTCGTACTCGGTATTTTTTTTCCGCCATTACTGTACATCGTCCATCTGACCCAAATATGTTAAATTTACTCTCATCGGTAAATATAATACGGTTCCAGTGCTCCATAGGAACATTAACGTACTTTTTCGCGAATTGCACGCGTTTCTTTCTATTAATTTCATTTACGAAATATTTCTTACGAGCTACTCTGCCGTGATATCCTCTATCCCGTCAAAAATTACGCACTGTGCTACTAAATACATTAATATTCAGATCATTATTAAGTTCAGCTGTGATTTTCACCGCACTTATCTTTGGATTTTCGATTATCTTTATTTTTCGAATTATCCATCGGCCGGTATACTCATTTATTATTCGTTTACGTCCGTTTCTTGGGTTATTTTTTATAGTTTTTCGATCGCCATATCTGTGAATGATTCCTTGAATCGTGGACCTCGGTCTATTTAAAACTTTAGAAATTTCACTCAGTGTTTTACACTTATTATGTAAATTTATAACAATTTTCCTTTCTTCTTCAGAGGTTTCCTTGCGTTTTCGTCCCATTTTACTGATAATTTCGTTGATAATGTTTGAATTCAGGATACTACCTATACCGACAGCGTCTCCAGACATACTAAGTATGTTTACATATGATGGATTATCTTGTAATCGTTCTATGTGGAATGTTACGAATCAAAGACTGTACATATACTTATTACGCGTATATTTCACGCCAATTTCTGGAAATTTCTTACTATTTTCATAATAAATATAAATAAATAATTTGTTGTCAATGACATTTGTTCCAGAGATTTCTAAGAATATGTATGCATGTCTTTGTTAACATACTTTTGTAATAAACAAAGTTCTGCAAAGATTTTGTTCAAATTGACTAGTGCACTAATACTTTTTACACTCAATGTATATGGAATTTTATTCATTTTGTGAAACGTTTCCTAATAAAAGCACTGAAACCTTCACAAAACCTTTATTCTCAGCCCTAAAATATCTGTCCCGTAAGAACAGTTTTCGTAGCAGTACTTAAAGTGAAAGCTTTTCTTGTAAAAGTATCCCAAGAACAAATATTTCTTTAAAGAAAAAGTTTAAAAAGACTTTAAAAAATGATAAAAGTTAACTGTCTTTCTCGATTCTTGGTTTATTCATAAGGGACTTTTACGAAACTAAAAAATTTAGTAACATCGTGCGTAAGCAGAGTAGTTCTTCCATAAAATATTTCCATTTTTGAAAATATGAAAATCGTTCCTCGAAAAAATACAGATGTTTCCTTCTCGTAGAATATACAGGGTGTTCGGCCACCTCTAGCAACAATTTTAATGAGCGATAGTAGAGGCCAAAATAAGATGAAAATCAAGAATACTAATTTGTTGATGGAAGCTTCGTTAAAAAGTTATTAACAATTAAATTCAAAATTTTCAAATCGTTCTGGAAAAATTATTTTCGGTTGCGGGGTCAACTACAATCATTTTTGGTGAGTACACATACCTCCGAAATCCTATCTACTTTCGAGAAAAAATCGAGTAGGTGCTGAAATTTTCGGCGAAAAAAATTTTTCAAATCGTTCTTAATTAATTACTTTCGGTTGCGGGGATCAATTACAATCATTTTTGATCATTACACATACCTCCGAACTTGTACGCACTTTCGAGAAAAAAATTCCTTACTGAAAATCCAATTAGGTGCCTAAATTTTTCAACGGAGAAAAAATTGCAAATCGTTGTGGAAAAATTATTTTCGGTTGCGGGGTCAATTACAATCAGTTTTTGTCATTAGACATACCCACGAAATCCTGCCCACTTTCGAGAAAAAATAGAGAAGGTGTGAAATTATTCGAGAAAATTAAAAATTGCAAATCGTTGTGGAAAAATTATTTTCGGTTGTAGGGTTCAATTACAGTCATTTTGGTGAATAGACATACCCCCGAAATCTTGCGCATTTTCGAGAAAAAAATTCAGTAAGGGCGGCACTTTAAACGTTAATAACTTTTTAACGAAGCTTCCATCAACAAATTGGTATTCTTGATTTTCGTCTTATTTTGGCCTCTACTATCGCTCATTAAAATTTTTGCTAGAGGTGGCCGAACACCCTGTATATGGAGCGATGAAAAACATTTTAACAAAACTTGTGCCTTTCTCTATACTTCCTTTTGTATCCAGAAATGACGGAATCGAAAATATTTGTCACGGGCTAGCAAATAAATAAATGGACAGCTTTATAGACCAATCTCGCTCTGCGAAAAATGGTATTGTGATACGGACGAACTATTTTACATCCATGCGTCGTTTCACAATTTTTTCAATTTTTTTTTATTCGTCAACGTCCCTTGTTTATCGCGTAGGTTTTTTAATTGCTTGCATAAATGTTTACAAAAATGACGAACTCATCCCTTTCGAAACTTTTCGAATATTTATATTTCTGGATTAGTTTATTGGCAATTTAGTTTACAATCTGACGTTTTTTTATGATTTCAATTTTTCAAAAATTCATTTTTCTTTTTATTACAACTATAGAGGTTAATAAAATAAATATATCAGTTATCAAAAATTTGCAATAGAAACAATACCAAACCAACCCAGACTGTTATTTTTCTCGTAATGGTTTGGGTTTGGAAAACTATTTGCTCAAAAGAGATAACAAATATTTATCCGTGCTTGTTATTAAAGCGACCATGAAGGAGAAATGGTAAAAATTTCAAATAACAAATAAAGAATAAAATCGAAATTAATTTAAATGTTTATTTTTACCGTTTTATTTGTCCCTCGAAATTTGTATCTCGACAAAATTTTTGCTCCTCATTTCGTGTAATAACGAAGGTGCTTGTAAATAAAATATCTGATAATTATTTCTCGAAGCTAAGAAAAATCGAGAATTATTTTTTATTCGAAAATGCTCAGACACGTTCCACTACAAACATAGTGAGTTCGACGCTTTTTTAAACAGTCGATGAATAGTGTACGAACGTGCAAAGTTGTTCTCGTCGACGAAAGAAGGTCGTAGAAAAAAGTTTCAATCGACTTTTTCGATTTATTCTTTTCCCTTCGTACAAAGCACGAACTTCTCGACGATTATGTCACTGTTATCGGGACACCCTGTGTATAAATTCGCGATGCAACGCTTCTATGCCGAAGCTGGAGCAGCGATACACCAATGGGAAGTGATATACGAATACCGTGCGTCAAAGACATAAATTCTCCGTTCTTGACGGCTAATATTTCATGAATCGTGGAACGAGAGCATCGTCATATTTGTACATTAAAATGTGCGAAGTACAATATTTTTTGTATCGTTTCTTTCCGCATGGTGCTCGTGGATTCCCTTCCTTTGTGATAAATGAAAAATTACTCTACAAACGACCGATGCATGCAAACTGTCAGCTGTATGTTTAAAATGCATCGTTTTGGAGAAATCTATTCGTCCATTATTGAATTGCAAATATACAGAGTGTTCGGCCATCCCTGGGAAATATTTTAGTGGGAGATTCTGGAGGCCAAAATAACACGAAAAACAAGAATATCAATTTCTTGACTTCGTTAAAAAGATATTAAAAAAAGGAATTAAAAAATTTCAAATCATTTTGAAAAAATTATTTGTGGTTGTGACGGTCAATTACAATCATTTTTGGTGAACACGTATACCCCTGAAATCTTACGCATTTTCGAGAAAAAAATTCTTTACCGAAAATATAATGTCTGATCATGAAAGAATGATTCCCCTGAAATTTCAGGTCAATTACAATCATTTTTGGTGAACACATGTACCCCTGAAATCTTACTCATTTTCGAGAAAAAAATTCGTTACCGAAAATATAATGTCTGATCATGAAAGAATGATTCTCCTGAAATTTCATACGTTTTAAATCGTTCTGAAAAAATTATTTTCGGTTGCGGGGGTCAATTGCAATCACTTTTGGTCAATAGTCACACCCTCGAAATCCTAACCATTATCGAGAAAAAAATTCCTAAACGAAAATATATATCTTTAAAACGTCATAACTTCTGTACGGATTGAACGATTTTAATGTTTAAACAGGCAAATAACGCGTATTTTAGTGAAGAATATGTAGAAATTTTAACAATATTGAAAAAATTGTTCCTTGACCCCGTAAAGTGTGAAAAACTCCATAAAAATGGTCCAATTTTCAAACAGCCATAACTCCTAGAATAGTGAATATATTTCCATGAAACTTTTTTCAACGGTAGAGTTCATGAGTATCTACAAAAAAGTATTAAACAATTTTTCTGTACAGCGCCAACCAAATTTATTAAAAATAAAAAACGAATTTTTAAGAAAAATCGACAGAGTCGATATATTGAAATTTTTCGGCGAAAAAAAATTTTCAAATCGTTATGAAAAAATTATTTTCGGTTATGGGGGTCAATTACAATCACTTTTTATGAATACATATACCCCCGAAATCTTACGCATTTTCGAGAAAAAAATTCAAGTAGTTGCCTAAATTTTTTGGCGAAAATAAAAAGATTCAAACCATTTTGGAAAAATTATTTTTGGCTGCGGGGGTCAATTACAATCATTTTTTATGAATACATATACCCTTGAAATCCTACGCATTTTCGAGAAAAAAATTCCTAAACGAAAATATAATGTATGGCTAGAAATGTCCCCTGAAAATTTCATGCGAATTTTTAAAAAATCATAACTTCTGAACGGATTGAAGGATTTTAATGTTTAAACAGGCAAATAACGCGTATTTTAATGAAGAATATGTAGAAATTCTAAAAATATTGGAAAAGTTGTTCCTTGACCCCGTAAAGTGTGAAAAACTCCATAAAAATGGTCCAATTTTCAAACAGCCATAACTCCTACAATAGTGAACGTATCTCATTGAAATTTAGCATAGAAGTAGAGCTCATGGATACCTACAAAAAAGTATTAAACAATATTTCCGTACAGCGTCAAACAAATTTATTAAAAATCATGTTTACCATAAGGGGTACTCGTGAAATTATCATTTTTCTCATCTTTGCAATCAAGATGGAAACAGGTCGTTAACGTTTATGGAAATTACATTACAAATTGACGAACGGTATACAAACTTATTATACACCTTTGCTGAAAGAATCAAAATTTCTTGACAAATGATTTCCATAAAATAAAATAAATGTCTATGATTTATATACTCCATTTTTTATAGTTTTACCATTTTATCAAAAGGAATAAACGATTTGATATTTGATATCATTCTTTTTTAAATTATCAAATAGAAATTAATCCTGAATTGAAAATATAATTTCATTAGGGATTTTGTATTACAGAATTGATCGATGATATATTTAGAATCAAAATTTCTAGACAGATGATTTCCGTAAAATAAAATTAATGTCTATGATTTATATACTCCATTTTTTATAGTTTTACCATTTTATCAAAAGAAATAAACAATTCGATATTTGATATCTTTCTTTTTTAAATTATCAAATTACGTAGAAATTAATCTTGAATTAAAAAATATAATTTCATTAGAGATTTTGTATCACAGAATTGATCGACGATGTATTTACAATTTAAATAGAATTAATGTTTCTATACGGAAGACATTCGTGCACAGCTGTGTATATGTACATAAAATGCGTAGTTCGATATCTGAAAGCGCGTAAATGATGATTTATAATCATGAAATCACGTAAAGGAGGATATAAATTCGTCCTTGCGGCGTGCCATATTTCAAAGAAGACAATCGACGTTAAATTTGCATTTAACGTTTAAGACGTCGCGCTTCAGACTGAAAATATGATTCAAATAGTGTCATATTTGTTAAAAATATTCTCGCTATAGAGAAAAGTCTCTGTATTTAACCTCGCGAAAAGTCTAAAACATTTTTATGCCAGCTTCTAAGTAACTTAACACTTTGACTGCCACGTCAGCCATATTTGGTCGACAGGATTTACCATTATGATACTAGAAAAATTAATTCTCAAGTTAAGACGTCGAGGGAAATAAATTTGGATAGAATTTGTGAATTTTAACAAGGTTACAAAAATAAGTAGCGAAACAAATTTTAGGTTATGTAGCTTACAATGGTCTGAAATCAGAATTTTACTTGTGCAGAATATTATACAGTTTTGATCTGGCAGTGAACGTGTTAAACAGTCTGTATTTGCCATATTCAACGTAATTGTAAATTGGAAACCTATAAATATGAAATTAAATTTATAGTTACGAATGTTAGAAGTGATGGGGATAGAATGATAGTAAGGTAAATTCGATATGAACTAAATAATATGAGTGCAAGAGTTGTCTAAGAAAAAAGGATTGTATATATAGCAACCGAGGGGTCGATCGAGCGCTTGTGAGAGCGCGAGCCCTCTGGTGGCGAGTATGGGAGGCGACGCCACAAAGACATGGAGTAATTTGACTTGATTCCATCTCACAACGCGTAGCTGATTAATCAATTTCTGTTAAAGTAAGTACCTAGTAGTTATCGACGACTAGTTGTAATTTTAACACTTTGACTGCCACGTCAGCCATATTTGGTCGACAGGATTTACCATTATGATACTAGAAAAATTAATTCTCAAGTTAAGACGTCGAGGGAAATAAATTTGGATAGAATTTGTGAATTTTAACAAAGTTACGAAAATAAGTAGCGAAACAAATTTTAGGTTATGTAGCTTACAATGGTCTGAAATCAGAATTTTACTTGTGCAGAATATTATACAGTTTTGATCTGGCAGTGAACGTGTTAAACAGTCTGTATTTGCCATATTCAACGTAATTGTAAATTGGAAACCTATAAATATGAAATTAAATTTATAGTTACGAATGTTAGAAGTGATGGGGATAGAATGATAGTAAGGTAAATTCGATATGAACTAAATAATATGAGTGCAAGAGTTGTCTAAGAAAAAAGGATTGTATATATAGCAACCGAGGGGTCGATCGAGCGCTTGTGAGAGCGCGAGCCCTCTGGTGGCAGTATGGGAGGCGACGCCACAAAGACATGGAGTAATTTGACTTGATTCCATCTCACAACGCGTAGCTGATTAATCAATTTCTGTTAAAGTAAAGTACCTAGTAGTTATCGACGACTAGTTGTAATTTTAACACTTTGACTGCCACGTCAGCCATATTTGGTCGACAGGATTTACCATTATGATACTAGAAAAATTAATTCTCAAGTTAAGACGTCGAGGGAAATAAATTTGGATAGAATTTGTGAATTTTAACAAGGTTACAAAAATAAGTAGCGAAACAAATTTTAGGTTATGTAGCTTACAATGGTCTGAAATCAGAATTTTACTTGTGCAGAATATTATACAGTTTTGATATGGCAGTGAACGTGTTAACAGAACAAATTTCCAATAATTATTGCTCTGTCGTTACGTATGTAATTATTAAAGTACGTATATTCACTTTATAGATTATGGTGCTTTGTAAATGTAAGTTACCTCGCTCAGAAGTTTATGAAATTGGAATTCAGGATAATTATGGAAACTGGAGAATCACTCTGTGCATGAACTTCAGGCATTTGCATTTCATGAATATTTATTAACCCACTAGTTGTCAAAAACGTTCAAACTAAACATTTATGGGAAATATTGGAAACTATAACACTTTTCTAAAGTGTTATTTAACAAATTCAACCGCAATTAAACAGACGTATGTACGAAAAATTTTCAATATAAATTTTCTCAAAAATGAAACGCAAATTACGACAAAAAATTTAATTCCAAATTTTCGATTCAGTTTTGCAAGAAAAATCGCTCTAATTGCTAGCAAGAGTAAACAATAGACAATTTCAAATAAAATTTAATCAAGTAGATATGAAATTTAGCATGATTTCTAAAATGTCTCAAAATTATTCGTTTATCACATAATTTGATGAAAATTAGATTTGAAAAATTTTCTACACGTACTCACACAACTGAAAAAGATTAAAACTAGTAGTTGAATGATTCTATTTCGTATAATTTCTCTAAAAATAAATGGTAAAAATTGTTTACTGTCTCGTGGACTGTTGATAACTCTCGTGAGTTCGGTTTGGTTTGCACCTCTGCTTATTGCTAGCAAGAGTAAACAATAGACAATTACAAATAAAATTTAATCAAGTAGATATGAAATTTAGCATGATTTCTAAAATGTCACAAAAATATGCGTTTACGTCATAATTTGATGAAAATTAAGAAAAACTTTCTACACGTACTCACGCAACTGAAAAAGATTAACACTTTACCGACCGGTAGCGGTTGATTAATCTACTATCGGTCGGTAAGCGTTGGTCGGTAAAAAAGTTGATTAATACGCTATCGGTCGGTAAGTGTTGGCCGGTAAAAAAGTCGATTAATAGGCTATCGGTCGGTAATGTGTTAAAACAAGTAGTTGAATGATTCTATTTCGTGTAATTTCTCTAAAAATGAATGGAAAAAATTGTTTACTGTCTCGTGGACTGTTGATAGCTCTCATGGGTTTGGTTTGGGGGTGTTGAAGGAACCATTCAGCCGTGAGTTTTTGGGAACAGGTGCTAGTCGAACGTTCATTCCGTGTAAATGCAAGAGACGACCGCGTTACAGCAGGTATCGCGCTTTATTAGAGCAACTTTAATCATAGAGCGTAACGAAGCTCTGTTATTAGATCGAGGCTAACACGCGAGTTCGAGGAAATTGTCAAGCTCGCCGGATTAAACTGACAGTTTGGTCAGTGATGTGCAACGTTGCTTAGAAATTGAGAACAGAGAACCGTTCACGCAAGCTTTGCCGCGTTGGAGGTTGAATAGGCAGATTAATTAATTTTCCGTTCATCTCGTGATTAAGACGAAGATGCCTGCGAGAAACATCCGATCGAGTAATGAACTTGACTCGATTTTCCAAGCTCTCATAAATCACTATTTTGGAACATCGTTTGTCGAATCCAATTCTTCCATAAGCATTCAACACTTTCGATTTTTGGATGAATTTTAAAAAGGAACACTTTTTAGACATTTCAAGCTTTGAAACTTTAAGTCGAGAAAATTCGAATTGTTGTAATAAAAAATAAATCGAGAAACGTTCTTGGATTCTGTTTTCGTTAATCGAGAATATAATCTTTGTTTTGTAAAAACAAAGTAAAATTTTGATTCTAGACCATTGTAAGGTACTTAACCTAAAATTTGTTTCAGTATTTATATTTCTAACCTTGTTAAAATTCACAAATTCTAGCCAAATTTATTTCCCTCAATGCCTTAACTTGAGAATTAATATTTTAATATTATATAATAATTTTCACCTATATATGGGTGACGTGGAAGTTAAAGTGTTAATTTTTAATATTAAATTATAGTGTATGACTAGCGTAGTAGCGGAAGCTAGCGTAGTTTCGGTAGACCAACGTGAGGGCGCTGCGAGCAGACGAGAAATAAAGCAGCTTTTTAGATATTTCAAGCTTTGAAACTTTAACTCGAGAAAATTTGAATTGTTGTAATAAAAAATAAATCGATTAAGGTTCTTGGATTCTTTTTTGGTAAATCGAGAATATAATGTTTGTTTTGTAAACAGGGTTCTTAACACGTTCATTGCCAGACCAAAATCGTATAATATTCAGGAAAAATAAAATTTTGATTCTATAGACCATTGTAAGATACGTAACCTAAAATTTGTTTCAGTATTTATATTTCTAACGTTGTTAAAATTCACAAATTCTAGCCAAATTTAATGAAATTATTAATTCAATTGTAATCTACCTTAGGACTTGAATTAATATTTCGGTGACATATTTTATCGAAACTATTAATTCAAAATATTACTTTAGTTCAAGAGTCAAATTGTTCACTAAGCAATTTTAAGGTTATATCTACATTTAAAAGCAGACGAGAAATAAAGCAGCTTTCTAGATCGAGGTGAGGGCGCTGCGAGCAGACGAGAAATAAAGCAGCTTTTTAGATATTTCAAGCTTTGAAACTTTAACTCGAGAAAATTCGAATAGTTGTAATAAAAAATAAATCGATCAACGTTCTTAGATTCTTTTTTCGTTAATCGAGAATATAATCTTTGTTTTGTAAACAGGGTACTGCCAGACTAAAATCGTATAATATTCTGCTAAAGTAAAATTTTGATTAATTTTTTTGATTCCATTGTAAGGTACGTAACCTAAAATTTATTTCAGTATTTATATTTCTAACCTTGTTAAAATTCACAAATTCTAGCCAATTTTAATGAAATTATTAATTCAAAGTGGTTTCATCTACTTCAGGACTTCGAAGATTAACTCTTTTTTTTATTTCATGTTACATTTTTATTTTAATGAAACTATTAATTCAAAATGGTTTCATCTACTTTAGGACTTTCAAGGTCAACTTTTCTTTTTTATTTTAATGAAATTATTAATTCAAAGTGGTTTCATCTACTTGAGGACTTTCAAGATTAACTCTTTTTTTTATTTCTTGCTATATTTTTATTTTAATGAAATTATTAAATCAAAGTGGTTTCAACTACTTCAGGACATTCAAGGTCAATTTTCTTTTATTATTTCTTGCTATATTTTTATTTTAATGGAATTATCAATCCAAAATGGTTTCATCTTTTTTAGAATCTTCAGGATCTCTTTAATTGCGTTTTTTTACAATACTATGACATTGCACGATTGGAAAACCTAAAATAAAGAATAATTTCATTTGAGAGTCAACTAATAACTATAATAAACTAACAAGTAAACTAGTAAACTAGTAACTAATAAACTAATTGCTTCAAACAGCATCCAAACAAATAAGAATAATATATTATTTTAACAATAATCTCAATTGTCTAATTTCTTATCGTTTGTAGACCACCATGATCGCCAAAAAAAATTGAAATTTAAAAATATCTACGCAAGGGGATGAATTTTCTCAGGAACTAGAAAAGTAGTTTTATTTAGACTTTTGGTAACTTTTGTATTTTTATGGAAGATACACAAATATTTTGCCTTTAATTTTTCATCGTTTTTAGAACACCATAACCTCAAAAAAATATTGAAATTTATGAATATGTACGCAAAGGGGTGAATTTTCTCAGGAACTAGAAAAGTAGTTTTATTTAGACTTTTGGTAACTTTTGTAATTTCTTGGAAGATACACAAATATTTTGTCTTCAATTTTTCATCATTTCTAGAACACCATGATCGCCAAAAAAATTGAAATTGATAATAACAGTTTTACCTTAATTTTTCATCGTTTTTGGAACACCACAACTCAAAAATATTGAAATTTAAGGAATATGTACACAAAGGGGTGAATTTCTTCTCAGAAATTATAGCAAAAGTAGTAAGTTATTTAGACTTTGGTAACTTTTGTAATTTCTTGGAGATAGCACAAATATTTTGTCTCAATTTTTCATCGTTTTCTAGAATTACACATGATCGCTAAAAAAAATTGAAATTGATACACAAATATTTTACCTTTAATTTTTCATCGTTTTCAGAACACCATAACCTCAAAAAAATATTGAAATTTATGAATATGTACGCAAAGGGGTGAATTTTCTCAGGAACTAAAGAAGTAGTTTTATTTAGACTTTTGGCAACTTTTGTAATTTCTTGGAAGCTACACAAATATTTTACCTTTAATTTTTCATCGTTTTCAGAACACCATAACCTCAAAAAAATATTGAAATTTATGAATATGTACTCATTGGAATGCATTTTCTCAGTAACTAGAAAAGTAGTTTTATTTAGACTTTTGGTAACTTTTGTAATTTCTTGGAAGATACACAAATATTTTGTCTTCAATTTTTCATCATTTCTAGAACACCATGATCGCCAAAAAAATTGAAATTGATACACAAATATTTTACCTTTAATTTTTCATCGTTTCTAGAACACCATAACCTCAAAAAAATATTGAAATTTATGAATATGTACGCAAGGGGATGAATTTTCTCAGGAACTAGAAAAGTGGCTTTATTTAGAAAAGTGGTTTAATTAAAAAAATTTTTTTATAAGTCAGTTGACTATAACAAACTAATTGCTTCGTAAAGCATCCAACCAAATAAAAACAATACAAAATTTTAACAATGCTCCATTTTGTATAAATAAATGACGCTGAACGAGTCAAGAAACGAACGTTAAAGAATTGTTTATTTCTGTTGAAATATTCGAAATTCGTGGACGTGGAACTTTTTGACAAATGGCTGAATTAAGTTGTCGCGGAAGATGCACCTTGAATTCTCTATTCTTGAAGCCGCGATTACTATGCTGGCCGGGCATTGCCGTGTGTGCCTACGACGAATCGTTATTGCCCGGCCTCGACATTAAAAAGCGGCCACCTTACGATCGCGATGAATCGATCGTTGGTTCGAGGACTTTCTGGGGACATTCCATTACTTGTCGCCCAGCGGTTTCCATCGCTGACGCGTGAGTGGAAACTACGATCGCGCGCTACGCAATTGGTAAACGGAAATGTCATAATGTGGTCCAACTTTTGTCACCGCTGAAAGCATACCATAGCGTACGAAGGTGTGCTACTAGCCTTAATTTGCTGGCGGCGGCAAAACTAACCAGAGACTGTTTACTGAACGACGCTCTTTTCCACGAATTTCACACTTTATTTAGCGACAACTATTAAGGCCACGACAGTTTAAATTGCTCTATCGTCGAACACACAGGGCGAGTCTTCCGACACGATTATGTGGAATAAAAAGTAATTAAAAATGGTTTCGTCTACTTTAGGACGTTCAAGATCAACTTTTTTCTTTATTTCTTGCTATATCTCTCTATTTTAGTGGAATTACTGATTCGAAATGATTTCATAGGTTTTTTGAATTTTGAGGATCTTCCGACACGATCATGTGGAATAAAAAGTAATTAAAAATGGTTTCGTCTACTTTAGGACGTTCAAGATCAACTTTTTTTTTATTTCTTGCTATATCTCTCTATTTTAAAGGAATTACAGATTCGAAATGGTTTCATCGTTTTTTGGAATTTTGAGGATCTTCCGACACGATCATGTGGAATAAAACGTTATTAAAAATGGTTTCGTCTACTTTAGGACGTTCAAGATCAACTTTTTTTCTTTATTTCTTGCTATATCTCTCTATTTTAATGGAATTACTGATTCGAAATGGTTTCATCGTTTTTTGGAATTTTGAGGATCTTCCGACACGATCATGTGGAATAAAAAGTAATTAAAAATGGTTTCGTCTACTTTAGGACGTTCAAGATCAACTTTTTTTTTATTTCTTGCTATATCTCTCTATTTTAATGGAATTACTGATTCAAAACTGGTTTCATCGTTTTTTGGAATTTTGAGGATCTTCCGACACGATCATGTGGAATAAAAAGTAATTAAAAATGGTTTCGTCTACTTTAGGACGTTCAAGATCAACTTTTTTCTTTATTTCTTGCTATATCTCTCTATTTTAATGGAATTACTGATTCGAAATGGTTTCATCGTTTTTTGGAATTTTGAGGATCTTCCGACACGATCATGTGGAATAAAAAGTAATTAAAAATGGTTTCGTCTACTTTAGGACGTTCAAGATCAACTTTTTTCTTTATTTCTTGCTATATCTCTCTATTTTAATGGAATTACTGATTCGAAATGGTTTCATCGTTTTTTGGAATTTTGAGGATCTTCCGACACGATCATGTGGAATAAAAAGTAATTAAAAATGGTTTCGTCTACTTTAGGACGTTCAAGATCAACTTTTTTCTTTATTTCTTGCTATATCTCTCTATTTTAGTGGAATTACTGATTCGAAATGGTTTCATCGTTTTTTGGAATTTTGAGGATCTTCCGACACGATCATGTGGAATAAAAAGTAATTAAAAATGGTTTCGTCTACTTTAGGACGTTCAAGATCAACTTTTTTCTTTATTTCTTGCTATATCTCTCTATTTTAGTGGAATTACTGATTCGGAAATGTTTCATGGTTGTTTGGAATTTTGAGGATCTTCCGACACGATCATGTGGAATAAAAAGTAATTAAAAAATGGTTTCGTCTACTTTAGGACGTTCAAGATCAACTTTTTTCTTTATTTCTTGCTATATCTCTCTATTTTAATGGAATTACGGATTCGAAATGGTTTCATCGTTTTTTGGAATTTTGAGGATCTTCCGACACGATCATGTGGAATAAAAAGTTAATAAAATATGGTTTCGTCTACTTTAGGACGTTCAAGATCAACTTTTTCTTTATTTCTTGCTATATCTCTCTATTTTAATGGAATTACTGATTCGAAATGGTTTCATCGTTTTGGAATTTTGAGGATCTTCCGACACGATCATGTGGAATAAAGTAATTAAAAAATGGTTTCGTCTACTTTAGGACGTTCAAGATCAACTTTTTTCTTTATTTCTTGCTATATCTCTCTATTTTAATGGAATTACTGATTCGAAATGGTTTCATCGTTTGGAATTTTGAGGATCTTCCGACACGATCATGTGGAATAAAAAGTAATTAAAAATGGTTTCGTCTACTTTAGAACGTTCAAGATCAACTTTTTTTTATTTCTTGCTATATCTCTCTATTTTAGTGGAATTACTGATTCGAAATGGTTTCATCGTTTTTTGGAATTTTGAGGATCTTCCGACACGATCATGTGGAATAAAAAGTAATTAAAAATGGTTTCGTCTACTTTAGGACGTTCAAGATCAACTTTTTTCTTTATTTCTTGCTATATCTCTCTATTTTAAAGGAATTACAGATTCGAAATGGTTTCATCGTTTTTGGAATTTTGAGGATCTTCCGACACGATCATGTGGAATAAAAAGTAATTAATAATGGTTTCGTCTACTTTAGGACGTTCAAGATCAACTTTTTTCTTTATTTCTTGCTATATCTCTCTATTTTAATGGAATTACTGATTCGAAATGGTTTCATCGTTTTTTGGAATTTTGAGGATCTTCCGACACGATCATGTGGAATAAAAAGTAATTAAAAATGGTTTCGTCTACTTTAGGACGTTCAAGATCAACATTTATTTCTTGCTATGTCTCTCTATTTTAGTGGAATTACTGATTCGAAATGGTTTCATCGTTTTTTGGAATTTTGAGGATCTTCCGACACGATCATGTGGAATAAAAAGTAATTAAAAATGGTTTCGTCTACTTTAGGACGTTCAAGATCAACTTTTTTCTTTATTTCTTGCTATATCTCTCTATTTTAATGGAATTACTGATTCGAAATGGTTTCATCGTTTTTTGGAATTTTGAGGATCAACTATGTTTATATGTTGCACGAAAAAATACAACATCGTTTAATATAGTTATGATATATTGATATAATGATATAATTACTATAGTTACTAGATTTCTGCTCGAAAAATGTTGTAAGTATTCATTTGGAACGAAGACACTTTGAAAATGAGCACACTGATATATTTTTATTTGATACATAATGATTATAAATTAAACGTTTTGTTTAATCATTAAAAATCGTAAAAATTTGTTTTCTTCGTCCTCCAAAATTGTTGCCCAGAAAATGTTACAATTTGATATATAGGGTTTTTGGCCACCTCTGGGAAAAATTTTAATAGGACATTCTGGAAGCCAAAATAAGACGAAAAACAAGAATACCAATTTGTTGATTGAGGCTTCGTTAAAAAGTTATTAACATTTCAAGTTTACTAACAGCTGTTCGCAGATTGCCGTTTCACATGCAGGACTTTAAACGTTAATAACTTTTTAACAAAGCCTCAATCAACAAATTAGTATTCTTGACTATCGTCCTATTTTAGTCTCTAGAATCTCATATTAAAATTTTTCCCAAGAATAATTAAAACGAAACAAGTTTATATTAAAAAATAAAAGCTGTTTATAGTTACGAAAATAAAAAAAACTTCGAACAAAATTGTTCTGTATCATTTTTATAAAGTTGTTTACCATTACGAAAATAAAAAAAACTTCGAACAAAATTGTTCTCTATTATTTTTATAAAGTTGTTTACCGTTACGAAAATAAAAAAAACTTCGAACAAAATTGTTCTGTATCATTTTTATAAAGTTGTTTACCGTTATGAAAATAAAAAAAGCTTCGAACAAAATTGTTCTGTATCATTTTTATGTGACATAATTGTCTATACTACTTCGAGTAGAGAAACTTTTAATAATTATCGATGCAAAATCGAGCAAAAACAATACCATATAGTTGTTACGAAAGAGGGATGAAGTACATAAAACAGTGATTCGAAACTTCGACATCGTTTTCGCGTGATTTGTCAATCCCAATAAAATGGTTGACGAATGAATATCTCTGTATTATGTCTTATCTCCGAGTACTACGAGTTTGCTGCGATACCAGCGACTTTTATATTCAGTTTTCTTCATATTTTTACCCGAGGGTTTGTCCCTTTCCATCCATCAGTTTATCCCATGGATCAATCTTTAACTTCTCCATGAAAATGGTCGTTCGTATGGCCCAACGTTTATCTCCGTCAAAACAAACTTTTATTGTCCAAACTCGATAATAAAACAAATGTAAGGATATCAGAAAAATTAGGCTAACATTATGCAAACGTTTCAGACGAAGTAAATGCCCTCGAGAAATCAGGAGCAAACAATTTCTACTAAAAGAAATACGAAATGAGGAATGGGAAATTAAGATTTGCTTCTTTTTGGGCAAAGTAATGAATTGTTTCGAAGTGTTTAATTTAATTTGAGAATACCTTTTCTCTTATATCGTAAAATGCTTGATTTACAGCTTCGAACTTTCCATTCCATTTTCTAAAAAATTTTCGTGACTGATTTTTTAATATTCATTCAATGTGGAATATTTTTAATATCTTTTTATTGGGTCATTCCATACGTTCGTGTCGAGTTTTCTACTGCAATTTCAAGTAATATTTTAAATAATATAATGGAATTTTATAAAAATACTAAACCTCTTTTCAAGAAAACTTGCTTGATTTTTTTTTTTAAAAGTTCAATGTTTTTCTTTAAAACGTTAACATTTTCAAATTGTTTATCCACTGATAAAGCTTATTATAATGTTCGATTTTATTATGTGATAGCAAAAATATTCATGCAACCAGGCTCTAGCATGATCAAGAAAATTTTGTTCCATTAGTGGATTCCAAACTTCGAACTTTGACATAATATCTATTCTTTTAAATTTTTATGAATGATGTTATTATGCTTGAAATTTCATAAGTCCCCTTGACTGACAAATTTTCTTTGTTTTCTATTAAATTACAAATTTTATCTCCGTCAATTTCTTAATATATTAAAGACAAGACATTGTTGATGTACTATTATTTCTTATACAGATGTAAGGAAGGCATCCTTAGTCTGTTTGAATGTGGCGCGTGAGTAGTATGTCGCGATCTCCATACGTGGCGCTAGAGTGACGAGTCGAGGGAGATGTGCCACGAGGGTAAATGCGACATTTATTTGAAAGAGTGATTAGTGTACAAGAAGGGTGTGAATAAGAACATTGAATGTTGTTTTATAATGTATTATTTATCGGTAGGTTGGTGGTGTAAAATAAGTATAAGTATTTATCTGTAAAAACAAAGACGTTATTAAATTCAACGCAATGCAATATGACTACTTAATGAATTGACAGTCAATTCTACCTATAAAAACAAACAAACAACATTCACTGTTCTTATTCACACCCTTTTTGTATACTAACCACTCTTTCAAATAAATGTCGCATTTACCCTCGTGGCACATCTCCTCGACTTGTCACTCTAGCGCCACGTATGGAGATCGACATACCACTCACGCGCCACATTCAAACAGACTAAGGATGCCTTCCTTACAAACATATGATGGAATTTTTATGAAAAATAGTAAACCTCTTCTCGTTCAAAAACTCCGTCCCCTTGTTTTGTCAAAGCCATTGTATCGTCGCTCCAAAACTTGCTGGATATTTTATTCAAATTTAGTTTAACGCTTTTCATTAAAACGTTGACATTTTCAAATTGTTCATCCACTAATAAGCCTGGAGATTGTTATATATTATATCTTATAAGATTCGGTTTTATTATATGCTAACAGAAATATTTACGCAATCAGGCTCTACCACGATTAAGAGAATTTTGTTCCATAAGCTAGTGTGGATTCCAAACTTCGAACTTTGACACAATATCTATTTGTTTCAAATTTCTATGAATTGTTGATGTTACTATGTTTGAAATTTCAGAAATCACCTCAACTGACAAATTTTCTTTGTTTTTTATTAGATTACAAATTTTATCCTCATCAATTTCAGAATATTGAACGGCACGAACTTATGGGACGACCTAATATATTAGAATCGAAAAATGAATATTAATCCATACTAAAAAGTTTAGTAAAGAACTTATTTATGCATAAGCACGATAAAACAAAGACAAGGGGCACAAGTAGAGAATTCGTTTTGTAAAAATATTAAAAATAACGATATTGAAACACGTGGTACGAAGATATATTATGACGAGAATTTTACGTTGTCTGCCATTTTGTTGTCACTTTTCGTTCAGCGTTCAGTATTCCATTCTACATGGGGACTCGTTATTATACAGGGTGTTCGGCCACCTCTAGCAAAAATTTTAATGAGCGATAGTAGAGGCCAAAATAAGACAAAAATCAAGAATATCAATTTGTTGATAGAAGCTTCGTTAAAAGTTATTAACAATTAAATTCAAAAATTTCAAATCGTTCTGGAAAAATTATTTTCCGGTTGCGGAGGTCAACTACAATCATTTTGGTGAGTACACATACCTCGAAATCCTATCTACTTTCGAGAAAAAAATAGAGTAGGTGCTGAAATTTTTCGGCGAAAAAAAATTTTTCAAATCGTTATAAAAAATTATTTTTCGGTTGCGGGGGATCGAATTCACAATCATTTTTATAATTACACATACCTCCGAAATTGTACGCACTTTCGAGAAAAAAATTCCTTACTGAAAATCCAATTAGGTCCCTTTTCAACGGAGAAAAGAAAAATTGCAAATCGTTGTGGAAAAATTATTTTCGGTTGCGGGGGTCAATTGATACAATCAGTTTTGTCATTAGAACATACCCACGAAATCCTGCCCACTTTCGAGAAAAAAAAAATAGAGAAAGGTGTGATATTATTCGAAAAAATTAAAAAATTGCAAATCGTTGTGGAAAAAATTATTTTCGGTTTGTAGGGTTCAATTACAGTCATTTTTTGGTGAATAGACATACCCTGAAATCTTGCGCATTTTCGAGAAAAAATTCAGTAAGGGCTTTGAAAGCACTTTAAACGTTAATAACTTTTTAACGAAGCTTCCATCAACAAATTGGTATTCTTGATTTTCGTCTTATTTTGGCCTCTACTATCGCTCATTAAAATTTTTGCTAGAGGTGGCCGAACACCCTGTATATATTAGAATCGAAAAATGAATATTAATCCATACTAAAAAGTTTAGTAAAGAACTTGTTTATGCCACGATAAAACAAAAACAAGGGGTACAAGTAGAGAATACGTTTTGTAAAAATATTAAAAATAACGATATTGAAACACGTTGGACGAAGATATATTATGACGAGAATTTTACGTTGTCTGCCATTTTGTTGTCACTTTTCGTTCAGCGTTTAGTATTCTATTCTACAGTTGGGGACTCGTTTAATACTCCGGTGACGTTTCGAGCCACTCCCGAAACGGAAGCCAAACTAATAATTCGAACCGGCGAAACACACGTGACGATGACAAATAAATACCATCACATGACGCGGAGGAATAAATTTCAATTAGGAAATGATGGAGTTCCATTTACAAATTCAGTCTGAGAAGTAATGTGTGCGTAAGAGCACATGATTTTAATCACGTGTTCAGTTAAGTCTAACTGTAGTCACGCGCAACAGCATAATAATTAACCTTTTAGCTCGCTTGGGTTAACAGTGTCGTTCAACCAAGTAGAGACATTCTGCCTCAATGTCTTACACTTGTAAATTATAACTCATAATGGTACATATAAATTGTATCGTACTCATCGATAATATCGACGGGTTCGTGTTGATTTTCAGTCGCATTATTAATAGCGTTCACCGAGTATAGCCTAACAGAAGCACATCGAAAGTGTACTCCACTGCAGAAAACTAAATATCTCTATTACTAACTGATCAACGAAATATTAGAAGCCATGAAATATAGCTTGAAAGAAAGGAAATTTTTATAGTTGATTATAGATATTTATAATTGAAATAATTCTGTGATTTGTAGTTAGAACTAATCTTTCTTACTTGAATATATTGTTATAAATTTATACATTTTATCCTTGCAAAATAATTTTGTGATTTGTGATTTGTCATTAGAACTAATCTTTTTTACTTGAATGTGATATTATAATATTAATATGATATTTTATCCTTGCAAAATAATTTTGTGATTTGTCATTAGAACTAATCATTTTTACTTGAATATATTGTTATAAATTTATACATTTTATCCTTGCATAATAATTTTCTAATTTATCGTTAGAACTAATCTTTTTTACGCGAATATAATGTTATAAATTTATACATTTTATCCTTGCAAAATAATTTTGTGATTTGTCGTTAGAACTAATCTTTTTTGCTTGAATATAATGTTATAAATTTATACACTTTATCCTTGCAAAATAATTTTGTGATTTGTGATTTGTCATTAGAACTAATCTTGTTTACTTGGATACAATGTCATAGATTTATACATTCTATTTTTGCATGTTTTTCTTTTATCTCTTGGAAAAAGAACGCGGCAATATAGTAATCTATCATGTAACACTTGTAACGTCAGATACGAGAAAGATTTTTTTCAGATTATAGTATTTGTTCATTGAAAGATAAATAACTACTGTCGTCGTATGAACAAGTCCATTGATAAATTAAACATCCATCGAGAGGTTTTGTTTTACGTTTCGCGTTATTTTTGTACTATCAAATAGTATGAAAATGTATATGAATATTTTTGGACGCTATAAAAGACTTTTTGCAGAGCAATTCGTCAACTCTATCGCTAAATTTTGGAAAACTAAGTACCAAGATGGCTGAAAAAATCGACGTTGTGGACGTTTGGAGTAATTAGAGCCATTTTGGAGCTATTGTACTCGAAATAGAGTCTCAAACGGGCAAAAAACGTGATGAAAACCTTCTTGAAAAATGATAGTTTGCATTTTCAAGTTATTTATCAAATTTAGCAATCTTGGATAAATTTTACATTAGTAGAATGTTTATTTATTGATAAATTTTGCATCAAACTGGAAAAAATATTTTTTAACATGGTCAAACGCAATATATAGTTCGAAACAGGAAAGATGTGATTTAGACCAGTTTCATAATGATTGTGACATTTCATAGTAAAATTTCTACTTTAAAGTTACTTAGAACTCGTTTAAAAAAAAAGAATGTTTCTTTGATAATTCAAAGTGAAAAAAGCATAATTTATATGTAAATTTTCTAATTTCATATAAGTTGGAAAAAAATATTTTTTGACATGGTCAAACGTAATATAGTATATTTCAAAACAGGAAAGATATCATTTGGGCCAGTTTCATAATAACTGATATTTAATCGCAGGATTTATACTTTAGATACTAAAACTGTTTTTGTAAAGAAAATGATGATTCTCTGATAATTAAAAATGAAAAAAGCACCATTAATTTGCAAGTTCTCGAAAAATGAACGGTACATCTATAGAGCAATTTTCAGGTTTTACTATGAATATAATGAAAAATCCACCATTTGTTTGCAAGTTCTCACAGAAAATGAACGATGCATCTATCGAGCAATTTTCACGTTCTACAATCGCGAGTTTTTCATTTAAGAAAGGGATGAAACAGTAGATGACAAAAGAACTCAGATTGGATATGACGAATGACAATTCAAAATGAAAAATCCACCATTAATTTGCAAGTTTTCACAGAATGCATCTATCGAGCAATTTTCACGTTCTACAATCGCGAGTGTTTCATTTAACACTAGAAAGACTGAAACTTAGTATATACCTATATTGCCCAAAAGCAGTCAAAATGACTGCATCGTGAAAGAATAAATAATGTGTAAAGAAATTTGTTTAAAATTAATTTTTAATATTATGGTATAATATTATGAATTTAGAGCGCAGCAAAAATAAAATAAACAACTTGTTAGAACAAGTATCACTGCATAAAGATTCGAATAACAAGTACTACTTTAGCTTATTGAGGAAACTGTAGCAATTTTATCAATAGGTCTGCAGGTTGGAAGGTCTGGAGTGGAGAATCTGGATTAGATCTGAGTTAGGTCTGGGTTAGAGTCTGGATTACATCTGGATTAGATCTGGGTTAGGTCTGGATTAGATCTGAGTTAGGTCTGGATTTGCAGATCTGAGTTAGCTCTGGGTTAGAGTCTGGATTAGATCTGAATTAGATCTGGAGTTAGAGTCTGGTTTAGGTCTGGGGTTAGGTCTGGAGTTAGGTCTGGGTTAGGTCTGGATTAGATCTGAGTTAGCTCTGGAGTTAGAGTCTGGATTAGATCTGAGATTAGATCTGGGTTTAGGTCTGGTTTAGGTCTGGGTTTGAGTCTGGATTAGATCTCTGGGTTAGAGTCTGGAGTTAAGTCTGGGTTAGAGTCTCTCATTTACACTGTTGTTGTGGCCATTTTTGTAATTTCCAAGTGGCCCATGATTTGGTTTTGGACTCAAAAAAATGTCGAGATGGGACTTGACGAACAATGCTTTTAAGTGTTTTATTTGAAATTTACCTGTATTGAAATAAGTGTTTTATTTACACTGTTGTTGTATTTTGTAATTTCCAAGTGTATGATATCTGTTTTGGTTTGGACTTGAAAGAATGTCGACTAGAAACTTGACGAAGGTGCCTCTGAGATCCAAAATTGATGTAGGAATCACACTCGACATAGGAGTGCAAAGGGTTAAGATAATTTGGATTATTAACTATTCAGACCTAACCCAGACCTAACCCAGACCCTAACCCAGGAGCTAACTCAGATCTAATCCGGGCCTAACCCAGACCTAACTCAGAATCTAACTCAGATCTAATCCAGACTAACTACAGATCTAACTCAGACCCTGAATCAGAGGTTAGAGTCTAGGTTATGTCTCGGTTAGAGTCTGGAGTTGGGTCTGGATTAGAGTCTGGGTTGGGTCTGGGTTAGGTCTGGGTTAGAGTAAGCCCAAATCGACAATTTATCTATGTACTTGTATGTTATCATGTGTTGGTAATCGAAAAAAAATGAAAACTGTTATTTCAATACAGAGTCGATCTGGTCATATAAGAAATTTACTCAATTCAATAATAAGAGTCATTTGATTATTTAAAATTTCCCAAGCAGTCAAAATGACTGCTTTTTCGGGCAATATAGGTATAACACATGTATACAGGGTGCGGCATTTTAAACAGGTCACCTGAATAACTCGCTTGTTTTTGAAGATAGGAGAAAATGCATTAGACCAAACTTACTTGGTATCAGGGGCTCATAATCTGGTATTACCAAATTTTCTGTAGGTGGAGGCGACAAAGAGATATGAAGCTCAACTCTGTTTTTTAAATGGAGACAGTATATTTTTTTACTTACATTCTGATAGAGAGGTGTTTCAAAGGCCGAATACAATGACCTATTATGAAGGTCATTCAAAGGTCACCAAAGTCAACTGCAATAGAAAATAAATTGTCTCAGAGTACTTTTCGAACACTTGGATACTTTGATACTGCTAACTACAAGAGTGTTCAAAATGGCGACCTTGTAATTTATGGATACATAGTCTAAATCGTTGCAATACTGATTGTTAATGTGTAATATTCGTAAAATACTTCGTCGACTGATCCCACTTTCGCGTTTCAGTTGTCTTGTACTAACATCTGGATCTCGTTATTACAGCTACTACAATATTTAACTCAGAGTTTCCATCATTAGTTGCTCGTTTGCAAGATTACGTGTTTTGATATCCACAGTTCCAGTTTGCTTGGAACTTTTTTATAATGTTTGTAAAGACAGAAAGTGACGGTCTATTATTATTACGATCAGGAAATGTTTCACCATATATACGTACCGCTTCCCTCATAATTCTATGACATTCACCATAAATAAGAACCATTTCTACTTTCTCTGCTATCATGTAACGCATTTTAGAAAACTGAACATTTCAGACTGAATAAATATTACGAAAGCTGTACTCTGATCGGTAGTCAGAATTACCAATAATGTTTGAGGATACAGATAAACACAATGTGTGATTGAATGTTTGTTTTATCTTTTGTGACCTGTGTCACATCAATACACACACGTGATATACAAGTATTCAAGAAAGAAGTACTCTGAGACAATTTTAACATTTTCTATTGCAGTTGACTTTGGGTGACCTCGAATATGACCTTCATAATAGGTCATTGTATTCATATGTAAACACTCTATCCAGAATGTAAGTAAAAAAATATACTGTTCCATTTAAAAAACACGAGGATTTGACCTTCATATCTCCTTGACGCCTCCACCTACAGAAAAAATTGGTAATACCAGATTATCTTCCCCCGATACCCAGTAAGTTTGGTCTAATGCATTTTTCTCTATCTTCAAAAACAAGCGAGTTATTCAGGTGTTTCCTGTTTGAAATGCACTTATATATGTATATACCGGAAATGAAGGAGGGAAGAGGTAACTACAATTATTAATAAACGCATTTATATGTTGTACAAAAAGTCACAAAATTCTAAGAAATTGTGTCATTATATACATAATTGTTTTTCTAATTGAAATTAAAAAGCAGTCAAAATGACTTCCTTGGGCAATCTAGTGTTAAGAAGGGGATGAAACAGTAGATGACAAGATGACAAAAGAACTCAGATTGGATACGACGAGTGACAATTCAAAATGAAAAATCCACCATTCATTTGCAAGTTTTCACAGAATGAACGGTACATCTATAGAGCAATTTTCACGTTCTACAATCGCGAGATTTTCATTTAAGATTTAGATGAAAGAGTAGATGAGAAAAGAACTCACCGCAGATTGGATATGACGACGGTGTAGTTGCCCTCAATGCTGACCAGGCCAACGTTCTGAAGTATAATGCCGGTGATCAGCATGCCGATCAGGGCAGGAAGGGTGGTTAAGGAGAAGAGCCATCCCCCGAAATGTGCCACTATTGACAGAGCAGCAAGACCGAAGAGCTGGCCACCAGGGGCTGCGTCGTCGCCGATCACCGAATAGACGATACCCCAGAGCAACAGCCCTAACAGGAAGAGACACAACAGTCTGGCGAATTTTCTGTAGCTGGGGCAAAATGGCTGCGGACAGGCTCTTTTCCAGCCGGGTGGCTCCCACGATGGCGTGTCGTCGCGACCGTGGCATCGCGAGCAAAATACGTACAACCACGACCTGAAAGGGACATTAAGGAAAAGTAGTGTTACAGCTGTCGTTCCTTTTGACCTGTTGCTCGCGTTCTTTCCACCTCGTTTCACCCGTAGTGAGACAGAAGCTTTTGGCAAAAAAAATTGGAAGAACTTTCTGCGAGTCTTTTCACCAAAACGAAATTTCAATCGAGCATTCTTAACACTAGATTTACGGAAGTCGTCAATTTGACGGATGTCTGATTCCATATTTAAAATTGAAGAACGCGTAAATATTATTTTTTAACAACTTGTGTTGAATTTGATCGATGCAATGGCACGAATACATATTCTAATTAAAAGAAAAATCGTATTGTAAGGTAATCGTGAACATGAAAGGTATCAATAAATATACGTGCGATCAATGCCCGTAAATCTAGTGTTAAATATATTCAAGTTAGTTGTTATTTTAGAATTTTTTGAGTCATTGTTTACGAATTTGAGGATCACAAAACCACCACTTAAATTTCCATAAAACACCCTTTTGTTGAACATTTTCACCGAAATAAAATTTTAATTTTTAACTTGAAATTTTTAAATTTCATTCCAATATCAACATTTGTCAAATCTTTGTACAAATCCAACGTGTTTATTAAACCTTCATTGCACTATATTTTCCCCCAAATATAATATATTCAAATCATACTTTTTATTCTAGGATTTTAGAGTCGTTGCTTACGAATTTGAGGATCACAAGACCACCATTGCCATTAACACTTTGACTGCCAATTTAGAACGATAAAATTGTTTAAGAGACCAAAACTTTGATTTTAGACAATTGTAAACTACATAACTTAAAAGTATAACTTATCGCCTATTAAAATTTATTTTCTTTTACATTTCAACTTGAGAATTAATTGTTTTAGTTCCACTGTTAAAAGTTCTGTGACCCATATATGGGTCACGTGGCAGTCAGTGTTAAATTTCTATCAAAAAATTAGAAGAATCCTCTTTTGTCGAACATTTTCATCAAAATAAAATTTGAATCGAGCATTCTTAAATATATTCAAGTTACTTGTTATTTTAGAAATTGTTTACGAGACCAAAATTTTGATTTTAGACAATTGTAAACTACATAACTTAAAACTTATCGTAGTACTTATTTTCATAACTTCGAGTAAAATTTATGAAGCCTATTAAAATTTATTTTCTTTAACATTTCAATTTGAGAATTAATTGTTTTAGTTAAACTGTTAAAAGTTCTGTGACCCATATATGGGTCACGTGGCAGTCAAAGTGTTAAATTTCTATCAAAAAATTAGAAGAATTCTCTTTTGTCGAACATTTTCATCAAAATAAAATTTCAATCGAGCATTCTTAAATATATTCAGGCTACTTTTTATTTTAGAAATTGTTTACGAGACCAAAACTTTGATTTTAGACAATTGTAAATTACATAACTTAAAAGTATAACTTATCGTAGTACTTATTTTCATAACTTCAGTAAAATTTATGAAGCCTATTAAAATTTATTTTCTTTAACATTTCAATTTAAGAATTAATTGTTGTGATTCTACTGTTAAAAGTTCTGTGACCCATATGTGGGTCACGTGGCAGTCAAAGTGTTAAATTTCCATCAAAAAATTAGAAGAATTCTCTTTTGTCGAACATTTTCATCAAAATAAAATTTGAATTAAGCATTCTTAAATATATTCAAGTTACTTGTTATTTTAGAAATTGTTTACGAGACCAAAACTTTGATTTTAGACAATTGTAAATTACATAACTTAAAAGTATAACTTATCGTAGTACTTATTTTCATAACTTGAGTAAAATTTATGAAGCCTATTAAAATTTATTTTCTTTTACATTTAAATTTGAATATGTGGGTCACGTGGCAGTCAAAGTGTTAAATTTCCATCAAAAAATTAGAAAAATCCTCTTTTGTCGAACATTTTCACCAAAATAAAATTTGAATTAAATATTCCAATATCAATATTTGCCAAATCTTTGTACAAATCCAACGTATTTATTAACCTTTCATTGCACTATATTTTCCTTCAATTTTATTCAAGTTACTTGTAATTTTAGAATTTTTGAGTCATTGTTTACGAATTTGAGGATCACAAAAACCCCACTGTCATTAAATTTCCATCAAAAAATTATAAAAACCCTCTTTTGTGGAACATTTGCACCAAAATAAAATTTGAATTAAGTATTCCAATATCAATATTTGTCAAATCTTTGTACAAATCCAACGTGTTTATTAACCTTTCATTGCACTATATTTTTCCACAAATATAATCAAGTTACTTGTTAGTTTAGAATTTTTGAGTCATTGTTTACGAATTTTAGCACAAAACCTCCAGTGTTATTAAATTTCCATCAAAAAATTACAAGAACCCTCTTTTGTCGAACATTTTCACCAAAATAAAATTTGAATCGAGCATTCTTAAATATATTCAGGTTACTTGTTATTTTAGAAATTGTTTACGAGACGAAAACTTTGATTTTAGACAATTGTAAACTGCATAACTTAAAACTTATTATAGTACTTATTTTCATAACTTCGAGTAAAATTTATGAAGCCTATTAAAATTTATTTTCTTTAACATTTAAATTTGAGAATTAATTGTTTTAGTTCCACTGTTAAAAGTTCTGTGACCCATATATGGGTCACGTGGCAGTCAAAGTGTTAAATTTCCATCAAAAAATTAGAAAAATCCTCTTTTGTCGAACATTTTCACCAAAATAAAATTTGAATTAAATATTCCAATATCAATATTTGTCAAATCTTTGTACAAATTCAACGTATTTATTAACCTTTCATTGCACTATATTTTCCTTCAATTTTATTCAAGTTACTTGTAATTTTAGAATTTTGGAGTCATTGTTTACGAATTTGAGAATCACAAAACCCCCAGTGCCATTAAATTTCCATCAAAAAATTACAAAAACCCTCTTTTGTCGAACATTTTCAGAAAAATGAAATTTGAATTAAGAATTTCAATATCAATATTTGTCATATCTTTGTACAAGTTCAATGTATTTATTAATCTTTCATTGCACTATATTTTCCCTCAAATATATTCAAGTTACTTGTTATTTTAGAATTTTTGAGTCATTGTTTATGAATTTGAGGATCACAAAACCCCCACTGTCATTAAAATTTATTTTCTTTAACATTTCAACTTGAGAATTAATTGTTTTAGTTAAATTGTTAAAAGTTCTGTGACCTACACAGGGTGTTCGGCCACCTCTAGCAAAAATTTTAATGAGCGATAGTAGAGGCCAAAATAAGACGAAAATCAAGAATACCAATTTGTTGATGGAAGCTTCGTTAAAAGTTATTAACGTTTAAAGTACCGCCCTTACTGAATTTTTTCTCGAAAATGCGCCAAGATTTCAGGGGAGTATGTCTTGTCTACACCAAAAATGACTGTAATTGAACCCTACAACCAAATAATTTTTCCACAACGATTTTAATTTTTAATTTTCTCGAATAATTTCACACCTTCTCTATTTTTTCTCGAAAGTGGGCAGGATTTCGTGGGTATGTCTAATGACAAAGAACTGATTGTAGCATTATTTACCCCCGCAACCGAAAATATGAATTTTTTCCACAACTTTGATTTACCAATTTTTTTCCTCCGTTGAAAAATTTAGGCACCTAATTGGATTTTCAGTAAGGAATTTTTTCTCGAAAGTGCGTACAATTTCGGAGGTATGTGTAATGATAAAAATGATTGTAATTGATCCCCGCAACCGAAAATGAATTTTTAGAACGATTTGAAAATTTTTTTCGCCGAAAAATTTCAGCACCTACTCCATTTTTTTCTCGAAAGTAGATAGGATTTCAGAGGTATGTGTACTCACCAAAAATGATTGTAGTTGACCTCCGCAACCGAAAATAATTTTTCCCGAACGATTTGAAATTTTTAGATTTAATTATTGTTAATAACTTTTTAACGAAGCTTCCACCAACAAATTAGTATTCTTGATTTTTGTCTTATTTTGGCCTCTACTATCGCTCATTAAAATTTTTGCTAGAGGTGGCCGAACACCCTGTATATGGGTCACGTGGCAGAAAGTGTTAAATTTCCATAAAAAAAGTACAAGAACCCTCTTTTGTCGAACATTTGCACCAAAATAAAATTTGAATTCAGTATTCCAATATCAATATTTGTCAAATCTTTGTAAAAATCCAACGTGTGTATTAACCTTTCGTTGCACTATATTTTTCCTCAAATAAATTCAAGTCATACTTTTTACTCTAGAATTTTAGAGTCGTTGCTTACGAATTTGAGAATCACAAGAAAATTTGATCCCACTGCCATTAAAATTTTCATTTATACAGTGTTTTTGACTTTTCTCAAATACCCCTCGAGAAACTGTAATTTTTCAGTTTAATAAATTTACACCACTTCGATTGGTAAACTCTTTTCCTATTTTGCTCAGCAACCTATCTCAAATCAACACGACCTCAAAGAAAAACCGCGTTTCCATTAAAATTTCATGTTAAAACAGATATAATTTTCATCGAGGACTGCTCTTACTCGTAGATGCTCCAATTTTTCAATTTAATAAATTTCCACCACCTTTCAGAAAGTGTTTCACGCTTAATTTGAATGGTTTCGAACAACCATCAAGTATTTCACTCGTTCAATCCTCGAAAATATTAATATAAGCGTTTCGTGAGAAGCAAAGACAAAAAAGTAAGGCGTGCAAAGAAGGCAAGGTGCAGCTGAAGTGTTTCCAAACCGAACCGCGAATACTTGCTGAAGCACGTTGCAAGAAAAATTTTCTTTCCAGTGTTTTTTCCCCCGGTTTTCAAGATCACCGATTCGTTTTACGTGTGTAAGAACATATATTTTTTTTGTACGTTACACTTGACACTAATATGCACTCAGCAGTTAAAACGTGACCCGAAAACGACCTAAAACGTCAGAATATAAAATCAAACGTGAAATATTTACGGTTCTCGGACTTTTAGGTTTCAACCACAACGAAAGACAATATTCTTGAACCTAAACTGACGCGTTTATTGTCTCACTTTGTAGATATTTATGTAATATTTGGTATTGGATTTCTGTTATTGGTTATTTCAGAGTTTGGGAAAAATTTTACTCGTCTAATGGACGATTATTCGATTTACTATGAAACATCAAGATGTCCTTTAACCAGTTAAGTGTGTTTGACGACTATATCCGACATGGAGATGTGGCAGAATTTTGTGTCATGACGACTATATCCGTCATGCGTAAAATTTTGTTACAATTTGATATTTAAATTGTAATTTTGGCGAAAATTAAATTATATTCATGTAAATTTACTTAATATGTTTAAGATGTTTAGAGAGTAAAGACGATATAGAAACAAACAACATAAAAATTATAAATAATTAATATAAAAAAACCACATATACACACTGAATTAGTTTTCGTAATTGTATCGTTGTCTTTCATTAGTCATCACAGAAGCAATTACGGATTCATATATTCATTATGCATTGTACCATGCTTTGCTCAACACCATTCTCTAACAGCAAGTTAAAGTAAGAAATTGATTTTTCATGTTTTTTTTTCGTTTATATGCAAAATATTTATGTTAATTTAAGTAAATAAATAAAAAAAATAAAAGTCATTTTATTACAACTAAATTCATATTACACATATTCTGTGTTTGACGACTATACCCGCCATCGCTTGATTATCGCGACACACACTGGTGCGCGCTTTGCAAAGAGATCGCCACAGTTAACTGGTTAATTGTCAAGCCTGAAATTTTCACAATGAAAGACAATGTTCGCGAACCTAAATTGACGCGTTTATTGTCTCAATATATGCATAGATATTTATGTATTCGCTATTGGATTTCTGTTATCGGTTATTTCAGAGTTTGGGAAAAATTTTACTCGTGTGATGGACGATTATTCGATTTACTATGAAACATCAAGATGTCCTTCAATTGTCAAGCCTGAAATTTTCACAATGAAAGACAATGTTCGTGAACCTAACCCAGACCTAACCCAGACCTAATTCAGGCCTAATCCAGACCTAACCCAGACCTAATTCAGGCCTAATCCAGACCTAACCCAGACCTAACCCAGACCTAACCCAGACCTAACCCAGACCTAACCCAGACCTAATTCAGGCCTAATCCAGACCTAACCCAGACCTAATTCAGGCCTAATCCAGACCTAACCCAGACCTAATTCAGGCCTAATCCAGACCTAACCCAGAGTCTAATTCAGAGGCCCTAATCCAGACCTAACAGCAGACCTAATTCCAGGCCTAATCCAGACCTAACCCAGCAGACCTAATTCCAGGCCTAATCCAGACCTAACCAGATCTAATTCAGGCCCTAATCCAGACCCTAACTTGGACCTAACCCAGACCTAGTTTAGACCTAACCCAGACCTAACTTGAGACCCTAATTCAGGCCTAATCCAGACCTAACCCAGACCTAATTCAGGCCTAATCCAGACCTAACCCAGACCTAATTCAGGCCTAATCCAGACCTAACCCAGACCTAACCCAAACCTAACCCAGACCATAAAAGAAACTAATATTTTTGATTGAGGAATGTTATTGGTTATTTCAGAGTTTGGGAAAAATTTTACTCGTGTAATGGACGATTATTCGATTTACTATGAAACATCAAGATGTCCTTTAATTGTCAAGCCTGAAATTTTCACAATGAAAGACAATGTTCGTGAACCCAGACCCTAACTTAGACCTAGCAGACCCTAATTCAGGCCCTAATCCAGACCTAACCCAGACCTAATTTCAGGGCCTAATCCAGACCCTAACCCAGACCTAAATCAGGCCTCATCCAGACCCTAACCCAGACCTAATTCAGGCCTAATCCAGACCCTGCCCAGACTAATTCAGGCCCTAGTCAGACCCTAGCAAGACCCTAGCAGACCTAATTCAGGCTAATTCAGACCCTAACCCCAGACCTAATTTAGAGGCTAATTCAGGAACCTAACCCAGACCTAGATTCAGGCCTAGCCCAGACCCTAACCCAGACCTAGCAGACCTAACCCAGACCCTAGCAGACCTAACCCAGACCTATACTTCAAGACCTAACCCAGACCTAGCCTAACTCTTGACTTCTCTTGAATTTCCTAACTTGGAGCCTAATTCAGGCCTAATCCAGACCTAACCCAGACCTAATTCAGGCCTAATCCAGACCTAACCCAGACCTAACCCAGACCTAACCTAGACCTAACCCAAACCTAACACAGACCATAAAAAAAACTAATATTTTTGTTTGAGGAATGTTATTGGTTATTTCAGAGTTTGGGAAAAATTTTACTCGTATAATAGACGATTATTCTATTTACTATGAAACATCAAGATGTCCTTTAATGTTCAAGCTTAAAATTTTCGTGTTATTTGAAGCTCAATATACAAATATGATGATTTTAAAAACTTGAAAGAAAGTGATTTGAGAAAGAGAACTTACAACTTATCGTACAAGTTAAAAACTTGAATTTCATTTTAAAAATTTTTATAATCGAATAGAGTCTCTTATTCTAATTCATAGTAACAAAAACAACATTCATTCGAGTTCTTGTGATTGTGGAGCCCAAAGTACCACGAAATCACAAGACACGAAATTAGAGGCGTGTACGAAGTACTCAGAAATAAGAAATACAAATGAATTGCGCGAAGTGTGCTGATTTAAAAGTTCGAAGCAAGACGCGGCTGAAGAAGAAGAAGAAGAAGATGGAAAGAAAACGAAGCAACAAAGTCAATATGGCGGAACGAGCGAAACGAGAACTTTCAGAACGAAACCCTACACTAAATTATAGTTATACTATTATATTAACTATTTTAAAATGAGCTTATTATAGTTGTACCACGTTTTTATTATAAAATTAATCTCCTATATCTCGAAATGTTTTCATTCTCAAAAAACAACCGTAACTAATCAATTAACCTATATTTCTCAAAGTAAAATATAAAATTCGTTCGAAAAAAGAAAATTCTTTTTCTAATAGTCGAAACTATTTTAAAATGAGCTTATTCCATAAAATAGAGTTTTTTGAAATTTTTTTTCAGAAATACTTTCCTTTCTTGAATGTTATAAGCAATTTTTAGCGATGGCTACCGTTTGTGGTTTCAATTTCAAATTGAGCAAATGAATAAAATAGAAGAATATAATACAAAAATTAGTATATGAGAAGCATTATTCGTTTGGACTTACAATTAATTGGATTGGATTTAAAATTAATTAATATTTCTCAAAATGAAATATAAAATTCGTTCGAAAAAAAGAAAATTCTTTTTCTAATAGTCGAAACTATCTTAAAATGAGCTTATTCCATAAAATAGAGTTTTTTGAAATTTTTTTTCAGAAATACTTTCCTTTCTTGAATGTCACAATTTTCAACGATGGCTACCGTTTATGGTTTCAATTTCAAATGGAGCAAAATAGAAGAATATAATACAAAAATTAGTATATAAGAACCATTATTCGTTTGGATTTACAATTAATTGGATTGGATTTAAAATTAATTAATATTTCTCAAAATGAAATATAAAATTCGTTCGAAAAAAGAAAATTCTTTTTCTAATAGTCGAAACTATTTTAAAATGAGCTTATTCCATAAAATAGAGTTTTTTGAAATTTTTTTTCAGAAATACTTTCCTTTCTTGAATGTCACAATTTTCAGTTATGACTATCGTTTATGGTTTCAATTTCAAATGAAATCAATGAATAAAATAGAAGAATGTAATACAAAAATTAGTATATAAGAACCATAATTCGTTTGGATTTACAATTAATTGGATTGGATTTAAAATTAATAAAATTACGAGTTATTTTTCAACGATCAGAGGCTTGTAAATAAAGTATTATTCTCGTGCGTGTATTGTAATCAACTTCGTGAAATAAAAGAAACAAGGTTCCTCTGTTTATCAAAATTAAGACGTCTTTAACACCTTCTGCTGTAAGTGTGAACTTCTGGACAAGTATGTACAGTGGTATGCAAACATTTCGGGACAGTTATTGTTGGAAGAAAGAAAGATCAGTTCAGGTTAAAGCGTCTGACCCAATACGACTCGATTTTTTGTCGGGATTTATAAAATTTGTTAAAGTTGATACCAGAGTGATATATTAGAATTTAATACATAGTGATACATTAGAATTAATACATAGGTGGAATCGCAGATCGCGTTGACGAATAGAAAGGGGGGAAAACCGAAGTGGCGCCACAAGCGGCGACGCGATCTTAAACTAACAGAGTGGCCAACACAAAACATGGCGCGCGATTCAAACGCACAATAACAAAATTTATAAAATACTGAGAAGAATTTAGAAAAACTTGGTTTGTCTTTACGAGCAATTAAACGCAAACGTTTAGGTCATGATTGAGTATTTAACTGTAGTAATCACACAATTCCATTAGAATTAATTTGCATTTACAAAGCAACAAAGGAATTTAAACAGAATTATTAAAATAATTATTCGAAGAAAGTAGAATGTTAGTAGTTAATTTTATACAATTTCTTCGACTGTTATAATTAATTTTATTCATTTCTTATATGGTTTTTACATCACTTGCACGATTATAAAGAAAACCTAATCATAATAGTTGAAAATGTTTATGTTTTATTGCTGATAGCGACTAATCAACAAATTATGGAATTTTTAGAGCCAAAAACTTTCGTCGAAACGATCTCTTAAAAATTTTTAGACAAAATGTCGAAGATTTAGAATTCAGAAATATAGTAATCACTGAAACGAATTAAAGTTCAATTGTTACGAGAGAACAAAGATTTTTGACAATGTGTAATTGTCTGAAAAATCGAGGTAACACGAGTAAGGAAAATTACTAATTTTTTATTAGTCACACGTCTCACAAAGGCTGGCTAAAATGTCTGGTGACTCGCAATTATCTCGAAAATTGACCTTTCTATACTATAGTATAGTAAACTATACTATAATACTATAATACACTATACTATAGTATAGTAAACTATACTATAATACTATATTACACTATACTATAGTATGTAAAAAAATTCACCAAATTCACCAAATTCTCTGTATTAAATGATCGTCTTTATAGCAAACAAAATGTACAAAATTATAAACAATTGATGGAAGATCAATTCTCAAAAAAAAAACAAAGAATTAAACAATTTTTTTTCTTTCGTTTTTATTTAAAAAAAAAAAACCGAGACAAAATTGTAGCAATTGAGTGTAAATATATATATATATATATAGTATAGTAAACTACACTATAATACTATATTATACTATACTATAGTATATAAAAAAATAACTTCACCAAATTCTCTGTATTAAATGATCTTAGTTCGCTTGTTTATAGCGAATAAAATGTACAAAATTATAAACAATTGATGGAAGATCAATTCTCAAAAAAAAACAGAGAATTAAACAATTTTTTTCTTTCGTTTTTATTTAAAAAAAAAAAAACCGAGAAAAAATTGTAGCAATTGAGTGTGAATATATATACAGGGTGTTCAGCCACCTCTAGCAAATAATTTTAATGAGCGATATTAGAGGCCAAAATAAGACGAAAATCAAGAATACCAATTTGTTGATGGAAGCTTCGTTAAAAGTTATTAACGTTTAAAGTGCCGCCCTTACTGAATTTTTTCTCGAAAATGCGCAACATTTCAGGGTATGTCTATTCACCAAAAATGACTGTAATTGAACCCTACAACCGAAAATAATTTTTTCCACAACGATTTGCAATTTTTAATTTTCTCGAATAATTTCACACCTTCTCTATTTTTTCTCGAAAGTGCGTACGATTTCGGTATGTGTAATGATAAAAATGATTATAATTGATCCCCGCAACCGAAAATAATTTTTAAAACGATTTGAAAAATTTTTTTCGCCGAAAAATTTCAGCACCTACTCGATTTTTTTCTCGAAAGTAGATAGGATTTCGAGGTATGTGTACTCACCAAAAATGATTGTAGTTGACCCCCGCAACCGAAAATAATTTTTCCAGAACGATTTAAAATTTTTGAATTTAATTGTTAATAACTTTTTAACGAAGCTTCCATCAACAAATTAGTATTCTTGATTTTCGTCTTATTTTGGCCTCTACTATCGCTCATTAAAATTTTTGCTAGAGGTGGCCGAACACCCTGTATATATATAATGGGGTACTCTATCCTGTGTTAATAATTAAACAACAGACTAAATTTGTTTCTCTGTAAATAACGAGAGTGAACAATAGACTTTAATTGTCGTTTTATAATGGGGTATACGTTGAGCATGCAAAGCGCGCTCGATTTAAATTAAAGAAAATATATTTTCTTTACATCTCCCCCCTTTAGGATGAAGATTGTCGATCAAGCGCCTGCGTATTTGACATCTTCACTTATTTCCTCATCCGAATCCTCTTTTATGTCCGATCCTGGTGTTAGCTTTGTTATATGAAAAAGGCCGGTTTCTTGTTTTCTTCTTCCAGTTTTTATTTTGTATATAGAGTTCGATATCTTCTCTACTATTTCAACCGGTCCAATTCTCAATTCTTCTAACTTCTTCCTGTTCAATCTATTTCCGTTTTCTATATAAACCAAATCTCCTGTATTAAATTCATAATATTTTCGATTTTTATCAAATAATTTTTTGTTGTACTCATGTGACTTTATGGTCCTTTCTAATGCTAGTTCTCTATCTTTGATCCTTGCTCTATTTCTTTGGTTTTTTCCTCTTTTAATTGTTGAGGTAGAATACTTATATCCTTACTATAATACTATAGTATAGTATATATAGTATATATAGTATATATAATATAGTATATATAGTATATATAGTATAGTATAATATAGTATTATAGAGTACTTTACTATACCATATATATATATATATTCACACTCAATTGCTACAATTTTTTCTCGGTTTTTTTTCTTTTTTTTTTAAAATAACTTCACCAAATTCTCTGTATTAAATGATCGTCTTTATAGCGAACAAAATGTACAAAATTATAAACAATTGATGGAAGATCAATTCTCAAAAAAAAAAACAGAGAATTAAATAATTTTTTTCTTTCGTTTTTATTTAAAAAAAAAGAAACTCGAGAAAAAATTGTAGCAATTGAATGTGAATTTGAACCATTCGCTAAACTTCGACTACCATTATCAATAAACATTTGTTATCGCAAGTAAACATTACTGTACACTTTCAAAACATTTTTAAACGCAGATTCGCCCCCTTTTCTTTTCTTTTACAAAAGCCTTGCACGAATTTCAGAGAACAAGAAATTTAATTTAAACCAGGAAGAACAACGGAAGTAAGACGAACGAATATTCCTTTTATTTCGAAGCGGCGCTTCTTTTTCAGAGCAACTTTAACAATTTATCGCCTGGAAATACGCCAGTGTGCTTAACGAATTGCACACTATACCAACTGGCAATCAGACCTATTTAAAAACACAATGTGGACGCCTTGAAAATATTATTTGCAGCCTCCTCGAGATGATTTAACAGACCGCATAGATCGACACCTAGGCGCAGTAAATGTTCTTCAATTATCCCGCCATTGTTGCAAATTCTTTAGAAATCTTTTGCTTTGGTATCTTTGTGTGGTAATTACGGTTGTCGATATTCTTGCGTGATATTCTTTCTTCTTACGTGGCCGACAGATTCTGCAGAAAGTTTACGTTGCCACGGAACTTTTAATCTAAGAGATAGGTGGCTGTTCCCAACAGAAGGGTTTGTTGATTGAAAAAGCTGCAACCCCACGTTAAAGCATTTTTCAACTTTCTCTCGGGTCTTGGTCTTTGTTTTTTTTTTTTTGTAACGAGAACTTTTATATTGCATATACTTCGTTCGTTTAAAAATGATTATACAGTAGCAGCCTTTGACAATCGAGGGGGATATAACTGGAATACGATGAAATTTTCAAATTTCTTGGAAGAGAAGATTCTACAGGCTTTTTACAACATGAAATTTTTAATGTAAAACGTATATGCTTTACAATTGGTTGAACTATTTAAATCCGTTCTACTTACACTTCAGATAGTAATAATAACTTAAATTGAGATTTCGAAGTTTTGTATATTTCTTGGAAGATACAAAAATATTTTCTTCAATTTTTAATCTTGGTTTTTTCTTCAATTTTTAATCTTGATTTTTTCTTCAATTTTTAATCTTTATTTTTTCTTCAATTTTTAATCTTTATTTTTTCTTCAATTTTTAATCTTTATTTTTTCTTCAATTTTTAATCTTTATTTTTTCTTCAATTTTTAATCTTTATTTTTTCTTCAATTTTTAATCTTTATTTTTTCTTCAATTTTTAATCTTTATTTTTTCTTCAATTTTTAATCTTTATTTTTTCTTCAATTTTTAATCTTGATTTTCTCTTCAATTTTTAATCTTTATTTTTTCTTCAATTTTTAATCTTGATTTTCTCTTCAATTTTTAATCTTTATTTTTTCTTCAATTTTTAATCTTGATTTTCTCTTCAATTTTTAATCTTTATTTTTTCTTCAATTTTTAATCTTGATTTTCTCTTCAATTTTTAATCTTTATTTTTTCTTCAATTTTTAATCTTCATTTTTTCTTTAATTTTTCATCGTTTGTAGACCACCATGATCGCAAAAAAATTGAAATTTAATAATATCTACACAAGGGGATGAATTTTCTCCAGAACTAGAAAAGTAGTTTTATTTAGACTTTTGGTAACTTTTATAATTACTTGGAATATACACAAGTATTTTGTCTTTAATTTTTCATTATTTCTGGACCATCATGATCCCCCCAAAAATTGAAATTTAAAAATATCTACGCAAGAGGATGAATTTTCTCAAGAACCAGAAAAGTAGTTTTATTTAGACTTTTTTTAACTTTTGTATTTTTATGAAAGATACACAAATATTTCGCCTTTAATTTTTCATCGTTTCTCGACCACCATGATCGTAAAAAAAATTGAAATTGAAAAATATCAACTCAAGGGGATGAATTTTTTCAGAAACTCTATAGCAAAAGTAGTTTTATTTAGACTTTTGGCAACGATTGTAATTTCTTGAAAAATACAAAAATATTTTGCCTTTAATTGTCCATCGTTTCTAGAACACAATGATCGACAAAAAATTGAAATTTAAGAATATGTACGCAAAGGGTTGAATTTTCCCAGGAACTCTGTAGAAAAGTAATTTTATTTAGACTTTTGGCAACGTTTGTAATTTCTTGGAAAATGCACAAATATTTTGTGTTTAATTTTTCATCATTTCTGGACCATCATGATCCCCCAAAAAATTGAAATTTAGAAAAATGGATGAAAGAAGGTGAATTTTCTCAGAAAAGTAGTTTTATTTAGACTTTTGGCAACTTTTATAATTACTTGGAATATACACAAGTATTTTGTCTTTAATTTTTCATTATTTCTGGACCATCATGATCCCCCCAAAAATTGAAATTTAAAAATATCTACGCAAGAGGATGAATTTTCTCAAGAACCAGAAAAGTAGTTTAATTTAGACTTTTGGTAATTTTTGTAATTCCTTAGCAGATACACAATTAGTTTGCCTACAATTTTCATCTTTTTTAAAACACCGTGACCACAAAAAAATTGAAATTTAAGTATATCAACTCAAAGGATGAATTTTCTCAGGAACTCCATAGCAAAAGTAGTTTTATTTAAACTTTTGGTAACTTTTGCATTTCTTTGGAAGATACAAAAATATTTTGTCTTGAATTTTTCATCGTTTTTAGAATACCATGATTCCCTACAAAATTGAAATTTAGAAAAATGTACGCAAGGAGGTGAATTTTCTCAGAAAAGTAGTTTTATTTTAGACTTTTGACAACTTTTGTTATTCTTGGAAGATATAAAAATATTTCGTCTTTAATTTTTCATCGTTTCTAGATCACCATGATCGCCAAAGAAATTGAAATTGAAAAATATCTACACAAGTGTATGAATTTTCTCAGGAAGTAAAAAAGGAATTTTATTTAGACTTTTGGCAACTTTTGTAATTTCTTGGAATATACACAAGTATTTTGCCTTCAATTTTTCATCTTTTTTAAAACACCGTGACCACAAAAAAAATTGACATTTAAGTATATGTTCGCGAAGGAGTGAATTTTCTCAGGAACTCCATAGCAAAAGTAGTTTTATTTAAACTTTTGGTAACTTTTGCATTTCTTTGGAAGATACAAAAATATTTTGTCTTGAATTTTTCATCGTTTTTAGAATACCATGATTCCCTACAAAATTGAAATTTATAAAAATGTAAGCAAGTAGATGAATTTTTCTCAGAAAAGTAGTTTTATTTAGACTTTTGGTAACTTTTGTAATTTCTTGTAGATACACAAGTATTTTGCCTTCAATTTTCATCTTTTTAAAACACCGTGACCACAAAAAAAATTGAAATTTAAGTATATGTTCGCAAAGGAGTGAATTTTCTCAGGAACTCCATAGCAAAAGTAGTTTTATTTAAACTTTTCGTAACTTTTGCATTTCTTTGGAAGATACAAAAATATTTTGTCTTGAATTTTCATCGTTTTAGAATACCATGATTCCCTAAAAAATTGAAATTTATAAAAATGTAAGCAAGTAGGTGAATTTTTCTCAGAAAAGTAGTTTTATTTAGACTTTTGGTAACTTTTGTAATTTCTTGGAAGATATACAAATATTTTGTCTTTAATTTTTCATCATTTCTCGACCACCACGATCGCCACAAAAATTGAAATTTAAAAATAACTACGCAAGGGGATGAATTTTCTCAGGAACTAGAAAAGTAGTTTAATTTAGACTTTTGGTAATTTTTGTAATTTCTTGGCAGATACACAAGTATTTTGCCTTCAATTTTTCATCTTTTTTAAAACACCGTGACCACAAAAAAAATTGAAATTTAAGTATATGTTCGCAAAGGAGTGAATTTTCTCAGGAACTCCATAGCAAAAGTAGTTTTATTTAAACTTTTCGTAACTTTTGCATTTCTTTGGAAGATACAAAAATATTTTGTCTTGAATTTTTCATCGTTTTTAGAATACCATGATTCCCTAAAAAATTGAAATTTATAAAAATGTAAGCAAGTAGGTGAATTTTTCTCAGAAAAGTAGTTTTATTTAGACTTTTGGTAACTTTTGTAATTTCTTGGAAGATATACAAATATTTTGTCTTTAATTTTTCATCATTTCTCGACCACCACGATCGCCACAAAAATTGAAATTTAAAAATATCTACGCAAGGGGATGAATTTTCTCAGGAACTAGAAAAGTAGTTTAATTTAGACTTTTGGTAATTTTTGTAATTCCTTAGCAGATACACAAGTATTTTGCCTTCAATTTTTCATCTTTTTTAAAACACCGTGACCACAAAAAAAATTGAAATTTAAGTATATGTTCGCGAAGGAGTGAATTTTCTCAGGAACTCCATAGCAAAAGTAGTTTTATTTAAACTTTTGGTAACTTTTGCATTTCTTTGGAATTTACACAAATATTTTGCCTTTAATTTTGTCATCATGTCTAGACCACCATGATCACCCAAAAAATTGAAATTTAGAAAAATATCTATCAAGGGGATGAATTTTTCAGAAACTCTACATCAAAAGTAGTTTTATTTAGTCTTTTGATCGAACATTCGTTCCATTTTCAGTAACCTTATGCGTTACGCTATATTTCCAAAGTTCCGCGAGGCAACGGATTCACGAAACTACGAAGAAATCGTCAAGATCGTCGTATTTTCCAGGATTTCGGTTCACGCTTGCCGTCTTTTTCAGCCGCGTGATTTACGTCAGTTGAATGAGTTTTCCATGCACGGGCAAGCTTCTCGGGCCCCAGCGAGCGTAAGAAAAACTTCGTCGAAGATTCAGAAAGTCGTACAACGCATACTTTCTGAAATGCGGACATAATGAAATCCATAGGAAACTCTGCACCGCGGTTGATTTAATCTCATTAGACTTTATGATCTTATCAAGGCGATTCGAAATGACAGGCTTTGTAACTGCCACTGTTACATCACAATCCCTGCAACGCTTCCTAGATCCGTTACAATCAATTTTATTTGAATCGCCTGCCTCGAATAGTTTCTACACGTTGTCATCGAATCGATCCGGAAAAACTAATTCCCATACGTCTTAATTTTGCAGAGATCAGCAATTCAGGAAACTCGACAAAATCATTTTCCATACGCATTTTTCATTATAATGTTCATTCGTGTCAAACACTACACTATAGTGAGAGGAAGTATACGAATTGTAGCTTCTTTCGATAATTAATTATTAATTTAGTGGAAATATTGCAATTTTTCGCGTTGTAATAACAAATGTTTTCTCAGAAGTCAACGAAGATTTATTTTGTTTTAATCAAATAGTTAAATTTTCGTGTGCAACAAATTATTTTGAAATATCTGAACGATTTGAAGAATTGGACAATATTCAATCATAAATAAAATTAGAAAAAAGAGAGGTAAGATGATATAGTGTTTTGAGTATACTGTTTCTTAGTGTACTGAATAGTTGCTAATAGTCTTTGGAGTGTGCAACAAATTATTTTTGAAATAACTGAACGATTTGAAGAATTGGACAATATTCAATCATAAATAAAATTAGAAAAAAGAGAGGTAAGATGATATAGTGTTTTGAGTATACTGTTTCTTAGTGTACTGAATAGTTGCTAATAGTCTTTGGAGTGTGCAACAAATTATTTTGAAATAACTGAACGATTTGAAGAATTGGACAATATTCAATCATAAATAAAATTAGAACAAAGAGAGGTTAGATGATATAGTGTTTTGAGTATACTGTTTCTTAGTGTACTGAATAGTTGCTAATAGTCTTTGGAGTGTGCAACAAATTATTTTGAAATAACTGAACGATTTAAAAAATTGGACAATATTCAATCATAAATAAAATTAGAAAAAAGAAAGATAAGATGATATAGTGTTTTGAGTATACTGTTTCTTAGTGTACTGAATAGTTGCTAATAGTCTTTGGAGTGTGCAACAAATTATTTTGAAATAACTGAACGATTTGAAAAATTGGACAATATTCAATCATAAATAAAATTAGAAAAAAGAGAGGTAAGATGATATAGTGTTTTGAGTATACTGTTTCTTAGTGTACTGAATAGTTGCTAATAGTCTTTGGAGTGTGCAACAAATTATTTTGAAATAACTGAACGATTTGAAGAATTGGACAATATTCAATCATAAATAAAATTAGAAAAAAGAGAGGTAAGATGATATAGTGTTTTGAGTATACTGTTTCTTAGTGTCCTGAATAGTTGCTAATAGTATTTGGAGTGTGCAACAAATTATTTTGAAATAACTGAACGATTTGAAGAATTGGACAATATTCAATCATAAATAAAATTAGAAAAAAGAATGATAAGATGATATAGTGTTTTGTATAGTGTTTTTAGTATATTTCTTATTATACTGAATAGTTGTTAATAGTCTTTGGAGTCGATTTGACTTTAAACGCTAGGCAAGAATAATACATAATACATAGATCAATCAAGGAAAATGAAAAAACTCGAGTTTGGTATGTCGATTCTAAGCGATCATCGTGATTAAGTAATAATTGTCGGTACTTAGACTTCAGTATCAAAAAATCCAGTTCTTTTATGACGAGGCAAAAGTGATTTGAAATAGAATTGAGTCGAAGCTAAATAAAATATTTAATTATTGATAAATTCATAAAATCTCTTCATTTTTGGATTATATATATATGAAAATATTATTTAAAATTTTTGTTGGAAAGCTTCACCCTTGAACACGATAAACAATGGTGTTCTAAATTCTAAACAATTGTAGCTTTTGATTTTAGTATAATTTTCCACTGGCTAAAATAATCTAACACACTTGTATTAGGTAAATAGACCTAATTTCAACACTAAACCCAGAAATTAACGCTTTTAATTCATTTCATTAATACGATTAGAAACAATGAGGTAAAAATATTATGTTTTTATTTTTGGTAAATGCACCTAATTTCAACATTAATCCCAGAAATTAATGCTTTTAATTCATTTTATTAATACGATTAGAAACAATGAGGTAAAAGTATTATGTTTTTATTTTTGGTAAATGCACCTAATTTCAACATTAATCCCAGAAATTAACGCTTTTAATTCATTTTATTAATACGATTAGAAACAGTGAGGTAAAAATATTGTTTATTTTTGGTAAATTGTGTATTTTAAATTGATTTTAAATTGAAAGTTACCAACAAATTATAGCAAGAGTTTGTGACAAAAGTGACTTAATTTGGACGTGATATAAGTATAGTGATCTTTGTGTTTGATTTTTAGAAAAATTATAAGCAATTTTGTTTGTGTATAAATTGTTAACAAAATGGTTATCATGTTTTTTGTTACATTGTCAGGCAATTTTATATACGTGCGAGAAAAGTATGGTCCTTAAAGATTAAATAATATGAACTATTATTTTTACAAAGAAAATAATATTTTTTGAGCTCTAAAAACTTTTCCATGTTATTATATTATGATGCAATACTGTTTGTGATTTAAGAAATTTTCCACTCTTCTATTTTTCGTCGCCATTCGAAGTAACGGTTGTTAAAAAAATGTGTCGAGAATTAGCATATTTACCTTACTGGTTCGAAGAACGATCTTCATCGTTTCGAACAAAAATGTCAACAAAAATACTTACTCGTTCTAATAGTTAGACGCGATAAAAGTATAATATAACAATTATAGCATAGACGTTCTAAATGGGGTCAAAATTATACACGCTAAACATGAATTTTCCTCTCCTAAGAAGGCCACCGATATGAATCATATTCGGAATGCCTGAGAGCTTCTAAAAGACAATGTCACCAATTACAACGTCGAAAAAATTGAAATGTTACGTTAAAATATATGTTTAGAACATGTCAATTCGGGATGCAAGTTGCGAATCACAACCAAAGAAAGTTCTTGTAAATAAATAGTGATAAATTGTTTTAAAAATATTTAACTTCTATCATTTCGATCTTTTCTATCTTTTCTCAAATCAATTAGGTTCTGTGCAATCTATATATTTTACTATTCTAAACATATTTATGTTTATGTTATATATATGTTCTTCTAAACATATAAAGTTTTTGTAAATATATAGTGATGAATTCTTCTGAAAATATTTAACATCTATCTTATCTCAAATAAATTATGTTCTGTAAAATGCATATATTTTACTATTCTAAACTGAAGTTTTTCTAAATATTTAAAGTTTGTGTAAAGATATACTAATAAATTCTTCTAAAAATATTTAAAATTTATCTTTAGTCAAATAAATTATGTTCTGCATAAATGCTTATATTTTACTATTCTAAACTGAAGTTTTTCTAAATATTTAAAGTTTATGTAAAGATATACACTAATAAATTCTTCTAAAAATATTTAAAATCTATCTTTTCTCAAATAAATTATTATTTAATAAAATCTATATATTCACAGTTCTAAACAGTAGTTCTAAATATATACTAACAAATTCTTTTAAAAATATTGAAATCTATCTTTCCTCAAATAAATTATGTTCTGCGAAATGCATATATTTTACTATTCTAAACTGAAGCTTTTCTAAATATTTAAAATGTTAGTAAAGATATACTAATAAATTCTTCTAAAAATATTTAAAATCTATCATTTCTCAAATAAATTATGTTCACTAAAATCCATATATTCACTATTCTAAACTACAGTTCTTCTAAATATATACTAATAGATTCTTTTAAAAATATTCAACATCAATCTTTTCTCAAATAAATTATGTTCAGTAAAATCCATATATTCACCATTCGAAACTGTAGTTCTAAATATATGTATACTAATAAATTCTTTTAAAAATTTTCAACATCTATCTTTTCTCAAATAAATTATGTTCAGTAAAATCCATATATTCACTATTCTAAACTTCTAAAATTCTAAATATATACTAATAAATTCTTTTAAAAGTATTCAACATCTATCATTTCTCAAATAAATTATGTTCTTCAAAATGCATATATTTTACTATTCTAAACTGAAGTTTTTCTAAATATTTAAAGTTTGCGTAAAGATTCACTCATAAATTTTTCTAAACATATTTAACATCAATCTTTTCTCAAATAAATTATGTTCTGCAAAATGCATATATTTTACTATTCTAAACTGAAGTATTTCTAAACATTTAAAGTTTGTGTAAAGATATACTAATAAATTCTTCTAAAAATAATGAAAATCTATTTTTCCTCAAATAAATTATGTTTAGTAAAATCCATATATTCACTATTCTAAACTACAGTTCTTCTAAATATATACTAATAAATTCTTTTAAAAATATTCAACATCTATCTTTCCTCAAATAAATTATGTTTAGTAGAATCCATATATTGACTATTCTAAACTGTAGTTCTAAACATATACAAATCAATTCTTTTAAAAATATGCAACATCTATCATTTCTCAAATAAATTATGTTCACTAAAATCCATATATTCACTATTCTAAACTACAGTTCTTCTAAATATATACTAATAGATTCTTCTAAATATATTTAACATCTATCTTTTCTCAAATAAAATTTGTTCTGATAAATGCATGTATTTTACTATTCTAAACTGAAGTTTTTCTAAATATTTAAAGTTTGTGTAAAGACACACTAATAAATTCTGCTAAAAATATTGAAATCTATCTTTCCCCAAATAAATTATGTTCTGCGAAATGCATATATTTTACTATTCTAAACTGAAGCTTTTCTAAAGCATATGTTAGTAAAGATATAAATATTAATAGATTCACTATATACTTCTAAACATATTTAACATCAATCTTTTCTCAAATAAATTATGTTCTGCAAAATGCATATATTTTACTATTCTAAACTGAACTTTCTTATATAATTTGTTTATAAAGATACATCTCAAATACTTCTAAACATATTTAACATCAATCTTTTCTCAAATAAATTATGTTCTGTAAAATCCATATATTCACTATTCTAAACTGTAGTTCTAAATATAAACTAATAAATTCTTTTAAAAATATTCAACATCAATCTTGTCTCAAATAAATTATGTTCTTCAAAATGCATATATTTTACTATTCTAAACTGAAGTTTTTCTAAATATTTAAAGTTTGTGTAAAGATTCACTAATAAATACTTCTAAACATATTTAACATCAATCTTTTCTCAAATAAATTATGTTCTGTAAAATCCATATATTCACTATTCTAAACTGTAGTTCTAAATATATACTAATAAATTCTTCTAAAAATATTCAACATCTATCTTTCCTCAAATAAATGATGTTTAGTAAAATCCATGTATTCACTATTCTAAACTGTAGTTCTAAATATAAACTAATAAATTCTTTTAAAAATATTCAACATCAATCTTTTCTCAAATAAATTATGTTCTGCAAAATGCATATATTTTACTATTCTAAACAGAACTTTTTCTAAATATTTAAAGTTTGTGTAAAGATTCACTAATAAATACTTCTAAACATATTTAACATCAATCTTTTCTCAAATAAATTATGTTCTGCAAAATGCATATATTTTACTATTCTAAAATGAACTTTTTCTAAATATTTAAAATGTTAGTAAAGATATACTAATAAATTCTTTTAAAAATATTTAAAATCTATCTTTTCTCAAATAAATTATGTTCAGTAAAATGCATATATTTTACTATTCTAAACTATAGTTCTTCTAAATATATACTAATAGATGCTTCTAAAAATATTTAAAATCTATCTTTCCTCAAATAAATTATGTTCTGCAAAATGCATATATTTTACTATTCTAAACTGAAGTATTTCTAAACATTTAAAATTTGTGTAAAGATACAAAAATAAATTCTTCTAAAACAATATTTAACATCTATCTTCCCTCAAATAAGTTAAATTCACTAAAAATCCATCAATTTACTATTTAAAAATACATTTCTTCCAATTATATAAAATCCTTCTAAACAAATACTAATAAATTCTTCCAAAAAAGCATTTAACACATATATTTTCCGAAATAAATCTCGTTTGCTACAATCCACACACATTAACCATTTTAATATGCAAGTTAGCATCAAAAACATTCTTCAAGCTCGTCTATCTAATAATCCGATATGGTAACCAGTAATCTAGCCATCCGTTCTACCATGCGTCAACCATGAAATTGAATCTCCCAAGATTGGGTCAGAAGAGGTCTAGTTACAGTCACGCGGGGATCAAACAGTTATTGCACGCACAGTTTTAATTATTTCCCCGGTTCGATCGATCCCAAACCAATCCCTAACCCCCCAATGACGTGCTTCCAAAACTCGATCACGTTTCACTTTACCGTCCAAGCGAAAATTAAGAAGCCCGTAGGATTCTCACCGTTCCAGTTCCTCCGAGAATTCGATCTTGTCCCTGATGGAGCTCGTCAGGCTGTAAGCCGACTTCTTCCTGTTCCCATTGATCCTCCCATTCTCGAGATCGAACTTGTGCTGCGGTATATTCTCCGCGCTTCCGTGGTTGCTGCCCCCGTGGGCCAGTATCGATTTACCACGACCCTGATCGGAGTTATGCTCCGAGCTGGCGCTTATGCGACGATGATGATCAAAGGTCGGATTATCCGTACCGAGAATCTGATCGCTGATGGAGACGCGTCTTTTAGTTAATTCCTCCGTGGATTTGTTTGTCCTCCCGCCCATGTCGATCTCCATATCGAGCCACACGGAAACGATGTTCGAGAACACACGAATCAACGAAACGCAAAGTATCAAAACGTTAAGTAACACAGGACACGCGTAATCGCGCGTTCGAACGTGTCCCTCGTTCACCAAAACAGAAAATCACAAGGTTTCAAACCACTGTAGCGGTACGAGAAGTTAAATTTCGAAACTGGAGAACTTAGGAAAAAAACGTAGAGAAGCACAGTGGAACGCGAGTGTAGCGCGAAGTGATCGAGGCACCAGGTCGTGTAGCGATCGGTTTCCGCGATTGACTGTCGATGGGATCGAGGCGGTTCGCGATCGTAGCCCCGGACGGGTCCCTGTTGATCGTTGACAGCAGAGTCGCGTGACGATGACTCCGAGAAAGTCCAAACACGATGATCCCCGATCGTTGATTAACGATCACGAGGCTGATAGGGGCCCGTCGATCGTTAACAGTGTCGCGTGACGGTTTGTTTTCCTACGGGAATCGGTGCGCTAACACCTTGTGCCGATATCTTGACGGCTGCCTTAACGTCTATTGACACCTTGACCCGCTTTTCCCGCGACGCTCGCCGAGAGCTTTGTTCACCTCGTTAGCGCGCGAATCAAGGTTGACTCTACCCGGTTCCAACTCACTTCCCTCTGACGGGATCCGCTCGCTTTCCGTAGCGATTTTCGCGATCATCGATCGTCGCGACTGCCGCGGATCCGTCGCGTTCATCTCGGTTCACCGGCGGTTCGCAAACACCGTCGAAAGCCTTCGTCCGTCGACGCCTGGCGAACGAGCACGGTTAACTAGCGACTAAACGCCCGCAAACTGTGCACCGCTCTCAGCTGTGTTTATGCGGAATGGTGGGGCTGGCAAAAAGTGCTGGAAACACGGACACGAGGAGGGACTGTTACGGGACCGCGGTAATAATTGTTATCGCGTTGCACAGGATGGGCACAGCTGGAAACCTCATTGACAGTCCATTCGGGCCTAACCCACCGACCTGTCGTGCCCCTGATCGTCTCCGTGCTCTAGGTCGACACGTTCGTTTAGCAAGATCCGCGTGAAACGCCAAGGAACGCATGATCCTCCTCGGAATAACAGAACACGATTATGTCATTCCCTTCTATTGGTGATTTTCTGTAATTCGTAGGTACCATTCCTTGGAATTAAATTTGGACAATCTTTTGGGAATCTTATACTGAATTTGACGATTATATTCGCCGAGAAATGGCGGAAAGTATGAAGGAACGCTGGAGTGATGAAGCTGAATGGATGTGTATAGTCACAGGAGAAAAAAGACAGGTGTTCAGTATGTTTTGTAGACGGAGGATATTTATGGAGTTATAGGAAATTTAAGTCATCGAAAAACTACAGAATGCGCTTAATATACAAAACTATAAAAAATAGTATATCCAATAATGACAAAATTAGTCAGTGAATGCGAGAATATTAATAATGATTTATAAATAATAATTCAAAAATAATTTTTTTATTAAGTAGTGTCCTCTTCTGGACAATAATGACAAAATTAGTAATATGATAATGACAAAATAATTAATTGCTAGTCTTTGTCTGGATAATAATGACAAAATTAGTCAGTGAATACGACAATATAAATTATTATTATTATTGGTTAGGTCTGGGTTAGGTTAGGTCTGGGTTAGGTCTGGGTTAAGTTAGGTCTGGGTTAGGTTAGGTCTGGGTTAGGTTAGGTCTGGGTTAAGTTAGGTCTGGCTTAGGTTAGGTCTGGGTTAGGTCTGGGTTAGGTTAGGTCTGGATTAAGTTAGGTCTGGGTTAAGTTAGGTCTGGGTTAGGTTAGGTCTGAGTTAAGTTAGGTCTGGGTTAAGTTAGGTCTGGCTTAGGTTAGGTCTGGGTTAGGTTAGGTCTGGATTAAGTTAGGTCTGGGTTAAGTTAGGTCTGGGTTAAGTTAGGTCTGGATTAAGTTAGGTCTGGGTTAGGTTAGGTCTGGGTTAGGTTAGGTCTGGGTTAGGTGTTCCTTAACAGCGTCAATATTTATTTATTTTTAAACGCTGGTCTTCTTTTGGGCAATAATGATAAAATTAGTTAGTGAATACGACAATATAAATTATTATTTATATAATAATGATAAAATTAGTTAGTGAATACGGCAATATAAATTACTATTTATATAATAATGATAATAATTTATATTGCCGTACTCACTGACTAATTTTGTCATTATTATATAAATAATAATTTATATTGTCGTATTCACTAACTAATTTTGTCATTATTGTTTAGAAAAAGACTGTTTGTGTGTATATAGATGTACAGTATGTTTTGTAAGAACGTTAGCTTGATATCTAAGAAAGTAATAAGTAGACGGCGGATATTTATGCAGTTATATTGTAAATAATAATATAATATTCAATTATTTAAATAATAATAATTTAAATAATTATTTATATTGTCGTATTTACTGACTAATTTTGTCATTATTGCCCAGAAAAAGACCAGCAGTTAAAAATAAATAAATATTGACGCTGTTAAGGAACACTTAACCCAGACCTAACCTAACCCAGACCTAACCCAAACCTAACCCAGACCTAACTTAACGCAGACCTAACCTAACCCAGACCTAACCCAGACCTAACTTAACGCAGACCTAACCTAACCCAGACCTAACTTAACGCAGACCTAACTTAACGCAGACCTAACTTAACGCAGACCTAACTTAACCCAGACCTAACCCAGACCTAACCCAGACCTAACCTAAGCTTCAGCAACTTTAACTTAGCAGACCTAACCCTACTTAGACCCTAACCCAGACCTAACTTAACCCAGACCTAACCTAACCCAGACCTAACCTAACCCAGACCTAACTTAACGCAGGCCTAACTTAACGCAGACCTAACCTAACCCAGACCTAACCTAACCCAGACCTAACTTAACCCAGACCTAACCCAGACCTAACCCAGACCTAACCTAACACAGACCTAACTTAACGCAGACCTAACCTAACCCAGACCTAACCTAACCCAGACCTAACCTAACCCAGACCTAACCTAACCCAGACCTAACTTAACGCAGGCCTAACCTAACTCAGACGTAACCCAGACCTAACCTAACACAGACCTAACCAATAATAATAATAATTTATATTGTCGTATTCACTGACTAATTTTGTCATTATTGGACAATATAAATAATACTTTACATTGTCTTATTCACTGACTAATTTTGTCATTATTCTCTAGAAAAAGACTGATTGGGTGTGTATAGTCACGGGAGAAGAAATACAGGTGTACTAGATGTACAGTATGTTTTATAAAAACGTTAGCTTGATATCTAAGAAAGTAATAAGTAGATGACGGATATTTATGCAATTATAGGAAATTTAAGTCATCAAAAAACTACAGAATGCACTTAATATACAAAAATATAAGAAATACTTAAAGTAAGATACGAATTATTATATTTAGAGGTTAAGACAACCCTCCACGAAGCTCCCATTTCATTAATTCTATAATTTGCATAAAGCTCCGCAGTCTAATGATTACTTTCTTAAATATCAAGCTTCTGTGACTCACACTGCATCACAGAGCGCCAAGATTGTTTACATTTTCCTCGATCTTTGCTCGTAGGCGCCATCTTGTCATTCCAACCGATTAATCATCCTTTTTACACTTGAATCTGCGTACAATGCCCACAATTAAATTGTACACACCTCTTCCGGGAATCGTATACTGGATTTGACGATTAGCGATGAAGCTGATCGGATGTGTATAGTCACAGGAGAAGGAAGACAGGTGTACAGTATGTTTTGTAAGAAAGTAATAAGTAAACAGTGGATATTTATACAGTTATGGGAAATTGAAATCGTCAAAAAACTACAGAATGCACTCAATATACAAAAACACTTATAGTAAGATACGAATTATTATATTTAGGGGTTAAGACAACCCTTCACGAAGCTCCCATTTCATTAATTCTATAATTTGCATAAAGATCCACAGTCTAATGATTACTTCCTCAAATATCAAGCTTCTGTGACTCACACTGCATCATAGAGCTCCAAGATTTTCCTCGATCTTTGTTCGTAGGCGCCATCTTTCCATTCCAACCGATTAATCATCCTTTTTACACTTGAATCTGCGTACAATGCCCACAATTAAATTGTACACACCTCTTCTTGGAATCATATACTGGATTTGACTTTTATATTCTATTCAGCAAGAACTGGTAGCAAACATAAACAAACGTCCAAGCAATGACGAAGATCGAACATCTATAGTCGACGAACGAAGACGAACGATGCTTGTTCGAGGATTTTCTGTCTTTTTCTTCGATAATCCGATCTTTGTTCCTATTTAGCGTCTCTTCGTTGCAGTCGATTAATTATTCTTTTCAGTGATTTAACTCTACGATGTTCGCTATTAAATCGTACACTTCTGTTGTGAGAATTGCGTATGCACTGGACATGAAAGGGGACGACGATTATGCGATTCCGGAGCGCCGGGGATTTTCTGTCGTTCATTTTCCTCGATAATCCGATCTCCCACTCGTGGGGTTACCCATCTCTTCGTTGTAATCGCTTGATCATTGTTTCTGGAGCTTAACTGGGCAATGTTTGCTATTGAATCGTGCTGTTCAAGTTTGTGTACTGTGTGGAAGTTGTGTGTTTTAGGTAATCATTGCTTAAACCATGACTGCAACGTTACCAGAATTCGAATTACATGATCGGTGCCCAATAGGCTACGTGATTAGTATCAGGATGACTATATTGCCTAATCACGGACGATGTAAGTATTTAGAGGGACAGTCACCAGGATTAGTAACAGAATATCAAAAAGTGATGTTCGAAAGAAAATTAATAAACTGACTCCAGGAGCATTTTTGTTTTTATTATTAACGCAATTTGAATCTCAAGAAAGAGATTATTTTGCAGTGCTGTACAAACGTTTCAATACATTAGAACACTTCACCTAATACAATAAAACACAAACATACAATAAACATACAATACAAACATACAAACAAAACAATAAACATACGTATACTTGCTAAACAAACAGTTTACAGATGAAATCTTTTCTTAAATCCTTAATCCACAGTAATTCAGAAACGAGTAGGTCAATTTACATATTTTAGACGTAGGGTCTGGAGAGTAGAATGTTACATGAAAGCGGAAGATACATATGTAGTTTTTGCAATTGTTTAACACTAGATTTACGAAAACCGTCAATTTGACGGATGTCAGATTCCATATTTAAAATTGCAGAACACGTAAATATTATTTTTTAACAACTTATGTTGGGTTTGATTGATGTAATGGCATGAATACATATTCCAATTAAAAGAAAAATCGTATTTTAAGGTAATCGTCAACATGAAAGGTATCAATAAACATACGTGCGATCAATGCCCGTAAAAATAGTGTTTAATAAGCTTTAATCTATGTTCATCAAATCTGGGACATTGCCATAGTACATGGTCAATGTCCTGAAACATTTAATACTTTCTTTTTATTTTGTTCTATATAAAAAAACAAAGCTCAGAGCCTCTTGAGTTTCGCGAAAAAAAATATATAATTTCGAGCAATAAAAATAAGTAATTTTTTTGACGAATATAAAAATAAGTTTATTTTAATATTGCAAAGCTTTGTTCAATAGCACTTTTTTAACAATTTCTATGAGATATTGTAATCGTTATACAGGGTGTTCGGCCACCTCTAGCAAAAATTTTAATGAGCGATAGTAGAGGCCAAAATAAGACGAAAATCAAGAATACTAATTTGTTGATGGAAGCTTCGTTAAAAAGTTATTAACAATTAAATTCAAAAATTTCAAATCGTTCTGGAAAAATTATTTTCGGTTGCGGGATCAACTACAATCATTTTTGGTGAGTACACATACCTCCGAAATCCTATCTACTTTCGAGAAAAAATCGAGTAGGTGCTGAAATTTTTCGGCGAAAAAATTTTCAAATCGTTTAAAAAATTATTTTCGGTTGCGGGGATCAATTACAATCATTTTTATCATTACACATACCTCCGAAATCGTACGCACTTTCGAGAAAAAAATTCCTTACTGAAAATCCAATTAGGTGCCTAAATTTTTCAACGGAGAAAAAAAATTGCAAATCGTTGTGGAAAAATTATTTTCGGTTTCGGGGGTCAATTACAATCAGTTTTTGTCATTAGACATACCCACGAAATCCTGCCCACTTTCGAGAAAAAAAATAGAGAAGGTGTGAAATTATTCGAGAAAATTAAAAAATTGCAAATCGTTGTGGAAAAATGATTTTCGGTTGTAGGGTTCAATTACAGTCATTTTTGGTGAATAGACATACCCCCGAAATCTTGCGCATTTTCGAGAAAAAAATTCAGTAAGAGCGGCACTTTAAACGTTAATAACTTTTTAACGAAGCTTCCATCAACAAATTGGTATTCTTGATTTTCGTCTTATTTTGGCCTCTACTATCGCTCATTAAAATTTTTGCTAGAGGTGGCCGAACACCCTGTATAGTATCATTATCATTATCAAAGAAATTACAACACCATGTTTTTAGTTATTAATAGTATTAATGGTTTCATGAGAGCACTATTCGTATCAATATCTTATCACATTTCTAGTTGTACAGTCCCTCTTAAAAGATTCTTCTCAACACAAATAATAAAAAATCTAGTTTCTTAAAACGAACGAAGAATGATCAATAATTTTGATGCCACGTATAAATTAAATTCTTTGTGTAAAAAAATTCTAAAAATGAATCGAACCTGTCGATACTATCAACGAGAATAATCGAACGAAATGTAATGAAATTTCCAATTCTACTTGAAATAAAGCTATTAAAATATGAGAGATAAAAAATAATAGATCGAATCATTCGTTTTAACACGAAATAATTCTGGTAATAATGATTTTAGGTAATTTTTTCCATTAATCTGAACGTTATAAAAAAAGTAATATTAGAATATTTAGAAATATTTAGAAATATTTTCAATATTCAATTTATATTTTTAGAAATTGACTTATAAATTGTTTTTATATCGAAACATCGTTTTACAGATAAAATTATAAATTTTCTAATTCGATCGATTCGTGGCGTGGAAATGTCGTTTGGAAATTTTATTAAATTTGATTTAATTGTTTTTATCGATCTTCTGAAATCCAAGCACCTTGATTAACACTAGAACTATTGACAATTATAGTGTGTTTATTTCTACCAAAGAAATTAAATGTAAAATATGTAAATTAAAGAAATATATAATGCAATGGAAATAACTGTTTATTCGTTCTTTTGTAGAAAATTACGATAAATTTTCAAAAAATTTTCGAATTTCAAATTTTCAAATTTTCAAATTTCTAAAAATTCAGAGTAAATTTTGTACAAATTTTATTGAAAATTATGACTGCTTTGGTAGTTCTAGCGTTTCACTCATTTGAGTTTCACTCCGTTTCGGTCATTTTGACTGCTTTGGTAGTTCTAGTGTTAAACAATCTCAATTATTTAATTATCAAGTATCATCGAGTATGAAAAGGAATTTAAACAAGAAACAGAGAAGCAAAACATCGTCTCTTTGTGCTGTTCGATTAAGTGGGCATGTACTTTGAGAGGATTAAACAACACAATCGTTATCGCGTTAATCTTTGAGTCAAAGCTATTCAATCGCGCTACCTCGCTTCCGATACTTGAAGGTACTCTGTAAACAGATCGTTCACAAAATACTCTCTAATGATAGCACGATTCGAGCAACTCCAGTGTTACAAGAAAATTAATACTCTTCATAATATTTCCACATTTATGGCAATTAAAACGTGCATGACAATAAAAGAATGACTTCAAAGTAATCTATAAATATACACGAATTTTATACAGCATTTATAAATTATATTTAGAGGAACTAATGTAAAAAGTTTACTTTATAAATCTATACTATTATAAAATTGTTTTTATTTAGACAAAATTGAAAGAACAACATTGGGTATTATACACTCGAAACTACGATAAACATTTAATAGCTTTGATAGAAATTTATTCCTTGTGCAAAAGCAATTTATGACCAGACGATCGTCCTGACATATATATCCGCGATAATGCAATTCTCTCGCGAGAAAGCGCTCGAGAAGCTTCGCCACCTGGCGGTAACATCGCAGTACTGCTACGGGCGAGGTATCGCGCGGGCCGAATATGCGCATGCGCGCGCAAGTAGACTGTCGTATACAGGGGTCACGTGGTCTGCCAAACGGTCGTACACATGAAATCTTTGCATATAAATTACATGTTAATAACGCGCTTCTGAGTCATGCTACATAGCCTATGTCCGTCCTAGAGTATGCAGAAATAACGTGTCAAAATTTGAGGAAGATCGGTTCAATAGGTCTTGAGTTTTGCGCGAACATAAAAATCGGCTCTCTCTTTATATAATAGTATAGATCTGGATTAAAATGTAATGGTTTAGAAAAACCAAATAAATTATTTTGCGTTTAATTCTAACAGTTCTAAAATAATTGCACCTTTTATATTCAACGGTGAAGCCAAATAAAAGTATTCTGTATTGAATACAGCGAGGAATACAAATTAGAAAGGAATTTCTAATTCATATACATTCTAAAATTAATTTTGTCCATCCTCGACGCATTAAAGCTTTTATCGCCAGTTTTGCATGCGTGGGAGTGTCCTTGACGATTGTTCGAATTATGAAAAATAGAATCGTTGTTTAAATATTCACGACGCGTGAATCGAGAAGTGGAAATGGTCTTTTAATATGTTTAACAATGCGTCCAATACAAATTACAGCATCGTTTAATATTCCACGGCATGAATGAGTACATAATACGTAAATATCGATGTTCGAACGCCGCAGAACACGATATACGAGTTTTAAACGAATCTAAGAATTATATCCTACAATGGTCAATGAAATCCGTGGCTAATGCAATAATAATTCTGTAATTCGCTGTAAACGCTGAATATTAAAGCATCTGACAACTCTCGAATCTGAAAAGCTTAGTGTAATTGAATAATAATAGTTACAGGACAAACATAAAAATTTTTCAAGTTATAAAAAATAGTAAAAAAACACACTTTTCTACTGTTTAAATTTTAACAAAATACTGACGATTAATCACATGATGGAGGAGTGTCTAGTGTAGAAAAAAATGATCAGGATTTTGAATTTACCTGCATATTACTTCTGTTCACATGAAAATAAATAATTTTATATTGTATTTTATGTCATAGATTTTAAGCCTGATTTTTGCTAGTGAAATGTAATAAAATAAAAATAAAAATGGTTCAAGAATAAATTGTGTTCCTTAACAGCGTCAATATTTATTTATTTTTAATTGCTAGTCTTCTTATGGGCGATAATGACAAAATTAGTCAGTGAATACGACAATATAAATTATTATTATTATTGGTTAGGTCTGGGTTATGTCTGAGTTAGGTTATGTCTGGGTTAGGTTAGGTCTGGGTTAGGTTAGGTCTGGGTTAGGTTAGGTCTGGGTTAGGTTAGGTCTGGGTTAGGTTAGGTCTGGGTTAGGTTAGGTCTGGGTTAGGTTAGGTCTGGGTTAGGTCTGGATTAGGTTAGGTCTGGGTTAGGTTAGGTCTGGATTAGGTTAGGTCTGGGTTAGGTTAGGTCTGGATTAAGTTAGGTCTGGGTTAGGTTAGGTCTGGGTTAGGTCTGGATTAGGTTAGGTCTGGGTTAGGTTAGGTCTGGGTTAGGTTAGGTCTGGGTTAGGTTAGGTCTGGGTTAGGTCTGGATTAGGTTAGGTCTGGGTTAGGTTAGGTCTGGTTTAGGTTAGGTCTGGATTAGGTTAGGTCTGGGTTAGGTGTTCCTTAACAGCGTCAATATTTATTTATTTTTAAACGCTGGTCTTCTTTTGTCATTATTAGACAATATAAATAATACATCACATTGTCTCATTCACTGACTAATTTTGTCATTATTGTCGAGAAAAAGACTAGCAATTAATTATTAGTCAGTGAATGCGTCAATATTAATAATGATTTATAAACAATAATTTAAAAATAATTTTTTTATTAAATATTGTCTTCTTCTGGACAATAATGACAAAATTAGTCAATGAATACGACAATATAAATAATTATTTATAAATTGTTATTTATATTGTCGTATTCACTCACTAATTATTTATACAATAATAATACAACAATAATTAATAATACAACAATAATTATTTATAAATTATTATTTATATTGTCGTATTCACTCACTAATTTTGTCATTATCATCCAGAAAAAGACAAGCAATTAATTATTAGTCAGTGAATAAGACAATATAAATTATTTTTTATATAATAATAATAATAATTTATATTGTCGTATTCACTGACTAATTTTGTCATTATTAGACAATATAAATAATACTTTACATTGTCTTATTCACTGACTAATTTTGTCATTATTGCCCAGAAAAAGACTAGCAATTAATTATTAGTCAGTGAATGCAACAAAATTAATAATGATTAATTTATAAAGAATTGTTTTATTAAATATTGTCTTCTTCTGGGCAATAATTGCAAAATTAATCAGTGAATAAGACAATATAAATTATTATTTATATTGTCGTATTCCCTGACTAATTTTGTCATTATTATCCAGAAGAAGACTAGCAATTAATTATTAGTCAGTGAATGCGACAATATTAATAATGATTTATAAACAATAATTTATAAATAATTTTTTGATTAAATAGTGTCATTATTATCCAGTAGAAGACTAGCAATTAATTATTAGTATGTGAATGCGACAATATTAATAATGATTTATAAATAATAATTTATAAATTATTGTTTTATTACATATTGTCTTCTTCTGGACAATAATGACAAAATTAGTCAGTGAATAGGACAATATAAATAATAATTTATAATGACAAAATTAGTCAGTGAATAAGGCAATATAAATTATTATTTATATTGTCGTATTCAGTATAATAGTATAATGACAAAATTAGTCAGTGGATAAGGCAATATAAATAATTATTTATATTGTAGTATTCACTGATTAATTTTGTCATTATTATCCAGAAAAAGACTAGCAATTAATTATTAATAATAATATCAGTCAATAATATTAGAATAATATTATAATAGTCAGTGTATGCGACAATATTAATAGTGATTTATAAATAATTTTTTTATCAAATATTGTCTTCTTCTGGACAATAATGACAAAATTAGTCAGTGAATACGACAATATAAATAATAATTTAGAAGAAGACCAAGAGTTAAAAATAAATAAATATTGACACTCATAAGGAACGCAATTTTTTCTAGATTTATTTTTATTTTAATAAAAAAATATTTCGATTCTTGAAAATCGAAACTAATATCGTCTTTTGAATCGGGACGTCCTTGTCTTCAATTCCAGTGAAATTTTGGGTATCGTTTCAATTCTCAGTTTATTTTTACGCGGCGGACAAAGAGAACATGATTTTTCGGGAAACAGGCTGACGCGGCTTCGAAGCGTGTCACACGCTCGTTATTTCGATCGCATTCGGATATCACGGATGTCGTAATAACTTGACGATAACCTATCTTCGGAGTGTACCGCGGCCAACGTGTCTTTGATAGATTAATCACGCTGATTACGAAGGGATAATTATTGAAGCGCGGAATCTTACGCGTGCTGAAGCGCGCGAATTAGCCACGACATTCTACTTGCCCGTCATGCGCTCGAGCAAGCATAATTGAGTAACCAAATACTGCTCGAACGGTGTAAATACACGGCTGCTGACAAAAAGTACAGCCTCGGAGATGAGATATTAGCTTAAACGTCCTTAGAGATGCGAATAATTGCACGATAATTGTTGCTTGATTAACTTGTAAGTATCTTTGGTTCGCTTAGTGTATCAAATTGCTGCTTCAATTTCTCATTTGCACGGTAGTTTCAGTGGAAAATGATGCAAGAATGTACTTTTATTTACTTCTGGAATGTGTACCAAGAATTTTGAAGAGAACCGGAAAATGAAGAAATATTTTCATTAATAATTACAATTTGCAAGTTTCGTAGCAATCAATTATTTATTTTGCGGTTTGTTAGAAGCAATTCCATTATTTACTGTATTTTGTAAATTTTGCAGAGAACGATATACCTAAATAACTCGTTTATTTGGAATTATAAGGAAACAAGTATTAAGGAAAAATTGTTCTGTGAAGATATAAATATCAAACATGTTTTTTTAATTGCTACAAAGCTTTTATGTACATTCTAGTAGTGATTTTCAAAACGAATACAAATGAAGGTTATTCAAGGTTACACAAGGTCAACTGTAATAGAAAATATATTGTTTCATTTCTGTGTTTAAATCATATGTCTTCTCTGCTTATTGGTGTCTTGTTGCTATCGCTCTTGTAATCGTTCGAGCGTATCAATGAATGTAAATAAACATTGAATCACACATTATCTGTGCGTTACTAATTAATTTGAATTTATCGATTGATCGAAGTACGTTGATATGAAAATAGTATTTTGGATGGATTTTATGGAGAAATTTGTAGCAACAAATGTTAATAACTAGAAAAGATATGATGAAACGTATGAGAAGATCATCAGCCATTTTGAACAGTTGTTCTAGCAGTAAGTAAATTAGTAAGACATTACAGTTGACCTTGAATGACCTTCATTTATAAGTCATTGTATTCGTCTTGAAAAGCTCTACCAGAACATACATACAAGCTTATATTGTTTAAAAAAGCAAGTTTGACCTTTGTATGTCCTCTACGCGTCCACCTAAACTAAAATTGTTGACAACTTTTCCCTGATACTATACTTTTTCTATAGTTACAAGCAACCGAGTTATTCAGGTGACTTGTTAAAAAAAAAATCCCAAATTTAAACTAGATTTTTTTAAATGCAATCAAATAACAATCACTATTACTATGTTTGTATAATAAAACATTCAAATAATGTTGAAGCATTCGGGTAACAAGAAATTCCAATAAAGGGGGTCAAATGTGCCCTTGAACCAAATGTGACATACGATGGATCCATCGATAGAGCATCAAGAAAAAACGTTCTGTGCCAAATTTTAACCCTCTATCTTGTTTAGAAGGGTAGTTATTGAGAAACTTCGGATTAACGAATTTGTGCCTATTTTCCCTATTTAATCAAGTACAAAAATTATGAAAAAAATCTGGTGCATTGTGGTTATGGAGATACGTGTTTGAGAATTTTTTCCGATTTTTCGATTCCAAATCCTAGGTGTGAAAAATTGAAAACGCAAAAAACACAGAAAAATACGGATTTCGTATTGAAGCTTTCGAGACACTAGATTTATATAATTACTGTAAGTGCGTATTGTCATTGGTTATCTCCCTGAATTTTTTCCGATTTTTCGATTCCAAATCCTAGGTGTGAAAAATTGAAAACGAAAAAAAAACACAGAAAAATAAGGATTTCGTATTGAAGCTTTCGAGACTCTAGATTTATATAATTACTGTAAGTGCGTATTGTCATTGGCTATCTTCCTGAATTTTTTCCGATTTTTCGATTCCAAATCCTAGGTGTGAAAAATTGAAAACGCAAAAAAACACAGAAAAATACGGATTTCGTATTGAAGCTTTCGAGACACTAGATTTATATAATTACTGTAAATGCGTATTGTCATTGGTTATCTCCCTGAATTTTATCAGATTTTTCGATTCCAAATCCTAGGTGTGAAAAATAGAAAACGCAAAAAAACACAGAAAAATACGGATTTCGTATTGAAGCTTTCGAGACACTAGATTTATATAATTACTGTAAATGCGTATTGTCATTGGTTATCTCCCTGAATTTTTTCAGATTTTTCGATTCCAAATCCTAGGTGTGAAAAATTGAAAACGCAAAAACACACAGAAAAATACGGATTTCGTATTGAAGCTTTCGAGACACTAGATTTATATAATTACTGTAAGTGCGTATTGTCATTGGTTATCTCCCTGAATTTTTTCCAGATTTTCGATTCCAAATCCTAGGTGTGAAAAATTGAAAACGCAAAAACACAGCAAAATACGGATTTCGTATTGAAGCTTTCGAGACACTAGATTTATATAATTACTGTAAATGCGTATTGTCATTGGTTATCTTCCTGAATTTTTTCAGATTTTTCGATTCCAAATCCTAGGTGTGAAAAATTGAAAACGCAAAAAAACACAGAAAAATACGGATTTCGTATTGAAGCTTTCGAGACACTAGATTTATATAATTACTGTAAATGCGTATTGTCATTGGCTATCTTCCTGAATTTTTTCCGATTTTTCGATTCGAAATCCTAGGTGTGAAAAATTGAAAACGCAAAAGAACACAGAAAAATACGGATTTCGTATTGAAGCTTTCGAGACACTAGATTTATATAATTACTGTAAATGCGTATTGTCATTGGTTATCTCCCTGAATTTTTTCAGATTTTTCGATTCCAAATCCTAGGTGTGAAAAATTGAAAACGCAAAAAAACACAGAAAAATACGGATTTCGTATTGAAGCTTTCGAGACACTAGATTTATATAATTACTGTAAATGCGTATTGTCATTGGTTATCTCCCTGAATTTTTTCAGATTTATCGATTCCAAATCCTAGGTGTGAAAACTTGAAAACGCAAAATCACAGAAAAATACGGATTTCGTATTGACGTTTTTCGCGTGAAAAAGCATCTTATACTTTGAATTTTTTTATTCTCTTTAATAGATAACTATATCGATGGATCCATCGTATGTCACATTTGGTTCAAGGGCACATTTGACCCCCTTATTCGGCTATACCCTTTGTCATTTTTCTGTTTCATTGTGGGGGAATAAAATTGTTAAATAAATACTATTTCAATAATATACCCAATTTGACTATATCGACGAGGGTTTGGCGATACGTTTAAATATGGCGTAATTGTAAAACACTTGGGCGCGATTCATTTGTCATAGAAGTTTGCGCGAAACAGTTTCGAGATCCCCAATTCCTCTTTCGGCGGCTAGAAAGTCACGTATCGTGTTCCGTTGGCGAAAAGGAATATCACGCGAAACGCTGAAGGGGCGCAAGAGTTCGTAAAGCGATTATGAGAAAGTTCAGCGCAAATTACATTCCGCCGCATCACCTGAGCTTTGCAGTTAATTGCTTGTTTCCGCAGATATTTCAAACGAAATGATGCGGCATAAACGGAATCGCTGGAAGAAACTTGGCAAACTGGAAACGTTTGTCTTTTCGCATAATTAATCTTCTTTCCGTTTTCTTTTTTTTGCGCCGAGGGAAACGATTGTGAATTGAATCGACGTTCTCTTGATTACAATGCGATGAAACGGTACCGGATTAAAAGCCGGAGCAACTTCGACAGCTGTACAGAAAGTTAGAAGTTAAATGAATTTTAAGAAGGCAGTATTGCACGGACGATTTGATAGATCTTATATCGCTAGAGGACCAAAATAAATCCTTTTATCAAAAGAAAAGAAGAGAAAACGTAGAATTGTGGTACACGTATTCCATCTTCTTTGTAAGATTCTTTTTATTGTATTTTATTGTATAATCTATAGTTTAATGATTGGTGATATTGGTGTAGAGCTGAAAAGTTGACACTGGAATCGTTATAGAAGCAAGATGAGTATAGCAATTGCTCTAGTTGAGATCCAAGTTTGTCACGTTGATCGATCGATAAGAACCACGTGTGCTAGAAGTAAGTCCATAGAGAATAGTTTATATTAGATCCAATCGTGTTGTCAACTTTTCAGGTTTACACTGTAGTACGCTTTATTTGAACAATTCTAGTTGGCTCTGAAACTATTGCTTTTTGTTACGTGTGCTCTATCATAGATCGTCGATTAGGTACAACCGACTTTATTTGGAAAATATGTGAAATCCACACATTTGGACTAAATATTCATTACTGTAGAGACTTTCTTTGATTATAGTGTGCTTGACTAACAAGTTGACAGTAGGGATCTTTTCAGAACACAACTCAAATATAGTCTTTGCTATCCACTGTAAAATTTTTAATTTAAATGTTCAATTTTAGGAATCCTGATCTACCATCGTGTTGTATTTCAACGTATAAATGAAACAAATGAAATATAAGTAGTGTAAGCCAATGTTTGTGTCCCCTTTGTACAATACTTAAAAGTCAAGGACTCGTAAGACACAATACAAGGCAAGGTTAACAAATAAAGTTAAACAAATTGCCTCTTCGAGGTATTAATTTACAAAAAAATGGTTGCAAAAAATTTAAAATTAACTTCTTCTCGTAAAAATTTAGAATTTTATTGATAAATGAGGTGTTGGTCCGCGATTTATCTTTGAAACTGTACTGAAACGAGAAGAATAAATCGTTACAGTCCAGGATTAGTAGATCTATGTCGTTTAATAGCCGGATATATCGACGAATGAGGCCCCGTCTACACGCTCTGGACGACAGAGCAAGACTGCGTGGATCGCGTGTCGTAGAGGGAGACAACTGCGCATGTGACGCGCGCATACTAACGGGATAGGAGTGGGGGAAACCTCGTACGAGGGCCTGAAACTCGCAGGCCCCAGTTTGAACACTCTTGTCGTAATAGGGGAACTTGTGACGAGGATCTTCAACTTCTGACAGGTATAGTAGACGTAAAATAGCAAAAATGGCTAACCTATTTATCCCTAATTCTAGTATCTCATGTCCCCAAAGTCAAAATAGAAAAACGAGTCCTTGATTCTACGAAATTTGTTATTCAATCGCAGTGTAAGCTTCCTGTTGGTCGTCACAATGGGCCACTCGCAATTATTTTTCTGATTTTGAGTGGCAAGTGACAACAGGGGGCACGGGAGCTTTGGTTCAACAGCCCAGGATTAGTAGATCTATGTCGTTTAATAGCCGGATATATCGACGAATGAGGCCCCTTCTACACGCTCTGGACGACAGAGCAAGACTGCGTGGATCGCGTGTCGTAGAGGGAGACAACTGCGCATGTGACGCGCGCATACTAACGGGATAGGAGTGGGGGAAACCTCGTACGAGGGCCTGAAACTCGCAGGCCCCAGTTTGAACACTCTTGTCGTGATAGGGGAACTTGTGACGAGGATCTTCAACTTCTGACAGGTATAGTAGACGTAAAATAGCAAAAATGGCTAACCTATTTATCCTTAATTCTTATATCTCATGTCCCCAAAGTCAAAATAGAAAAACGAGTCCTTGATTCTACGAAATTTGTTATTCAATCGCAGTGTAAGCTTCCTGTTGGTCGTCACAATGGGCCACTCGCAATTATTTTTCTGATTTTGAGTGGCAAGTGACAACGGGAGGCACGGGAGCTTTGGTTCAACAGCCCAGATTGGGAGGAGGGTGAGTTTATAAATTGCCCCCAAACTACGATACGCGGCCTATTAGTGGCAGTATCAGGACCGACCACTCTCGAGGGATTAATATGGATGATTTTATAAAAAATGAGGACACTATTCTAAATGAAGTTCGAAAATAATCCCTTGTTGAGTTTCTGACATATTATAGACTCTAATTAAATAAAACAGACCCCAGGGAAAACGTACTTAGATACTGTTGGATTTCCTAATCGGCTCACGTTGTTACAAAAATCATCTTCAGTGACGATTGTATATGTCTGGAGTTTTGGCCATGGGTTCTACGAACTCATCACTTCAATAACCAGCAAATTCTTGTGTTACAAAATCTTAATGATTTTAAATAACAACAAACCGCTTCAAACTGTTTTAAACTGCTTCAAACTACTTTAATCTGCATAAATGGTAATTTTCTATCATTCAGAAATCACATCATTGTTAATATAGAATATTTAACGATATTTGAAGTGACGGTGGTCGCTAACATTAAATCTGTACCGTTTCAAACCGTTTCAAACTACTTCAAACCGTTTCAAACTGCGTAAATGATAATTCCTCATAATATATAAATCACATCATTGTTAATATAGAATATTTAACAATATCTGAAACGACAGTGGTCGCCAACATTAAATCTGTACCGTTTCAAACCGTTTCAAACTGCTTCAAATCGTTTCAAACTGCATAAATGGTAATTTTCTATCATTCAGAAATCACATCATTGTTAATATAGAATATTTAACGATATTTGAAGCGTCGGTGGCTGCTAACTTTAAATCTGTACCGTTTCAAACCGTTTCAAACTGCTTCAAACCGTTTCAAACTTCGTAAATGATAATTCCTCATAATATAGAAATGACATCATTGTTAATATAGAATATTTAACAATATTTGAAACTACGTTGGTCACTAACATTAAATCTGTACCGTTTCAAACCGTTTCAAACTGCTTCAAATCGTTTCAAACTGCATAAATGGTAATTTCCCATAATTCAGAAATCACATCATTGTTAATATAGAATATTTGACAATATTTGAAGCGACGGTGGCTGCCAACTTTAAATCTATACCGTTTCAAACCGTTTCAAACTGCTTCAAACCGGTTCAAACTTCGTAAATGATAATTCCTCATAATATAGAAATGACATCATTGTTAATATAGAATATTTAACAATATTTGAAACTACGTTGGTCACTAACATTAAATCTGTACCGTTTGAAACCGTTTCAAACTGCTTCAAATCGTTTCAAACTGCATAAATGGTAATTTCCCATAATTCAGAAATCACATCATTGTTAATATAGAATATTTGACAATATTTGAAGCGTCGGTGGCTGCTAACTTTAAATCTATACCGTTTCAAACCGTTTCAAACTGCTTCAAACCGGTTCAAACTTCGTACACGATAATTCCTCATAATATAGAAATCACGTCTTTGTTAATATAGAATATTTGACAATATTTGAAGCGTCGGTGGCTGCTAACTTTAAATCTGTACCGTTTCAAACCATTTCAAACTGCTTCAAACCGGTTCAAACTTCGTACATGATAATTCCTCATAATATAGAAATCACGTCATTGTTAATATAGAATATTTAACAATATTTGAAACTACGTTGGTCACTAACATTAAATCTGTACCGTTTCAAACCGTTTCAAACTGCTTTAAATCATTTCAAACTGCATAAATGGTAATTTCCCATAATTCAGAAATCACATCATTGTTAATATAGAATATTTGACAATATATGAAGCGACGGTGGCTGCCAACTTTGAATCTATACCGTTTCAAACCGTTTCAAACTGCTTCAAACCGGTTCAAACTTCGTACATGACAATTCCTCATAATATAGAAATCATATCATTGTTAATATAGAATATTTAACAATATTTGAAGGGACGGTGGTCACTAATTTCAAATATGTATCGTTTCAAACCGTTTCAAACCGTTTCAAACCACTTCAAACTTCGTAAATGATAATTTCTCATAATATAGAAATCACATCATTGTTAATATAGAATATTAAATGATATTTGAAGCGACGGTGGTCGCCAACTTCAAATCTGTACCGTTTCAAACCGTTTCAAACCACTTCAAACTGCATAAATTTGTAATTTCCCATAATTCAGAAATCACATCATTGGTAATATAGAATATTTGACAATATTTGAAGCGACGGTGACTGCCAACTTTAAATCTATACCGTTTCAAACCGTTTCAAACTGCTTCAAACCGGTTCAAACTTCGTACATGACAATTCCTCATAATATAGAAATCACGTCATTGTTAATATAGAATATTTAACAATATTTGAAACTACGTTGGTCACTAACATTAAATCTGTACCGTTTCAAACCGTTTCAAACTGCTTCAAATCGTTTCAAACTGCATAAATGGTAATTTCCCATAATTCAGAAATCACATCATTGGTAATATAGAATATTTAACTATATTTGAAGCGCCGGTGGTCACTAATTTCAAATATGTATCGTTTCAAACCGTTTCAAACCGTTTCAAACCACTTCAAACTTCATAAATCGTAATTTCTTATAATTCAGAAATCACATTATTGTTAATATAGAATATTTAACAATATTTGAAACTACGTTGGTCACTAATATTAAATCTGTACCGTTTCAAACCATTTCAAACTGCTTCAAACCGGTTCAAACTTCGTACATGACAATTTCTCATAATATAGAAATCACGTCATTGTTAATATAGAATATTTAACAATATTTGAAACTACTTCGTTGGTCAATATTAAATCTGTACCGTTTCAAACCGTTTCAAACTGCTTCAAATCGTTTCAAACTGCATAAATGGTAATTTCCCATAATTCAGAAATCACATCATTGTTAATATAGAATATTTAACAATATTTGAAGCGACGGTGGTCGCCAACTTCAAATCTGTACCGTTTCAAACCGTTTCAAACTGCTCCAAACCGTTTCAAACTTCGTAAATGAGAATTCCTCATAATATAGAAATCACATCATTGTTAATATAGGATATTTAACAATATTTGGAGTGACGGTGGCTGCCAACTTTAAATCTATACCGTTTCAAACCGTTTCAAACTGCTTCAAATCGTTTCCAAACTGCATAAATGGTAATTTCCCATAATTCAGAAATCACATCATTGTTAATATAGAATATTTGACAATATTTGAAGCGACGGTGGCTGCCAACTTTAAATCTATACCGTTTCAAACCGTTTCAAACTGCTTCAAACCGGTTCAAACTTCGTACATGACAATTCCTCATAATATAGAAATCACGTCATTGTTAATATAGAATATTTAACAATATTTGAAGCGACGATGGTCGCTAAAACTAAATCTATGCCGTTTCAAACCGTTTCAAACTGCTTCAAACCGTTTCAAACTTCGTAAATGATAATTCCTCATAATATAGAAATCAGATCAACGTTAATATAGAATATTAAACAATATTCTACATACATTGGGTATAACAAATATTCGTGCAGTGATTAATTACGGCTAAAATACTTTATAATAATGTTTATTAAACAATATTTTGCATATCCACTTGAAACTCTCACAATTGAAATTACGCCACTTCCAAAATAAACTTTTTCATCACTTTATTAACCAGCAAATTTTCGTGTTACAAAATTTTAATAATTTTAAATATAGTAGTAACAATTAGTGCTTCAGAATAAAAAGATCATGTAAAAATCTAACTAACTCGATTTTTTTGAAAAATGGACTTACGCCTCTTTCAAAATAAACGCCTCATACCACATTTTAGTCTTTTGTTAGTTTTATTTGTAGTACACACTGCTGAAGCGTGTACGGAAAAACATGGAACACTAAATAGTGATAATAGTGATAAATAGTGCTGTGTGACTTTCACAAGATTTCGTGAGAAAAATCGTAACAAACAGCAACCTGTTTAGCGTCTAACGTTGAACGTGTTCATTCGAAAGAGAAACTCCATGGCGATTTAAAGAGGTACGGTTGCCTAAATTCCGTATCTAATTGCTTTTGGCCGATACCCGCGGCTCGCGGCTAGGCGACACGAAACGATACCGGAACTACTGAAAGTGGTCGTAGGCGGTCGTCGGCTCTAATCCGGTGACGCGATTCATCTTCCTGCCACGCTGGAACGCGATGCATGTTCGCGGCTCGATTGCACGGTATTACGGTCAGTGTTGAGAATTAATTACTCGTCTGCCGCTGCACCGAGTGTCTGCAACGAGTCGCGAAAGTATTTGCGAACGTTTGCAATTAAAACTTTATACCCATTTCTACGTTTAATTTCGCCCTATAGAGAACCACGCGCCGGGTCAAGAAGCTGTATTTATCCTTTCGCTTATATCGAATCCTTAACACATTACCGACCGATATTAATCGACTGTTTTACCGACCAATGCTTACCGGCTGAGAGCCTATCAATCAACTGTTTTACCGGCCAACGCTTACCGACCGATAGCCGATTTATCAACCGTTACCGGTCGGTAAAAATTCATTAAATCCCATCAAACTCGACAGGCTAAAAAATCAAACAGAAGAGATACAAAAGTTTCTTTTTTTTTAGCCACGAGGAGGAACTTTGGTCAATCTTTGCTTATTAATAATGTCAGAACGAAGCTCAAATACTAATCTTGAGACCAAATCTCACATTCAACTACAAGTTTCAATGATTCAATTGTTAAAACTCATCGCTAAAAGTGTTTCTTGTTTTATAGTTGAGAACCAGCGACATTCAGAGCCAAGTGTACGGTTTACGTTTCTTTTGTCGAGTGTAACAATTGCTCCAAGTTTGCTTCGTGAAATTAATTCTGAAAACTCTGTGAATAATTTGTACTGGGGGGACACATCCCCATCCATTAGTGTCCCGCGAAAGTTTCACGCTATATCTTTCAAAAAAGTTTCCCGTAGTTCTAGCAGGTAGCATAGAAAAATATTTGAAATTCAAAGGGCCCTCAAAAGAATTAAATGGCGACGAGAAACATCTTTTAGAGTGAAATAGTCTCCAAGAGAATTCGATTTGAAGGTGCAAAAGTGGAATGTTCATCCTTTGAAGTGACCACAAGAAGATTATAGGGTTCTCTTCTTGGAGTTATAATAATCCAAAGATTAACAACGTTTAGACGGTGATATATCGCTGAAATCAAATAGAACTAACTGAGACAAAAATTAGAAACCCACGCGGAGTTTTTGGTAAATAGAGTCAAAGCTTTAAAACACACTATTCGTGCACGAAGTTCTACCGAAATTTGTATGAACATGGTCGAGGCAGTTATAGGGCTGAGCCGGTAACTCAAATATTGGAATTCAGCAAATATCGTGGTACATGAGTAACGAAGTTATTCGCCGACACCTATGGACATATAAAATCGTTAAATCGAGCAACAACGGTTACGTGTACTCTTCCGTGAGTAACTACAAACTCAAACTTCTGTTCTGAATCTAGCAAAAAAATATCAGGCAAAGTGCCATGAATGTAAAGAAGAAAATTGAATGATATACAGGGTGTTCGGCCACCTCTAGCAAAAATTTTAATGAGCAATATTTTAATCGACTCTTCCTACCAAGGTGACGAAAACTAACTGGTGGGAGGATTAGTCAAGCCAATCCTCAACGTCATCACCTTGGTAGGACGTGTGGCGTCGCCTCCCATGCACGCCACCAGAGGGGTCGCGCTCTCACAAGCGCTCGACCGACTCCTCGGTTGCTATATACAGGGTGTTCGGCCACCTCTAGCAAAAATTTTAATGACCGATAGTAGAGGCCAAAATAAGACGAAAATCAAGAATACTAATTTGTTGATGGAAGCTTCGTTAAAAAGTTATTAACAATTAAATTCAAAAATTTCAAATCGTTCTGGAAAAATTATTTTCGGTTGCGGGGGTCAACTACAATCATTTTTGGTGAGTACACATACCTCCGAAATCCTATCTACTTTCGAGAAAAAAATCGAGTAGGTGGTGAAATTTTTCGGCGAAAAAATTTTTCAAATCGTTCTAACTAAATTATTTTCGGTTGAGGGGATCAATTACAATCATTTTTTATCATTACACATACCTCCGAAATCGTACGCACTTTCGAGAAAAAAATTCCTTACTGAAAATCCAATTAGGTGCCTAAATTTTTCAACGGAGAAAAAAATTGCAAATCGTTGTGGAAAAATTATTTTCGGTTGCGGGGGTCAATTACAATCAGTTTTGTCATTAGACATACCCACGAAATCCTGCCCACTTTCGAGAAAAAAATAGAGAAGGTGTGAAATTATTCGAGAAAATTAAAAAATTGCAAATCGTTGTGGAAAAATTATTTTCGGTTGTAGGGTTCAATTACAGTCATTTTTGGTGAATAGACATACCCCGAAATCTTGCGCATTTTCGAGAAAAAAAAAATTCAGTAAGGGCGGCACTTTAAACGTTAATAACTTTTTAACGAAGCTTCCATCAACAAATTGGTATTCTTGATTTTCGTCTTATTTTGGCCTCTACTATCGCTCATTAAAATTTTTGCTAGAGGTGGCCGAACACCCTGTATATTAACACCAATTTTGTGCACTTTTTTGCGAATAAATTCAATATTTATATTTAATCCTTACTTTATAAATAATGGTTAACTACAGTAAGGAGCATAAGTTTTGCATAAATCATTATTCATTACTAGGAATACAAAAGAATAACAAAAAATAAACATTGTAATTATTTTTATCACAGTTAGAAGTAACATGAGAAAGTCTTTCGGTAATTAACATGTTGTTTATGAATGATACGAACAATAGATTGACTCAGTTTTGCACCACGTCCAATATTTGACAATGTTTAATATGTTATTTATTTTAAATATTACTTTCTTACGTTACTTCTAAATATGATAAAAATTACTGTAATATTTATTTCTTAACACTTTACCGACCGGTAGCGGTTGATTAATCGGCTATCGGTCGGTAAGCGTTGGTCGGTAAAACAGTTGATTGATAGGCTCTCAGCCGGTAAGCATTGGTCGGTAAAACAGTCGATTAATAGGCTATCGGTCGGTAATGTGTTTATAAACATTTGAATTTTAACTATTTTGCTCTGATCAGCGAGAGCGGAATTTAAATTGAATTTTAAATATCGTGTGATTAAAATATGATGAGAAGGAGACTTCTTTTTGAAATTAAAAGGAAAAGTCAGCTCAATGTTCGATAAAGTAAAACCAACAACGCTTGGAAGCATTCATAGAAATCAGGTTAAAAAAGCAGAATCGTGTATTCGTTACAATTTGTAATATTTTCATTAATTTTTAACCTAAGAAAATTTATAGTGCATGATTATTTCTCTATTTTGTCGTTGCAATATATTTTTCTCGTTCCTCGATACTCGAAGGATTAATGTACCTCCCATGCTCGCCGCCAGAGGGAGTCGCGCTCTCACAAGCGCTCGACCGACTCCTCGGTTGCTATACAGAGTGGTGATCGTTTCGAGTCATAACTCCGTTATTATTGCATTCACGAGAAAATGCCAAAGGAGAAAGATAAATGGCTCGAAGAGCACTACATCCGTAGGCCTTTAAATTTTTTTTAGATGCAACAGTGCGTGTGCAATTAACAATTGCATCATTTCTTTAAATAGAAACGCATATGTTTCTTTACACAGATCGATTCTTCTGTTCATTCTACGTAAAAAATGATTAGGGTGTCATGGCAAAAAAATTGTTAGATCTCGAGATATTTCCACACGTTAATATAAATTTTACGATTTCTTGAAAGGTGACACAGAAACAAACATTATGATATGTCGTTAGATTAAATATTGATGACAGTCGATGAATGTTCTTTACCAAAAAATATTAACACTTTACCGACCGGTAGTGGTTGATTAATCGGCTATCGGTCGGTAAGCGTTGGTCGGTAAAGAAGTTGATTAATACGCTATCGGTCGGTAAGCATTGGTCGGTAAAACAGTCGATTAATAGGCTATCGGTCGGTAATGTGTTAATATTCTTCCACATTCTTAACGATAAATAAAATTGTATACAAAACTTGTGGTCATTGGTTCATTTATGCTCCTTACTGTATATATATAACGATACCAAAGAGTTTTTTTAAAAAAGTTTGCTCTCTTTTTAGCATCGAATAAAAAATGACCCTGCCTTGCGCTAAACTGTCGAGAAGGTAATTCGATGGTTCAAAATGGCGGCGCGGAAGCATCGAAACTAACGCGGAACATTTTTAGAGCCCGTAATTTCACACCCCGAGCGTAACAATACGAATATTCCAGAAATTTCCAACACCTTGAAAGTCTCGAAACTCCCGAGCGTATTACTCTGGACAATTTTATTCTCCGACACGGTGAAAGACACTTACATTTGCCTTGGATACTCTGAAACATTAAAGTAGAACAAACGCTGCATCGCGAGAAGAAATTATCCATGGAATTCAGCAATGAAACAAACTCCGTGGAGACATTTTTCTTCCTAAACAAAATGGAGGAGTGCACGAAGAAATTCTCGATAACAAAAACGGAACAAATAATTGGAAATTATTGCACGATTTCAACGAGTCTTCAATTTTTTATGAGGAAGGAACAATATACGTTTAGAGACTGATGATGCTTCAAATTTGTTTTTAATATGAATTTTGATGAAACTTTATATTCATTATCCATGTAATAACTGTTTTAAATAAATAGGAATAATGTTGGATATAAATATAAATAAATATTGTTTTGTTAGGAACAACAGACGTTTAAAGACCACCTGATGATGCTTCAAATTTGTTTTTAATATGAATTTTGATGAAACTTTATATTCATGATCCGTGTAATAACTGGTTTAAATAAATAGGAATAATGTTGGATATAAATATAAATAAATATTGTTTTGTTAGGAACAACAGACGTTTAAAGACCACCTGATGATGCTTCAAATTTGTTTTTAATATGAATTTTGATGAAACTTTATATTCATTATCCATGTAATAACTGGTTTAAATAAATAGGGAATAATTTTGGATATAAATATAAATAAATATTGTTTTGTTAGGAACAACAGACGTTTAAAGACCACCTGATGATGCTTCAAATTTGTTTTTAATATGAATTTTGATGAAACTTTATATTCATTATCCATGTAATAACTGTTTTAAATAAATAGGAATAATGTTGGATATAAATATAAATAAATATTGTTTTGTTAGGAACAACAGACGTTTAAAGACCACCTGATGATGCTTCAAATTTGTTTTTAATATGAATTTTGATGAAACTTTATATTCATGATCCGTGTAATAACTGGTTTAAATAAATAGGAATAATGTTGGATATAAATATAAATAAATATTGTTTTGTTAGGAACAACAGACGTTTAAAGACCACCTGATGATGCTTCAAATTTGTTTTTAATATGAATTTTGATGAAACTTTATATTCATGATCCGTGTAATAACTGGTTTAAATAAATAGGAATAATGTTGGATATAAATATAAATAAATATTGTTTTGTTAGGAACAACAGACGTTTAAAGACCACCTGATGATGCTTCAAATTTGTTTTTAATATGAATTTTTATGAAACTTTATATTCATTATCCGTGCAATAACTGTTTTAAATAAATAGGAAGAATGTTGGATATAAATATAAATAAATATTGTTTTGTTAGGAACAACAGACGTTTAAAGACCACCTGATGATGCTTCAAATTTGTTTTTAATATGAATTTTGATGAAACTTTATATTCATTATCCATGTAATAACTGGTTTAAATAAATAGGTATAATGTTGGATATAAATATAAATAAATATTGTTTTGTTAGGAACAACAGACGTTTAAAGACCACCTGATGATGCTTCAAATTTGTTTTTAATATGAATTTTTCTGAAACTTTATATTCATGATCCGTGTAATAACTGGTTTAAATAAATAGGAATAATGTTGGATATAAATATAAATAAATATTGTTTTGTTAGGAACAACAGAAGTTTAAAGACCACCTGATGATGCTTCAAATTTGTTTTTAAAATGAATTTTTCTGAAACTTTATATTCATTATCCATGTAATAACTGTTTTAAATAAATAAAAATAATGTTGAATATAAATATAAATATTGTTCTTTTAGTATAAGTAATATTTTAAAATAGCATCAAAGTATTAATTATAAATATTGTATGTAACAATAAGAGATAGAATGCTAAAATATCAATCGAATTGAATTGTATAAAAATAACACACGTTTTGCACCAGTAATTCATGTTACAATGCAAAAAAAAAAGAAAAATATAGAAAATTCAAAACTTTCTCAAATATATCTAAAATTTCTATTATTATACAGTTTGTATAGTGACTCAACCCAATTTCTCGAGCTTTTTAATAATATTTAAACTGTATACTCTTGGTAAATAGGAATAATGTTGGATATAAATATAAATATTGTTTTGTTAGTATGAGTAATATTTTAAAATAGCATCAAAGTATTAATTATAAATATTGTATGTAACAATAAGAGATAGAATGATATAAATATCAATCGAATTGTAAATTGTTAATAAAAATAACACACGTTTTGCACCAGTAATTTATGTTACAATGCAAAAAAAAAAAAATATAGCAAATTCAAAGCTTTCTCAAAACATATCTAAAATTTCTGTTATTATACAGTTTGTATAGTGACTCAACCCAATTTCTCGAGCTTTTTAATAATATTTAAACTGTATATTCTTGGTAAATAGGAATAATGTTGGATATAAATATAAATATTGTTTTGTTAGTATAAGTAATATTTTAAAATAGCATCAAAGTATTAATTATAAATATTGTATATAACAATAAGAGATAGAATGCTAAAATATCAATCAAATTGTAAATTGTTAATAAAAATAACACACGTTTTGCACCAGTAATTCATGTTACAATGCAAAAAAAAAAGAAAAATATAGAAAATTCAAAGCTTTCTCAAAACATATCTAAAATTTCTATTATTATACAGTTTGTACAGTGACTCAACCCAATTTCTCGAGCTTTTTAATAATATTTAAACTGTATATTCTTGGTAAATAGGAATAATGTTGGATATAAATATAAATATTGTTTTGTTAGTATAAGTAATATTTTAAAATAGCATCAAAGTATTAATTATAAATATTGTATGTAACAATAAGAGATAGAATGCTAAAATATCAATCGAATTTAATTCTATAAAAATAACACACGTTTTGCACCAGTAATTCATGTTACAATGCAAAAAAAAGAAAAATATAGCAAATTCAAAGCTTTCTCAAAACATATCTAAAATTTCTATTATTATACAGTTTGTACAGTGACTCAACCCAATTTCTCGAGTTTTTTAATAACATTTAAACTGTATATTCTTGGTAAATAGGAATAATGTTGGATATAAATATAAATATTGTTTTGTTAGTATAAGTAATATTTTAAAATAGCATCAAAGTATTAATTATAAATATTGTATATAACAATAAGAGATAAAATGATAAAAATATCAATCGAATTGAATTGTATAAAAATAACACACGTTTTGCACCAGTAATTCATGTTACAATGCAAAAAAAAAAGAAAAATATAGAAAATTCAAAGCTTTCTCAAAACATATCTAAAATTTCTATTATTATACAGTTTGTATAGTGACTCAACCCAATTTCTCGAGTTTTTTAATAACATTTAAACTGTATATTCTTGACGGTACATCGTTTAAAAAAAAATTCGATATTTTTAATATACAACAATAATAATTTTAATAAACTGTTGTGGTAGATGTAACTTTAATTTTTTATAAAAATAATTGAATAAAGTGTTATCCGTAGAAACTATTTTAATGATATACAAAAAACATTCTGGAACATGTTGTGTCTGATTTCGAGAAGAGATACAGAAAGGAGATAACTTGAATCATATGACCGCATTAATCATTCATTTATCGGTCAGAATGCTTCTTAAGATATCCAACGATACTCTTGGAATCTCAAATAGATTTTTAATCGTGTAGATTGTAAATCATGTTGATTTAAAAAGTCGCAAATTGTAATTTAGCGTTTCCTCATACTAATCATATTATTTTCGTTTAATCTATATTTTTAAAGGTAACTCTGACAAATCTTTCGACATGCGTTATCGCTAGATTAAGTTCAATTTAGATTTTTAGTTGGACACTACGCCCTCTGGAACGGTAATTGAATGAATTTCGACCTTTATATTTTATTTTGAGTATCGTGATATAGAAACATTTATACAAATTTGCATAAATACATTTTATAGGAATTGCAAATAAATCTGCAACATAAAATAGTAAAATTTCACGTGAACATCGATGCTTGAAATATTTATTCTCATGTTTTGCTTTCTCAATAATTTTCACCATCGCTATCGTAAATTTATTAGCTTTCCAGAGAAGCCGTTTTATCGTGAAACGCGATTCCGATGAAAATAGTTTTGTAAAATTTTCAAACCGACGAAACGAACACGCGAATCACTCGAAACGTTTACGTTTCCCATTTTTTCGGTCAAAGGAACGCAGCAAAGCGTGTCAATAAGCGTGTTTTATATGGAACAACACCGCTAAAATTTGTTTGTCGCGGGTCAATCGAATACATTATTGACGATGATGTTCCCCACTGAAAAATACGTCCACCGATGAGTGCAAAACGCAGTTACATTCGAAACTGCGTGAAATAAAACGGCGAATGGAACTCGTTCCGGTGTCGTGCAGTCGATATCAGATGGAAATAAACTCGCGCGAAAAAGCTAAAAAATTTAACCACGCGATACTAGCAAAATATCGATGAAAATTTTGTGAAACGGACCCTCGAATATTGGCAATTTGTTACAACGAATATTTCAGTATACCAAAGAATTACGTAGATAAAGAAGTCGAAACAGCATCGTAAAAATTCACAAACGAAATTTCTGCTTCGTCAGTGCTTCGCTATTTGGTAACATAACGAAATTAAATACGCGATTAATCCTTTGCACTCGAAAACTTTTCTTTGATCACCTATCAGCCACTCGTTCTCTACGAAATAGTGTAATCGATCAAATAAAATCAATAAAATCTTACACTTTGATTAAAAATGATATGATAGAGGTAGTGAATTTAATTGATATTGAAAATCTGTTTTTTAAAGGATATTAAAATAAAAATATCTAAGTTATTGATAGTCCCTCGTGATTTTAGCTGTTAAGGGGCCTTTCTACCTTGAGGGATTTAAAAAATTCAATTTTTTTTGCGTTTTCTTTTAGTATGTAGTCTTGAAGATATATTTAGCAAATATTAAATTGAAATTTGAAAAACTAACGAAGTTATAACAACTGGACGTGAAACTTTAAAGCTGTTTTTCTCGAAACTACATTTTTCGACAATCTGTAGACGATAGCGATAAAACTATTCATGATATCAACATGAAATTTATATAGTATTTATAGTATCTTTAGAACTGGTCTCCTTATAGAATGAACTAGGATAATTGCGATATATGCAATTCTTATTCTTTTATTGACAAAAAAGCAACCGAATATATGAAAAGATTCAGTATTTTATTGTAAAATAGCTGCCATTTTGCTATTTTCTGTTTTTTTTTTAAAGATCCTAGTTTATGCTATAACCACACTCATCTACATTAAGAATACAGTATTGCCTCTATAAAAGCGACGCTCTCGAGGCTCAACGCTCGCCTATAGCGAGGCCAAGAAACGATTCTTGATACAGTATTGTCTCTATAGAAGCGATGCTCTCGGGGCACAACTTTCGCCTATAGCGTAGATGAAAAACGATTCTTAATACAGTATTGCCTCTATAGAAGCGACGCTCTCGGGGCTCAACGCTCGCCTATAGCGAAGCCAAGAAACAATTCTTGATACAGTATTGTCTCTATAGAAGCGATGCTCTCGGGGCACAACTTTCGCCTATAGCGTAGATGAAAAACGATTCTTAATACAGTATTGCCTCTATAGAAGCGACATTCTCGGGGCTCAACGCTCGCCTATAGCGAGGCCAAGAAACGATTCTTGATACAGTATTGTCTCTATAGAAGCGACGCTCTCAGGACTCAACGCTCGCCTATAGCGAGGCCAAGAAACGATTCTTGATACAGTATTGCCTCTATAGAAGCGACGCTCTCGGAGCTCACCGTTCGCCTATAGCGCAGTTGAGAAACGATTCTTAATACAGTATTGCCTCTATAGAAGCGACGCTCTCGGGGCTCAACGCTCGCCTATAGCGAGGCCAAGAAACGATTCTTGATACAGTATTGCCTCTATAGAAGCGACGCTCTCAGGACTCAACGCTCGCCTATAGCGAGGCCAAGAAACGATTCTTGATACAGTATTGTCTCTATAGAAGCGATGCTCTCGGGACACAACTTTCGCCTATAGCGTAGATGAGAAACGATTCTTAATACAGTATTGCCTCTATAGAAGCGTCACTCTCGGGGCTCAACGCTCGCCTATAGCGAGGCCAAGAAACGATTCTTAATACAGTATTGCCTCTATAGAAGCGACGCTCTCGGAGCTCAACGCTCGCCTATAGCGTAGTTGAGAAACGATACTTAATACAGTATTGCCTCTATAGAAGCGACGCTCTCGGAGCTCAACGCTCGCCTATAGCGTGAACGAGAAACGATTCTTTATTATTATATTTAATTTTTAAAGTTGCATCAACCCGAATGGGTCATTAGCAACCACGCAAAGTACACAAGTACAGACACAAGGTGACGTAAGGAAACCGTCAAACTAAATTATACCACATTGGACCAAAATTAAATTAGATGAAAAAGGTTTACATGTTTCAAAAAGTTTAGCAGTTTTTTACACGAGTTGAAAGTTCTAGTAAGCTCTTTGGTGTCTTCGTTCGCTTGAAAAAGTCTTCTATCACTCTCATACACCCGGGCAAGACGAGATGATGTGGTGGATCGAGTTCCTTAAATTGCAATCGTTACACATTGGACGGTCCTCTTTTTTGATCAGATGTACATGGGAAAAATTGCTATGGCCAATTCGTATTCTTGTTAATATGGTTTGCTGCTTCCTATTGAACAAAAAAGCGGGGCTTCTTTCAAAAATATCGTTCCTAATACAGTGCATGTAAGTAGCGCGCGAGTTTTTCCAGGCAATGTTACAATTGTTCTTGATAGCTTTGAGGAGAGATGATAGAATTTCCTTATGAAAAGCTGGTATACTTAGATTTTGACACTGTTGATTGGCAGCCTCTTTAGCGATTTGGTCCGCTCTCTCGTTCCCTCTTATTCCTAGGTGGAACGGGATCTATACAAAAAGGATCTCTGCAGCTTTATTAGATAAAATTGCATTATATGGTGAAACGATTCTTGATACAGTATTGCCTCTATAGAAGCGACGCTCTCGGGGCTCAACGCTCGCCTATAGCGAGGACATGAAACGATTCTTGATACTTTGTTGACGCCTACTGGAGGCGATGAGTGTAGAAAAGAACAGCGAGCATATGACAAAGAGGGACTGAGCGCCCGAGCATCGCCGAATTTGCTATCGCTTCCTTCGCTTCGGGTCGCCTATAGCGAAACACAGGCGATGTTTACGCGAGCCTATACGAAATCGGTGTTCTAATTCCGACCTCTACCTCTCTTGGTAGAGGTCGCAGAATGAAATACTGATTCTGTATAGGCTCCCGTAAACATCGCCTGTGTTTCGATACAGGCGACATGGAGTCACCTGACCGATGCATGCCTTTGATCGCTTATTGCGTTAGTAAATAGGATCTAAATTGTATATCGTATTTGGTGTCATTTTAATCAGAAAAGTGTCACGAATATGTTGATGAAGTTTGAAAAAAGGAGGAACAAAAATAAAGATAAATTTCGTTGTTGATTTAATATTGTATATGTACTAGTCAAATCGTGTCATAACTTCAGTACATATATGTATGTATCGCTCGTTTACTGCAGTAGTGATATGACTCAAAAAGATACAACTTGCGAATTTGAACTGTTTAACCAACTTATTTTACTCTGAGTTGTCTCACGATTTCAGCAAATAAATGATAGGTCAATTAAATTACAATTCCTTTTTTCAGATGAGGATACACTTTAAAGAAAGGACAAATGTATATTATAATTTATGAAAAACAATAATAAAAATTATGTTGTACTTGATCTTAGTTAAATCAGAAAACTGTCACAGACATGTTAAAAGTTTCAAAACAAGAAAAGGAAAAATAAAAAATTTGTATTATTGCACTAGTGTTGCCTTAGTAATTTGAACTTAATTCGACGACCGACCGTCAAGCGCGCTGCTATCTTGGAGAATCGCCTATAGGAAGGCACACACAGTGGGGATAAGTAGAGGGGATACGATATTTGCCTATATCGTGGACGAGTTCCGAGCTTATATAGAGAAAATACTGTATCGTTGGTTTTTGGATTCAGGATTTGGAATTTTTTTTGCGTTTTCTTTTAGTATGTAGTCTCGAAAATATATCTACCAAATATTAAATTGAAATTCGGAAAACTGACGAAGCAAGTAAAACTTTAAAGTTATTTTTTTCGAAACTGCGTAGACAATAACATGAAAACTATTCAAGATATCAACATGAAATTTATGGAGTATCTTTAGAACTGGTCTCCCTATAGCATGAACTAGGATAATTGCGTTATATGCAATACTTTTTCTTTTATTAACAAAAAAGCAACTGAATATGTGAAAATATTCAGTATTTTTTCATAAAATAGCTGTCATTGTGCCATTTTTCGTTTTATTTTAAAAGATCCTAGTTCATGCTATAACCACACTCATCTACATTAAGAATACAGTATTGTCTCTATAGAAGCGACGCTCTCGGGGCTCAACTCTCGCTTATAGCGTGGACGAGAAACGATTCTTGATATGTATCGTTGGTTTTAGGATTTCGTAAAAACTGTTGTTTATTAATCAACAAAAACAACGTAATCGATAGATATTATGCGTTGCAAAAATTCGTAAATATAGCTAAATATATAATAAATGTATCTACAAAACCTGGAATTAATCGCTCTTTAATAGCCCTAAAAAAAAAATCATAAAGAAACATGTATTTTTCGTGCCTACAAGGTAAAATGGCCTCTTAACCCTTTGCACTCCTATGTCGAGTGTGATTCGACATCAATTTTTATCTCAGAAGCTCCCTCGTCAAGTCCCATTCAACATTTTTTCAAGTCCAAACCAAACAGATATCTCGTACACTTGAAAGTTACAAAATGCAACAACAGTGTAAATAAAACAGATATTTTAACAGGTAAATTTCAAATAAAACACTTAAAGGCGTTGGGAAGCTGCTGGTAACAAAATTGAAATATAATTCGGAGTGCAAAGGGTTAATATTCAATGAGAAAAAGGTAATCTACTATAAAAATTATCATTGTGAATCTTTTATTACAAAACCTACGAATTTGTCGATAGTTGCTGTTATATGATTCGTTGCTATGTTGTCCATATTGCATATGGCTCAAAAGCTTATAGTCTCATATTTCTACCCTATCTCGTAACCTTACACTTGAAAGTTACAAAATGCAACAACAGTGTAAATAAAACAGATATTTTAACAGGTAAATTTCAAATAAAACACTTAAAGGCGTTGTAAGCTGCTGGTAACAAAATTGAAATATTATTCCAAGTGCAAAGGATTAATGAAAGTTTGAATAAAATAAATAAAATCTTGCGTTTTTCTGTAATAACGTTCGAAAACAAACACTATCGCATAACGCAGCTTTTGTTCAAGGTTTCATATTTTTACTTTGGACATAAGTGGATTAATTTGATCCGACCGAGAGGAATCCACGGCAACGTCCCTTCTCGAACCATATTTTCCCATCACTGTCACGCGGAACAGGCATTTTTCATCGAGCGACGAGCTCACGCGCCGCGAATCGCTGTTCTCCTAATCATGATTTCGCATGCCAACGCGACTCGAGCACCAAAAAGTACCGAATTTTCGTTCTTCATTAGTCGTGAATTCTTTCGCGGTTCTGTGACGCATTTCGATCAAATATTTCAGGACATTTTGCCCGCCTGGATTTGACCGTTTCGCAATTATGGACGAAATATTGGTGAGCAATGATTGGCCCTTTAAGGAACACTTAAAGCATAAAATATCAATTTTAATTTAGTACCTTTTAACACATTACCGACCGATAGCCTATTAATCGACTTTTTTACCGGCCAACACTTACCGACCGATTGCGTATTAATCAACTTTTTTACCGACCAACGCTTACCGACCGATAGCCGATTAATCAACCGCTACCAGTCGGTAAAGTGTTAAAACAGGATCAACATAAACATGTCTAACAAAGTATTTCTATTAAACGTTGATAGAATTTGTACAAAAAATTAGAGATTTATGATATAAACAAATTTTATAATATTGAAGAAATTGTAAGAAAACATAGTTATTAGTCAGATCAACGTAATGATTGACCATTAATTCGACAGTGATTGAATGCTACTTTTGGTCAAATAAATTTATTGTATGAACGTTTTATTACTATTATGCACACCTTGTATTCCTGAATATCAATATCAAAGTAAGCAATATGTATCTGCAAATACGATTTTTAAAAATCAATAAAATCGAAATATATTATTTTACGAAATACACTTCTCGATTTTTCTTTTTGTCATTTTTCTATGGAGTAAACTGAGTTTTGAAGAAAATATTCTCAATTAAATGTGAATTTTTGTCAAAAACAGTGCAAGAAAACTTAGCAAAAAAATTGCAGTTTTGTCGATATAATATTTCATACAATAATAGCGAATGAAATTTTTGGAAGTGTCAAAAACTATTTTGACGTATTTGTTTCAATTATAATTGCAACCTGTGGCGTCGCCTCCCATGCTCGCCACCAGAGGGCTCGCGCTCTCACAAGCGCTCGACCGACCCCTCGGTTGCTATATACAGGGTGTTCGGCCACCTCTTGCAAAAATTTTAATGAGCGATAGTAGAGGCCAAAATAAGACGAAAATCAAGTATACTAATTAGTTGATGGAGGCTTCGTTGCAAAGTTATTAACATTTAAAGTTCCGCCTGTAGAGATGACAATCCCGCTGAACAGCTGGTTCCGAGCGGACGATTTGCGACAGGCGAGTGCTGAAATGGTTCTCACGCAGCATGAAAAATTCTGATTACCGACATTATCGACAGCCTTAGATTTTTGTCCACTTGGGAATGCAGACACCTTACGTTGAATAAGATTCAGCCTGTCTTATGAAAATCCAGAAGGGCATATCAAAACTCGTCCGACGAGATTTTCACAGAGAAAGAGTGAATGCCAGTTCAATACAATGTTGTGAACAAAAATCACCCACATGCCGATTATACACGCCCCACGATTGTCACAGTGTCCACAGTATCCACAAAAATAATCCTTTCAGGCACTAACCACTATGCAATTAAATAAACACGTACCGCGATTATGTTATTCGTGAATGTCTACGTGTAAGTACGTGTATCACGATTCTTCCGAGTTACTTACGAATAAAACGGTTATTATTTTTTCAAATACACTTCAATTTAAAAATGTAAACAGGAATTTAATAAGTATTCGCTGATTGTTTATATCACTGTATTTCTTACATGCTACTTAATACATAACTGAAATGTGTCGCGTGAACTAGCTTGACTGATACTGTTTTCCGACTGACTAGCTGGCCGAACACGTGCCGATGCTGCCCTTTGTCTCCGCTGTGTGTGAGAGATAAGCAGAGGCGAGAGACGTAGAATCGGGGCCTGTTCGGCATATGTTTCTCTGAACCTCGTCGGTCGATGGCACAGTCAGCTGCTAGTATTGTTACATTCTTCGCCGTGAACGTAAATCGATGCGAAAATTTCATTTATCCTGCGATTCCTTTTTACATTTTTAAATTGAAGTGTATTTGAAAATTAATAACAGTTTTATTCGTAAAGTAACTCGGAAGAATCGTGATACACGTGCACACGTAGACATTTACGAATAGCATAATCGCGGTACGTGTTTATTTAATTGCATAGTGGTTAGTGCCTGAAAGGATTATTTGTGGATACTGTGGACACTGTGGAACAATCGTGGGCGTGTATAATCGCATCAGGGTGATTTTTGTTCACAACATAGTGAATAGGAACTGGCAATCAACCTATCTCTGTCAAAAACTCGTCGGAAGAGTTGTGATATGCCCTACTGGATTTTCAAAAGACAGGTTGAATCTTATTCAGGTGTTCGCATTCCCATAAGTGGACAAAAATCTAAGGCTGTCGATAATGTCGGTAATCAGAATTTTTCATGCTGCGTGAGAACCACTAGCACTCGCCTGCCGCAACCGTCCGCTCGAACCAGCTGTTCAGCGGATTGTCATTCTACAGGCGCGGAACTTTAAATGTTAATAACTTTGCAGGCGAAGCCTCCATCAACCAATTAGTATACTTGATTTTCGTCTTATTTTGGCCTCTACTATCGCTCATTAAAATTTTTGCAAGAGGTGGCCGAACACCCTGTATACAATCCTTTTTTCTTAGACAACTCTTGCACTCATATTATTTAGTTCATATCGAATTTACCTTTACTATCATTCTATCCCCATCACTTCCAACATTCGTAACTATAAATTTAATTTCATATTTATAGGTTTCCAATTTACAATTACGTTGAATATGGCAAATACAGACTGTTTAACACGTTCACTGCCAGATCAAAACTGTATAATATTCTGCACAAGTAAAATTCTGATTTCAGATTATTGTAAGCTACATAACCTAAAATTTGTTTCGCTACTTATTTTTGTAACCTTGTTAAAATTCACAAATTCTATCCAAATTTATTTCCCTCGACGTCTTAACTTGAGAATTAATTTTTCTAGTATCATAATGGTAAATCCTGTCACCCAAATATGGCTGACGTGGCAGTCAAAGTGTTAAAATTACAACTAGTCGTCGATAACTACTAGGTACTTACTTTAACAGAAATTGATTAATCAGCTACGCGTTGTGAGATGGAATCAAGTCAAATTACTCCATGTCTTTGTGGCGTCGCCTCCCATACTCGCCACCAGAGGGCTCGCGCTCTCACAAGCGCTCGACCGACCCCTCGGTTGCTATATATACAATCCTTTTTTCTTAGACAACTCTTGCACTCATATTATTTAGTTCATATCGAATTTACCTTACTATCATTCTGTCCCCATCACTTCTAACATTCGTAACTATAAATTTTATTTCATATTTATAGGTTTCAATTTACAATTACGTTGAATATGGCAAATACAGACTGTTTAACACGTTCACTGCCATATCAAAACTGTATAATATTCTGCAAAAGTAAAATTCTGATTTCAGACCATTGTGCTACATAACCTAAAATATGTTTCGCTACTTATTTTTGTAACCTTGTTAAAATTCACATATTCTAATCAAATTTATTTCCCTCAACGTCTTAACTTGAGAATTAATTTTTCTAGTATCATAATGGTAAATCCTGTCGACCAAATATGGCTGACGTGGCAGTCAAAGTGTTAAAATTACAACTAATCGTCGATAACTACTAGGTACTTACTTTAACAGAAATTGATTAATCAGCTACGCGTCGTGAGATGGAATCAAGTCAAATTACTCCATGTCTTTGTGGCGTCACCTCCCATACTCGCCACCAGAGGGCTCGCGCTCACAAGCGCTCGATCGACCCCTCGGTTGCTATATATACAATCCTTTTTTCTTAGACAACTCTTGCACTCATATTATTTAGTTCATATCGAATTTACCTTACTATCATTCTATCCCCATCACTTCTAACATTCGTAACTATAAATTTTATTTCATATTTATAGGTTTCCAATTTACAATTACGTTGAATATGGCAAATACAGACTGTTTAACACGTTCACTGCCATATCAAAACTGTATAATATTCTGCAAAAGTAAAATTCTGATTTCAGACCATTGTAAGCTACATAACCTAAAATATGTTTCGCTACTTATTTTTGTAACCTTGTTAAAATTCACAAATTCTATCCAAATTTATTTCCCTCAACGTCTTAACTTGAGAATTAATTTTTCTAGTATCATAATGGTAAATCCTGTCGACCAAATATGGCTGACGTGGCAGTCAAAGTGTTAAAATTACAACTAATCGTCGATAACTTATAGGTACTTACTTTAACAGAAATTGATTAATCAGCTACGCGTTGTGAGATGGAATCAAGTCAAATTACTCCATGTCTTTCTGGCGTCGCCTCCCATACTCGCCACCAGAGGGCTCGCGCTCTCACAAGCGCTCGACCGACCCCTCGGTTGCTATATATACACTCCTCGAACGACTTCCCAATTTGCTCGAGAACGACGCGCAGAAAATAAAGACTTCAAAAAGTGAACGCTGTGATTGTATAATACCAACACACACCTTATCCCTTCACAACCCATTTGCAAAATTTCTGGCTGCACCACTGGTCAGACAATTCGCGTGCATTCCTGCCTCTATTTAGTATGCCGAATCGTGTTTGCTCTCGCGCTTCGACCGAAGGTCCCGTAAAAATTTTTAATTAATTAGCTGGCAATTAAACGCACATCGTTCGCTGCTCGGACACCAGACAATTTTTCTGTAGAACGAAAAATAACTAGCTTGGGGCTCGTTTTTGTTCATCCCTCATTTATTTAGTATGCAAATGGCGTTACGTTCGAATATAATGAACACTTAAAACGAGATTATCTGCTCGAAAATTGTATTCTTAACTTTTATATCGATAAAAATAAGACTTAACGTTGTTCAATAACCGAGATACATGTGTTAATTCCATCAATGATTGCAAAGAAAACAGAAAAATATAATTTTTATGTAATCCAAGGCTGAAGTTGATTTTCAAAACAAAATATGATTTTGTATTATGTGAGAATTAATAAAGAAAAAGAAAATAATCCAACAGTGAAGTTGATTGTCAAAACAAAATATCGTCTTATATTATGTGAGAATTAATAAAGAAATGAAATGTTGAGAAAAAAAAATGAATTTTACATTAAAATTATGTAAAACTTTTCCACGTTATTTGTATTCCATGAAAATGTACGTTCGTACATGTTGAAAGTTGTAAATTATTGAATTTTATAACAGACCCAAATCTGGATCAAAACAAAATATCATCTTATATTATGTGAGAATTGATAAAGAAAAGAAAAATATAATTTTTATGTAATCCAACGGTGAAGTTGATTTTTCAAAACAAAATATCATCTTATATTATGTGAGAATTGATAAAGAAAAGAAAAATATAATTTTTATGTAATCCAACGTTGAAGTTGATTGTCAAAACAAAATATCATCTTATATTATGTAATTGGGTTATAATTCCCGCGGCGAGTAATGCTAGGGCCCGCCGTGGGGCGTCGCATCGCTCGCTGCTGTGGTTTTTTTGTTGCTTGTGGCACGTGTTAAAGATGTAACCGCGTAAAAGTTTATTACTATAGTTACTGTCATTTATATTACTCCATTTGTGTATTCTATAAATATGTAACCTATTTTTTATTGCCTATATCTCAAATAAACTGTGTTCATATAAACTACACGTTCACTCTATCCCTGCTGCGCCATCATATTATGTGAGAATTAATAAAGAAACAAAATGGTGAGAAAAGAAAATTTACATTAAAATTATGTAAAAACTTTTCCACATTATTTATATTCCATGAAAATTCGTACATGTTGAAAGTTGTAAAATTATTGAATTTTATAACAGACCCAAATTTGGAGTTGTCATAATGGTCCAAATTTGAGAAAGATATAGTACACGTAAACGTATTAACGTTATCGTACGACGCACAAAGTGACTGACAACATTGGCGCATTGACACATATTAACAGTGAATCATGCGAGCAACTGTTTATAATTGCCACAAAGTGTCGTCCTTGCTTTGTTCAACAATATGCGTGTTTTTTGCTACGCGAGAAGCAACCTCGGAATTATAGCGATTTACCTCGCGAAAAGACGCAGTTCTACGTCAATTATATAAACAGAAGGGAATATATTAATTTTTTTTAGTTGATTTTGTTTTAATCGCCAATAAATTCTGAAAAATTCCACAACATTGGTACAACGTTGCTAGTATTTTTTTAATTTAGTCTACTTGGAAATATTGAGAAAAATAAAAAGAATTTTTATACGGAATCGAGGTATAATTTTCAATGGAATTCTATGATATTTAATTTTTATTAAAGACGTTTATAACGAAGTGAAAGAAGTTTCTATGCATCAATCTAATCACTATTTCCTTAAGTATTCGAATCACTTTTTTACTATTTGCACTATAATGAAATTAATTTATCCACACTTAAGTTTGATTAAAAAACTTTGTAACAAAGTAGAAGAAGTTTCTCTAAAAAATCGATCATTTCATATACATCAAAGTAATCATTATTACTTAATCACTACTTATTCAAAAATTTGCATCACTTACGAACTATTTCAATCATAACGAAATTAATTTCTTCGTGGAAAAAGTAAATCAAATTTTTCAATGCTTAATTTTGATTAAAAAAGTTTATGACGAAGTGGATGAAGTTTCTCTAAAAAATCGTTCATTTTGTATGCATCAATCTAACCAGTACTTACTAAAATATTCGAATCACTTTTGAACTACTTTAACCGTAATGAAATTGATTTACTCGAGTCTCGTTGGAGGATGTAAATCGAATTTGTTAAAGGTTAAGTTTGATTAAAAAAATTTACAACGACGTGAACGAAATTTCTTCACAAAATTGTTCATTTTGTATGCATCAATTTAACCACTACTTACTCAAATATTCAAATGACTTTTGGTCTACTTATTCTTGATTAAAGACGTTTAGAACGAAGTAAAAGAAGTTTCTCTACAAAATTATTCACTTTATATGCATCAGTCAAACCACTACATGTTCAAACATTCGAACCACTTTTGAACCATATTAACTATACCAAAATTAATTTATTTGTGTTTCGAAAAAAGTATTCTATTCTATTCTATTTCCTACTTCCACCTGTTTCCTGTTCCTTACTCCAGTTATTCCCCTCCTTTCTACTTTTTTAACTCCTTCACCCCCCCTCATCTTCACCTTTTCCCTTTCTTAACTCTCCTGCAACCCTAACCTCGCCTCCAGCATCGAAAAAAGTAAATCGAGTTTGTCAAGGTTTTTTTTTGATTAAAGAGATTTATAACAAACTAAAAGAAGTTTCTCTGCGAAGTTCCCATATTTCATCTTATATGCATTGATCTAATACATGAAATCTGTACATTTACATATTAGTGTCAGAGAATAATAATTTTGATTGAACATGTTCATAACAAACTAAAAGAAGTTTCTCTACAAAATCTTTCATCTCATATGCATCAATCTAACCACTACTTGCTCAAACATCAGAATTACTTTTGAACTATTCTAACTGTAATGAAATTAATTCACTTGTATTTGCTTGGAAGAAGTGAATCGAATTTGTCGATGCTTAATTTTAATTAGAGACATTTAAAACAAACTAAATGAAGATTCTCTGCAAAGTCTTTCATCCCATATGCATTGATGTATAAAAAATTGTACATTTACATATAAGTGTCAGTGAATAATAGTAATCTTGATTAAACACGTTCATAACAAACTAAATGAAGTTTCACTGCAAACTCTTTCATCCCATATGCATTGATCTAATACATGAAATCTGTGCATTTCCATATAAGTGTCAGTGAATAATAATAATCTTGATTAAACACATTCATAAGAAACTAAATGAAGTTTCTCTACAAAATCATATGCATCAATATCTAACCACTACTTACTCAAACATTTGAATTACTTTTGAACTATTCTAACTGTAATGAAATTAATTCACTTATATTTCCTTGAAAGAAGTGACTCGAATTTGTCAATGCTTAATTTTGATTACAGATGTTTAAAACTAACTAAAAGAAGTTTCTCTGCAAAGCCTTTCATCCCATATGCATTGGTCTAATACATGAAATCTGTACATTTCCATATAAGTGTCAGTGAATAATAGTAATCTTGATTAAACACGTTCATAACAAACTAAATGAAGTTTCTCTGCAAAGTCTTTCATCCCATATGCATTGATGTAATGCATGAAATCTACAGATTTTCATATAAGTGTCAGTGAATAATAATAATCTTGATAAACACATTCATAACAAACTAAAAGAAGTTTCTCTACAAAATCATATGCATCAATATCTAACCACTACTTACTCAAACATTTGAATTACTTTTGAACTATTCTAACTGTAATGAAATTAATTCACTTATATTTCCTTGAAAGAAGTGACTCGAATTTGTCAATGCTTAATTTTGATTACAGATGTTTAAAACTAACTAAAAGAAGTTTTTCTACAAATTCGTTCATCCCATATTCATTGATCTAATATATGAAATCTGTAAATTTACATATAAGTGTCAGTGAATAATAGTAATCTTGATTAAACACGTTCATAACAAACTAAATGAAGTTTCTCTGCAAAGTCTTTCATCCCATATGCATTGATGTAATGCATGAAATCTACAGATTTTCATATAAGTGTCAGTGAATAATAATAATCTTGATAAACACATTCATAACAAACTAAAAGAAGTTTCTCTACAAAATCATATGCATCAATATCTAACCACTACTTACTCAAACATTTGAATTACTTTTGAACTATTCTAACTGTAATGAAATTAATTCACTTATATTTCCTTGAAAGAAGTGACTCGAATTTGTCAATGCTTAATTTTGATTACAGATGTTTAAAACTAACTAAAAGAAGTTTCTCTGCAAAGTCTTTCATCCCATATGCATTGGTCTAATACATGAAATCTGCACATTTCCATATAAGTGTCAGTGAATAATAGTAATCTTGATTAAACACGTTCATAACAAACTAAATGAAGTTTCTCTGCAAAGTCTTTCATCCCATATGCATTGATGTAATGCATGAAATCTACAGATTTTCATATAAGTGTCAGTGAATAATAATAATCTTGATAAACACATTCATAACAAACTAAAAGAAGTTTCTCTACAAAATCATATGCATCAATATCTAACCACTACTGATTCAAACATTTGAATTACTTTTGAACTATTCTAACTGTAATGAAATTAATACACTTATATTTCCTTGAAAGAAGTGACTCGAATTTGTCAATGCTTAATTTTGATTACAGATGTTTAGAACTAATTAAAAGAAGTTTCTCTGCAAAGTCTTTCATCCCATATTCATCAATCTACTACATGAAATCTGTACATTTCCATATAAGTGTCAGTGAATAATAATAATTTTAATTAAACCCATTCATAAGAAACTAAAAGAAGTTTCTCTGCAAAGTCTTTCATCCCATATTCATTGATCTAATACATGAAATCTGTACATCCTGAGGTGTCATTGAATAATCATAATTAAGAGGGAAGTAGAAGACGTTTGTTAGGAGCTGCGTAAAAATGCTCACCGTCGAAATTGGATTTTCCGACGCACACTGCAGTTTTTGTTCAAGTTCGCGACGTGGTTTTCGCGCAGGAACGTGAAACCGCCACGTTCGAATGCACACGTCTTCGCCCAGCCCCGGGAGTACGTGAGCAGCAAAGTTCCCAAATTCTCCCCGGTGGCAAAGAAACGGAGTTCGTAAGAGGTTGCCCGTGATCTTCCGCGTTACGCTTCGGATCGCGAGCACGCGAATTTCCGTCCTTCATCGAGCATTCCGCAGCGGCCGCAGTCACGCGAGAATCGTCCGCGTTCATCGTGCATGCGGGGGAACGGATGAATATGGAGGCACGGGGCAGGAGAGAGAGAGAGAGAGAAAGAGAGAGAAAGACGAGGTCGAAGATGGAATTGGAATTGCAAATATCCCTCTCCCACGGTTTCTCTGATCTCTCTGATCTATCTTTCTGCCTCTCGTCCGCTCGTGCTGACCCTTACGCACACGTACAACGGGTCGCGTAAGTATTTAGACCAGTCGACGTTTCAATGATTGATAAGTTACGGTACGTAACGCGAAATCCTGGCGGCCATTTTGTCTGGGAAAATTAACCCCTTCGACTGGGGAAACTTTTTCGTTGCTTGACTCGGTTTTGGGGTATTCAGAGTTGGGCGAAACGTAATCTGATTGACGATTCAAGATCGTGATTGATATAACATTATTAAGCATGATTAGTGTGGATGTTTGTGCATTTATGGGAACTACGTAATGCATTTGATATGTAAATACAAGTAACCCTCCTATAACACGGTAGAATACTCATCGAAAACTTATTAAAAACAAATATTTTTTTTTTTAATTCTACATAAGCAACTTAATTTTTATGAAAAATATAAATGTATATGATAGTTTAGAATATGCACTAGATATTTATATACATACGTGGATGTAGAAGGATTTCACACAGTCAGACACGTTTTTCAGTTATCAATTTATCACAACGTACTTTTTAAATATATACAGTTTGTAACAGTGCTTCAAAAATTGACACTGTTACAAGTGGTACCAACATTGTATTCCAATATAGCAACATACAAGTGGTATCAACATTGTATTCCAATATAACAACGTACAAGTGGTACTAACATTGTATTCCAATATAACAACAGTATAACACAAAACAAACAAAAAAAACAAAAGATATGCTTTTAATTTGACACAACCTTAATTTAATAAATTATAATTTGTTTACATATTTTCATGTAAAGCCACTATAGTTCATTATTCCTTCGCGTCATTATTTTGAGGTTGTCGCCTCCCATACTCACCACCAGAGGGGTCGCGTTCTCACAAGCGCTCGACCAACCCCTCGGTTGCTATATAATTTAGTTTTTAGTAGAAGTACAGTGTTGTAAAAAAGTTTTCGCAATTTTTTTATCGTCTTAAAGCGAAACCGTGTTATAAGATGCCGTGTTGTAGGAGGGTTCTCGCAATTTATGAATCGTGTTATACAGAAACCGTGTTATAGGATGCCGTGTTGTAGGAGGGCTACTTGTTTACATAAGAAAATACTTAAAGATGCGAATTATTATATTTACGGTTTGAGACAATCCTTTACAAAGCTCCCATTTCGTTAATTCTATTAATAAAAATATGAATTTGCATAAAGATCCGCAGTACAATGATTACTGAATGAGAGTAATAATCAAAGATAATAATTAATCATGAGATGATTACACTTTTCGTTATGAATTGTGAGGATATTTACCTGATAAATAAATAAGTAACTTTTGGATGAAATAATGGTTACTGTCTCCCTTTTCATATCATTTGTTTATATGTATTGATTACAGTAATATATACATGACAACAGACATTCCCTTACGGAATGAGTAATTTCTTTATAATAATAGCACTGTGAATATTTATTAGAAAATACACATTTATTACTAACAATCGACATTTGAATGGCAATATTTATCGACCAGTTTTCATTTTGACAAAATGAAGATTGAATTATATTTTCACGATTATAAATCACGATGAAATTATAGTGCTTTAAAAAAAGAGAATTATTTTTCTGTTTAGAGAATAAAGTGTTAATATAGTATTAGAATATACTTCGAGCAATTTACTTATTTCCTTTTATATGAAAGTATAGTTTATTTTCGATATAACTCCCATTTCAAACATGTTATGTAATAATTTATATATTTATAATTAAATGGTAGAAATGAAACATACTTCTATATCAAACCATTTTATATTTCATAAAACATACGACTATACAATACTCGACAATTATTCGAAACGTCAAACATGCCTCGTCATTTATAAAAATTAAAATCTGACGAATTTTCCAAATTTAACGACACAGAAAAAATATAACAAATGTACTGACTCCGCTGAAATAATGATTCGTAACCAAAGATAATTTAATATTTCGAAAATTAATTATTCCGATGCGTTCCCTTTTGTACCATATTTCATCATTAACTTTGTAATTATTCAAAAGTACAATTTTGCATACTGCTGTATCGTGGTATCGACTTTATTTTTCGTCGATAACGATACTGAATAATTGCGACCGTAATTAATCTGTAATAACAATACTGCACAAAATTTCCGTTTCTCTCTTATTCCTTTTCGCAGGAATATTTCGAATTCGAAACAAAATATACTTTGTATATTTCAGGACACTAGAACGTACAGGGTGTTCGGCTACTTCTGGAAAAAATTTTAATCGGAGATTTTAGAGGGCAAAATAAGTCGAAAATCAAGAATATCAATTTGTTAATTGAGGCTTCGTTAAAAAGTTATTAAAAAATTTCAAATCATTCTGAAAAAATTATTTTTAGTTGCGGGGGTCAATTGCAATCATTTTTGGTGAATAGACGTACCCCCAAAATCCTGCCCACTTTCTAGAAAAAAATTCGAGAAGGTGCCTAAATTTTTCGACGAAAAGAAAATTTCAAATCGTTTTGGAAAAATTATTTTCGGTTGCAGGGATCAATTACAATTATTTTTGGTGAATAGACATATCCCAGAATTCCTACGCATTTTCGAGAAAAAAATTCCTAAACGAAAATATAATGTATGGCTAGAAATGTCCCCTGGAAATTTCATGCGAATCTTTAAAACGTCATAACTTCTGAACGGATCGAAGGATTTTAATGTTTAAAAAGGCAAATAACGCGTATTTTGGTAAAGAATATGTGGAAATTCCAAAAATATTCGAAAAGTTATTCCTTGACTCTGCAAAATGAGAAAACCCCAATAAAAATGGTCCTATTTTCAATCAGTCATAACTCCTACAATAGTGAATATATTTCATTGAAATTTTGGGGGGAACTAGAGTTTATGGATATTTACAAAAAAGTGTTAAACAGCTTTTCTGTACAATGCCAACCAAATTTATTAAAAATGAAAAATGAATTTTTAAGAAACATCGACAGAGGTGCCTAAATTCGACGAAAAAAAATTTCAAATCGTTCTGGAAAAATTATTTTCGGTAGCAGAGATCAATTACAATCATTTGTGGTGAAGAGACATATCCCCGAAATTCTACGCATTTTCGAGAAAAAAATTCATAAACGAAAATATAATGTATGGCTAGAAATGTCCCCTGGAAATTTCATGCGAATCTTTAAAACGGCATAACTTCTGAACGGATCGAAGGATTTTAATGTTTAAAAAGGCAATTAACGCGTATTTTGGTAAAGTATATGTGGAAATTTAAAAAATATTCGAAAAGCTATTCCTTGACTCTGCAAAATGAGGAAAACCCCATAAAAATGGTCCAATTTTCAATCAGTCATAACTCCAACAATAGTGAATATATTTCATTGAAATTTTGGGGGGAACTAGAGTTCATGGATACTTACAAAAAAGTGTTAAACAGCTTTTCTGTACAGCGACAACCAAATTTATTAAAAATGAAAAATGAATTTTTAAGAAACATCGACAGAGGGTAGGTGCCTAAATAAACGCTGTCAATAAGAATTTCAGAATTATTCAAATTTAAATATCTGCTAAACTACTTGCTTTTAGACATACATAGGCCACTACTTTTTTATAAAGAATGCCTAGCTACATCGTTTGATGCATAAAAAAGTACTTCATACAATTTAAAAAAAACAAAGTTGACCTTCATATATCCTTGACGCGTCCGCCTACGAAAAAATTAATAACACAAGAATATACCCCACTCGATACCATTTATGTTCCCTATGAAACATTTCTCGCTACGTGCCAGAGTACCAAGGAAATCGAGATGACGAGATTTCTTAAAAATTCATTTTAAAAAATTTGGATGGCGTTGTACAGAAAAGTTGTTTAACACTTTTTTGTAAGTATCCATGAACTCTAGTTCTCCCCAAAATTTCAATGAAATATATTCACTATTATAGGAGTTATGACTGATTGAATATTGGACCATTTTTATAGTATTTTTCTCATTTTGCAGAGTCAAGGAATAACTTTTCGAATATTTTTGGAATTTCCACATATTCTTTACCAAAATACGCGTTAATTGCTTTTTTAAACATTAAAATCCTTCAATTCGTTCAGAAGTTATGACGTTTTAAAGATTCGCATGAAATTTCCAGGGGACATTTCTAGCCATACATTATATTTTCGTTTAGGAATTTTTTTCTCGAAAATGCGTAGGATTTCGGGGATATGTCTATTCACCAAAAATGATTGCAATTGCCACCTGCAACCGAAAATAATTTTTACAGAACGATTTGAAATTTTTTTTTCATCGAAAAATTTAGGCACCTCTGTCGATGTTTCTTAAAAATTCATTTTAATAAATTTGGTTGGCGTTGTACAGAAAAGTTGTTTAACACTTTTTTGTAAGTATCCATGAACTCTAGTTCCCCCCAAAATTTCAATGAAATATATTTACTATTGTAGGAGTTATGACTGATTGAAAATTGGACCATTTTTATGAAGTTTTTCTCATTTTGCAGAGTCAAGGAATAACTTTTCGAATATTTTTGGAATTTCCACATATTCTTTACCAAAATACACGTTAATTGCTTTTTTAAACATTAAAATCCTTCAATTCGTTCAGAAGTTATGACGTTTTAAAGATTCGCATGAAATTTCCAGGGGACATTTCTAGCCATGCATTATATTTTCGTTTATGAATTTTTTTCTCGAAAATGCGTAGGATTTCGGGGATATGTCTACTGACCAAAGATGATTGCAATTGCCACCTGCAACCGAAAATAATTTTTACAGAACGATATGAAATTTTTTTTTCATCGAAATATTTAGGCACCTCTGTCGATGATTCTTAAAAATTCATTTTAATAAATTTGGTTGGCGTTGTACAGAAAAGTTGTTTAACACTTTTTTGTAAGTATCCATGAACTCTAGTTCCCCCCAAAATTTCATTGACATATATTCACTATTGTAGGAGTTATGACTGTTTGAAAATTGGACCATTTTTATGAAGTTTTTCTCATTTTGCAGAGTCAAGGAATAACTTTTCGAATATTTTTGAAATTTCCACATATTCTTTACCAAAATACGCGTTAATTGCTTTTTTAAACATTAAAATCCTTCAATTCGTTCAGAAGTTATGACGTTTTAAAGATTCGCATCCAGGGGACATTTCTAGTCGTACATTATATTTTCGTTTAGGAATTTTTTTCTCGAAAATGCGTAGAATTTCGGGGATATGTCTATTCACCAAAAATGATTGCAATCGACACCCGCAACCGAAAATAATTTTTACAGAACGATTTGAAATTTTTTTTTCCGTCGATAAATTTCACACCTTTTCGAATTTTTTTCTAGAAAGTGGGTAGGATTTCGGGGATATGTCTACTGACCAAAGATGATTATAATTGGCTCTCGCAATCGAAAATATTTTTTTTAAAACGATTTGAAAAATTTTTTTTTCATCGAAAAATTTCAGCACCTACCCGATTTTTTTCTCGAAAATGGAGCCAGAGTACCAAGGAAATCGAGATGTAAAATCGGCTGAGACACCCTGTAGACAAAACTTGATCGTTTGAAAGGTCTGACTCTACCATCCCCTAGCTTTATGAATTTATTGTTACGCTGCAACACGGAATAAATCCTAATCGTTATTTCTCGTCGTAACACGGGTGAATCTATCACTAATCGACGCTGATATATTCCTCGTCACGGCATTAAACTTTCTAAGAACGTCTCAGAATGGAGTTTCTAATCAACCCCCCTTTAAATCAGGCGATGTGTCGTGCAGCGTTGCGAAAACTGAAAAGCACTCGATCGATCGTTGCTCTATTTGAACTAACTTGCATAATTTTCAATATCTCGGGAATCCGTATCGTTGTTCCTATCAAACTTTAACGATACCTTAAACAGGAATTATTCCGCGTACGCGGGGCTATAGAAGCCAGAAACAATTCACCGTTAAATATTTATTGCGCGCTACAGGTACTTCGGATTTTAATTAAACCTGCGTAACAATATCATAAATTAAGTAACACGATGACTAGTGTGAAACACGCGGGAGCAACATAATTAGCTGTAAATCAAAACGTATATCGTATATTACACTCTTGCAGAGGATAAAGTTTGCTTCGCTAAAACATCTTGAAGATGTTTGTTAATTTTTTAAGGCACGAGATAAAATGGATCGAAAGCAAATTCGGGTTTAAAATTGAAAAAAACACGTTAAGTATGGGACACTTGGGTTAGAAGATCCAATTATTGCGTTAAATAATGCATTGTCATTATTTTTTATTTATTAATCGAAAGCATAGCCTTCTTGTTTTTGTTATTTAATATTTTTAATTCAAGAATTAAAAGAATTTTTATTTTTATTTATCAATTTAATTTCATTGCAAGTTTCCTGTTTATTGCTATTTATAGTGAGAAAAATTAAACATGTTTCGATACAATTGATGTATTTTTAACTCGAAATTGATCGATTTGTATCAAACTTTTCGAAAATTAATGAGACATACCTATGTTTACCAAATTGATACCCATTTGATTAAATTTACAACTCATAGAGAATAAAATAATGAAAATGAATATTAATACAGGGTGTCAATAATTATTGATGATACGAAAAAATTGTTTATATGAAAATTGCAGGATAAAATAGGGTCTTTATTTTGGCGTAAACGAAAATTTTATTTATATTATTAGTTTCAAAGATACGATGGTGAAATCGGGTAAATAAATTGCAGGTTAATAAATTCGTCTTAAAAAACACTATCGCATGATCCAAAAATAAAAATATACAGGGTGTTCGGCCACCTCTAGCAAACATTTTAATGAGCGATAGTAGAGGCCAAAATAAGACGAAAATCAAGAATACTAATTTGTTGATGGAAGCTTCGTTAAAAAGTTATTAACAATTAAATTCAAAAATTTCAAATCGTTCTGGAAAAATTATTTTCGGTTGCGGGGGTCAAATACAATCATTTTTTGTCATTACACATACCTCCGAAATCCTAACAACTTTCGAGAAAAAATCGAGTAGGTGCTGAAATTTTTTCGGCGAAAAAATTTTTCAAATCGTTTTAAAAAATTATTTTCGGTTGCGGGGATCAATTACAATCATTTTTCATCATTACACATACCCGAAATTGTACGCACTTTCGAGAAAAAATTCCTTACTGAAAATCCAATTAGGTGCCTAAATTTTTCAACGGAGAAAAAAATTGCAAATCGTTGTGGAAAAATTATTTTCGGTTGCTGGGTCAATTACAATCAGTTTTTGTCATTAGACATACCCACGAAATCCTGCCCACTTTCGAGAAAAAGAATAGAGAAGGTGTGAAATTATTCGAGAAAATTAAAAATTGCAAATCGTTGTGGAAAAATGATTTTCGGTTGTGGTGGTTCAATTACAGTCATTTTTGGTGAATAGACATACCTCGAAATCTTGCGCATTTTCGAGAAAAAAATTCAGTAAGAGCGGCACTTTAAACGTTAATAACTTTTTAACGAAGCTTCCACCAACAAATTAGTATTCTTGATTTTTGTCTTATTTTGGCCTCTACTATCGCTCATTAAAATTTTTGCTAGAGGTGGCCGAACACCCTGTATAGTTCCATTTAAAAAACGAAACTTCACCATCGTATCTTTGAAATTAATAACATAAATAAAATTTTCGTTTACGTCAAAATAAAGATCCTATTTTATCCTGCAATTTTCATATAAACAATTTTTTCGAATCATCGATAGTTATTGAAGTATCGTGACTGTCACACTTTAGTGGGGACACCCTGTATATTTAGTAATTTCTGAAGGTTGAACTGACGAATTTTTTATACTGAATCGTTTCCATATAAACGCAAAAATACTTGTTCGAAATAATGATTCTTAAATAAGGATAATTTGATATGAAAATTAATTATTGGAATATGTTTACATTTGTATTGTATTTCTTCGCTTATAATTATTCAAGAATATAACTTTGCTCATTGTTTTACCACCACAGCGATTTTGTGTTTTATAATGATACTCCAATTATATTCATACTAAAAAGTATTAAATTTCGAAAATAAAAAATTACATGACTACTAATCAAAATTTGTTCGAGAATATATGAATAATGGTTCAATTCTCATAGTTCTCACTGCATTGTTTATCAATGATATTTCGTGTTTCAATTAAACTGACACTAGATTAAATGTCAATTCCTTCTTTTCAATACCAATGGTGATAATTAGACTGCGTATGTTTATGCATTTATGGGAAATTTTAATTTTCAAGAAACTACAGAATTCAGTTAATATGCATGTTACGAGCGGGAGCGCGAGATCCTGGATTCGGTCGAGGGGCAGTACTCGACCGGTGGTTTTGGGTATGGTTAGGAAAAGTCCCGGACGAACCAGGGTTCTATACCTGGGAGCCGTAGGTGGAGGTTACGTGGACAGACCAGGGGCTCTATACCCTGGGAGCCACGGGGTTAGAGTATAGGAAAATGAAAGGTTTCACAGGACGAACCAGGGCTCTATACCCTGGGAGCCGCTAGTAGGAGTGGACCAGGGGCTCCTGGGAGCCACGTAGGTTTTTAGGATGTTTTAGGATCTTGCTCTCTGTCGTGATGGTACACCTCCCGAGCGGTAAGGTGTACCGGGTTCGTGAAATACCCCTAGCCTTGCAGTTAATATGGTTCAGGGTTGCTTTGAGTGAATAACACGTAAGGAATAATAACTTGAATATATATTTTGACGATGCTCAAGTACAGCTATGGATTTACAAGAAGTTGTACAATTGCTAAATTGCCTCGAAGGCAGATTTGTTATCGGCTTTTACGCGGCGCGTTCGCGGGAGCTCTACTCGATTAATGGACACTCACTGATAAACCGCTAAGGTGAATAGTCGTAGATAGTTGCTTGAAGGGGATTATGGCCCCGATCTTGCCCTGAGTGTCTGTGTAACGTCGTGCCAAGAGTTTAGGTAAACTGAGCTCCCCGAGTAAGAAACCGCGGCCCTTATATAGTTGAAAATGCTCAGTACTAAGGCGGGGCATTACCATAAAAGGCAATGAAAATTGGGCCGGGTGTGCGTATACGGCATGAGTCAACCCCGTTCAAAGGGTTGCTCGCTAGATGCTCGAGCCAACGCCCAAGTCACCAAACGTTTCAGCCCCATGCATGAATTATATGTAACATGCAAGAATATAAGAAATACTTAAAGTAAGATACGAATTATTATATTTAAGGGTTGAGACAATCATCTATAAAGCTCCAATTTCATTAATTTTATTAACAAAAATATGAATTTGCATGAAGATCCACAGTCTAGTGATAATAGTGAGTATATTATTGGAGTGGCTCCATCACTAGTTACTAATGATGAAACTGATAAGGTTAGGTGTCGATGATACTCAAGCAATTCGATACTAATTAATCGAAACTATTGAAAGGTATCAAAATCTCCGGTGTCTGGTGTCCGTTTTCGATGGCAACACTTTCGTAAGGAATACTGGATCGATACCGATATTGTATGTATCAATAATATTAAAATTGTACGCCAAAACCATATATCAATTCTTCATTAACACTAAAAAAGCCTAAACAAAATAATCTTTCCCATCAAATTCACATTCTTCTACGTTATAAATAACAAATAATCCCGGCGATAATTTATGCATATTAAATAAAATTTCGAACTTGTCGTCCTAGTTCAATTTAAATTGCTAAAACCATACGAAAACCAATCTTTACTATTTTAATAAACAGAACACAGTTTTTTTCTACTTTCTCTGGAGAAGTGTTGCTATAACACTGATATAATTATCAAAATTCCAAATTTTTTGGCACCAGGCGCTAAATTTTCTTTAGGTATATTTAGGTAAACATTTATCCACAATACCAGCGATTACAGTATTGTTTCTATAGAAGCGACGCTCTCGGGGCTCAACGCTCGCCAGTAGAGGGCTACGCTTTCTCACAAGTATTCGCCCGGTCACCTATTTGTATATATACACTCCTCGACTCAGGATGCAACTCTCTACTTTCCTATTCTTTCCTCCTGCCATCTCGTTTACTTCTTCCTACGACTGTAAGTCCGTCACACTACTGTCATTTTTAGTACGCTCTTGTAGTTTTTTACAAGATTCAGTGTAATTGTTTCAAGCATATCATGAGACATAAACCGAGTTTTGTAAAGTTCTAACGTGCCTAGGTTTACTATAAATAAAGTAAGAAGACCCCATAATACGAATCAGCTAGGAAAAATGTCAAAAAGGAACAAAACTTCCTGGAGCTTATTAAGCTATCTTGAGAAAATTCGTTTAGTTATATTGTTCCCAAATATACTATAAAACCAAAAAACAATTTAGCGTGTCGTTACTATTAAATACTGGTAAAATACTCATCCAAATTGTTTCGAAAACCTTGATCATTACGTTAATAGAGCTTTCTACACTCGCCAACAGAGGGCTACGCTCGAACCTTTCTTTCTCACAAGTACTCGACCAACCACCTATTCCTATATACAGGGTGAGGCATGAACTAGTTAGTCTGGCAAAAAAATATTTCCTATCGAAGTTAATCAGTATTTAACCGGCAAGAAATTACAGTTGATTAAATTTAAAAATAAATTGATTTTTGATAAAAAATTAAGGTTACTGTTATATTTTTGAGGGAAACTAGGTATTTTTAACTTCATAGAATTGTAGATGATTCAACGATCTACTACTCGATGACTTTCAGATAACATTGAAGGAAAAATTGCTATAAATCGATTGCCACAGTATTTGAAATAATTGTACGATAGATAACACTAAGGTCTCGCATTTGGACGTAAACAAATGAACGTAAACATTACGAATGATTTTGAAAAAATTGTTTTTGGTTGTGGGGGTCTGTGATTGTACTTTGATGCATTTGAAAAACATGTTTGATCGACCAGTTTCACGTTCACTTTAATTTCAAGCTCACAGATGAGTTGCTATAGGCGCAAGTTTTGTTAGCAACAGCTGCAATGTCGAGATCTCTGATCTACTATAAAAGCAACAAAATCGTAAAGCAGGTATCATAAACAGTGACGATCAAAATTGCAACATTAATCAAAGATAGAATTAATAGATAATAACTAAAAACTAAGAAACGCGAATTGTCCAGATCTGTAAAGTTGAAACTCGAAATCTGAACAGTAATTCTCGTATCCTTTCGATGATAAAAGTTACATCGCAGAATGGGAAAATGGTTTACGGAAAGTATATCCTGGACTTTTTTCCATTTATTAAATTGAAATTCCTTCCGGGAAAAGATAGATCTGGAACGGTTGTAGAAATAGTGAAATTCCGGAGTCCGTATTCTGCATTATTCTGCAAGATTTATCAAAATAAGTCGAACGTACTTCCTACGAGGAAATTCAGGAGTTTTCATCGTATGGGCGATTGCACTCGAGCGAATATTATTTCTATCATAAGCTTTTATCTTTCGAAAATTTATATTATTACAGAATATCGGATGAAACATAATCTGAGAATAATGCATTAACGATTGCAATTTCCTTTTCGTGATAGACAAAGAGAAATCGATCTTTGAACGTAATAATAACGTTACTTAAAAATACAACGGGTAATCGAGGATTAAGAATCGTCTGATTTAGCGAGTGTGAAATATATCTGGAAAAATTTTAATGGTATAATATATTACCTTAATGCCCCAAGGGGTTAAGGATCGTACTGCGTGGTTCACACATAAATCATGCCTGATTTGACAAGATCATCGCGTTTTCCGGAAGCACTCCGATCCATCAAGACTTATTTCTCCAAACATGCCTGATCCTTTCGGATAATCTACTCACGTAACTCGCGAGTACAGGGGCGGAGGGAGTCGGTGAAATTATTTAGATTTAACTGGCTGTTCCTCTAAGTCCCCGTACGTGATGGAACTTTCGCGATACTATTCGAGGGAGAAGCTCGTTCGATCATACATGGGAAAGAGGACAAGCATAGTTGGAAGTTGTTTCTATAGATGCATGTGGCGGTGTATAACTGCAATCTTGAAATATATCCCTCCCCCACGAAGTTGTGTTACCCCCCAACTCTCGAAACTAAGTGTTAAATGTACTGCTCGCTTCGCACAGAATATCAAATACGATCTACAAATCAAGATTTCGTGGCATACTTTCGACGAAACTTTGTGCGTTCAAGCACAAATTTTAACTAAAAATTTGTTATTTAGAATGGATTATTTTACGGAGATAAGTACAATCGAACACAGTGATGGCGGATAGATACTGGTGTAGGGGTGCATGAACGCGAACGGGACATAAATTATGAAATACAGTATTTTCTCTATATAAGCGCAGAACTCGTCCACGATATAAGCAAATATCGTATCCCTATTAGAAATTGGTTATTAAAATGCGAGACCTTAGTGTTATCTATCGTATAATTATTTCAAATACTGTGGCAATCGATTTATAGCAATTTTTCCTTCAATGTTATCTGAAAGTCATCGAGTAGTAGATCGTTGAATCATCTACAATACTATGAAGTTCAAAATACCTAGTTTCCTTCAAAAATATAACAGTAACCTTAATTTTTGATCAAAAATCAATTTATTTTTAAATTTAATCAACTGTAATTTCTTGCCCGTTAAATACTGATTAACTTCGATAGGAAATATTTTTTTGCCAGACTAACTAGTTCATGCCTCACCCTGTATATAGGAATAGGTGGTTGTCGAGTACTTGTGAGAAAGCAAAGCGTTCGAGCGTAGAACTCTGTTGGTATGAGTGGAAAGCCTCTATTAACGTAATGATCACAAGGTTTTCGAAACAATTTCGATGAGTATTTTACCAGGTATTTAATAGTAACTACATGGCTAAATTGTTTTTTGGATTTATAGTATATTTGGGAACAATATAACTAAACGAATTTTCTCAAAATAGCTTAATAAGCTCCAGGAAGTTTTGTTCTTTTTTAACATTTTTCCTAGCTGATTCGTATTATGGGGTCTTCTTACTTTATTTATAGTAAACCTAGGCACGTTAGAACTTTACAATACTAGGTTTATAGTCTCAATGATATGCTTGAAACAATTACACTGAATCTTGTAAAAACTACAAGAGCGTACTAAAAATGACAGTAGTGTGACGGACTTACAGTCGTAGGAAGAAGTAAACGAGATGGCAGGAGGAAAGAATAGGAAAGTAGAGAGTTGCATCCTGAGTCGAGGAGTGTATATATACAAATAGGTGACCGGGCGAATACTTGTGAGAGAGCGTAGCCCTCTACTGGCGAGCGCAAAAAGCTTCGTCAGAATATATCAGTCCGTTTAAGCCTCTGTGAGCATTTTATCCGACTACCAACTTACTTAAATGTATTATATTTTAAGATTTTCAGCTGAAATTTAATATATAGCAATAAGTTTTTCATAGAAACTCGTTTTTTTGTGGTTTGTTGAAGTGGAATTTCTTACCCCGCTGTGGGGCAAGTTGTTACTAAGAAATAAGTGTTATTTTCTAATGAGACAGTTCATTCTCTGATGAAGTAAAACACAATTTTGTTAATAAGGTTTGTTTATATACACAATGTTTGTTCCATACATCGCAATACAAAAAAAATAATGTAAAAGCCGTATCGGCGCATCTTGGCAGCCAATTCTTTTCGCATTGTTAACAGAAGCCTTTACCAATTCCTATGACGCCAAAAAGGGCATCAGGACTCATTTGGAAATCTAGAAATTTCTTCCATGAAAATTCTACAAATGGGAAATATCATACTAAATAATAGGTCATCTTCAAACTTGAATAGAGTATTTTCTCTATATAAGCTCGGAACTCGTCCACGATATAAGCAAATATCGTATCCCCTCTACTTATCCCCACTGTGTGTGCCTTCCTATGGGCGATTCCCCAAGATAGCAGCGCGCTTGACGGTCGGTCGTCGAATTAAGTTCAAATTACTAAGGCAACACTAGTGCAATAATACAAATTTTTTATTTTTCCTTTTCTTGTTTTGAAACTTTTAACATATCTGTGACAGTTCTCTGATTTAACTAAGATCAAGTACAACATAATTTTTATTATTGTTTTTCATAAATTATAATATACATTTGTCCTTTCTTTAAAGTGTATCCTCATCTGAAAAAAGGAATTGTAATTTAATTTACCTATCATTTATTTGCCGAAATCGTGAGACAACTCAGAGTAAAATAAGTTGGTTAAACAGTTGAAATTCGCAAGTTGTATCTTTTTGAGTCATATCACTACTGCAGTAAACGAGCGATACATACATATATGTACTGAAGGCGACACGATTTAACTAGTACATATACAATATTAAATCAACAACGAAATTCATCTTTATTTTTGTTCTTCCTTTTTTCAAACTTCATCGACATATTCGTGACACTTTTCTGATTGAAATGACACCAAATACGATATACAATTTAGATCCTATTTACTAACGCAATAAGCGATCTAAGGCATGCATCGGTCAAGTGACATTTCATCGTCGCCTGTAGCTGAACACAGGCGATGATACATGAGCCATACAGAATCATCAGTATTTCATTCTGCGACCTCTACCAAGAGAAGTAGAGGTCGGAATTAGAACACCGATTTCGTATAGGCTCGCGTAAACATCGCCTGTGTTTCGCTACAGGCGACCCGAAGCGAAGGAAGCGATAGCAAATTCGGCGATGCTCGGGCGCTCAGTCCCTCTTTGTCATGTGCTCGATGTTCTTTTCTACAATCATCGCCTCCAGTAGGCGTCAACAAAGTATCAAGAATCGTTTCTCGTCCACGCTATAGGCGAGCGTTGAGACCCGAGAGCGTCGCTTCTATAGAGGCAATACTGTATCAAGAATCGTTTCACCATATAATGCAATTTTATCTAATAAAGCTGCAGAGATCCTTTTTTTATAGATCCCGTTACACCTAGGAATAAGAGGAACGAGAGGGCGTACCAAATCGCTAAAGAAGAGGCTGCCAATCAACAGTGTCAAAATCTAAGTATACCAGCTTTTTGATATGAAATTCTATCATCTCCGCAAAGCTATCAAGAACAATTGTAACATTGCCTGAAAACTCGCGCGCTACTTACATGCACTGTATTAGGAACGATATTTTTGAAAGAAGCCCCGCTTTGCTATATTCAATAGAAAGCAGCAAACCATATTAACAAGAATACGAATTGGCCAGTAGCAATTTTTCCCATGTACATCTGATCAAAAAAGAGGACCGTCCAATGTGTAACGATTGCAATTTAAGGAACCTGATCCACCACATTATCTCTGTCGTGCCTGGTGTATGAGAGAGTGATAGAAGACTTTTTCAAGTGAAAGAAGACACCAAAGAGCTTACTAGAACTTTCAACTCGTGTAAAAACTTGCTAAACTTTTTGAAACATGTAAACCTTTTTCACGAGCACATGATTATGATAATTTAATTTTGGTCCGATGTGGTATAATTTAGTTCGACGGTTTCCTTGCGTCACCTTGTGTCTGTACTTGTGTACTTTGCGTGGTTGCTAGTGACCCATTCGGGTTGATGCAACTTTAAAAATTAAATATAATAATAAAGAATCGTTTCTCGTCCACGCTATAGGCGAGCGTTGAGCCCCGAGAGCGTCGCTTCTATAGAGGCAATACTGTATCAAGAATAGTCTCTCATCCTCGCTATAGGCGAGTGTTGGGCCCCGAGAGCGTCGCTTCTATAGAGACAATACTGCATTTGGATATCTGTGTCTCTTCCGCCCAGACAAAATGGCCACCTTCCAAAATCGTTTCTCTTCGTTTTTACGAAAGAAGCAACAAATCAGTCGTCCAGTACTCTGTTCGTTATTCCGAATTTTGGTCCGGAGAACGGATTTTGGCCATCTTCGGTGGGAACGACGCTGGTCGTAGATTGGAACGGCCCGAGAACCATGAGACAGGGTTTCCGGTGGTGGACAAAAAGGTGCGAGCAAGGTGACGAGGACTCGGTGCAGTTGCAGCTGGCGCGCCTCGAATTAGCTTAAAAGCCCGGGGGCAACGAGCGCTGTAACGCGCGGAGAAAAGCGCGGCTCGCTCTCGTATATCACTCGGAGATAAAGGGCTGCCAGACGGCGACGGAAAGTATAGTGGTTTCGGCGACAAGCTACCTATAGCTGGCATACCAACGCAGCTGCTGCACACCATAATCATTCAGTTCGCTCGCAAGATGGACGCTACGGTGTTCCTTAGCTACAGGGGTCAACATTTTTTTTTTAGCTTTTTTTATGACGCCCCCCTCCCCCCCATAGATTGTGACACTTGATGAAGAAATCATTTGTGTTCGTAAATGAAAAATCGACCAAACATCGATTGGGAAGCTTTTGCAAGTTGAAATTCTTATGGCAACCTAACCTAGACCTAAATACAATATGAAGAGGATTCAACATAACCTACAAAATTCACTGACGATCCTACGAGAAATAGAGTACTTCAAAAATGTTTTAAACTTCTTAAATGACATTAAAGTATATCAATTGCTCTAAATGTGATCATAGGTAACCTAATTGTGGTCACTAATAACCAACAACGTGCATGTGACCCAGAACAAAATGGCGACGAACCAGAGGCCATCTAAATGTTAAGAACCATAATTTACAGCATTAAACTCACATTTAGGATTAAATTCAAAACGTAGAAAACTTCTTGCACAAAAAAATATGAATATTGTAAAAGCTTTAGCAAACAGCTGGGGGAGCCAATCAGGAAACTATCATAAAATACTTAAAATGTAAAACATGAATTTAAAAATAAAAAATGTAGAAAATAACTAACTGTTTATTAGGTAAATTAATGAACTATGTCTCTTGAAATAAAACCAAATATCCATAAAATTTAAAAACAACGAAGTACTTGATTAAGAAAAATAATATCTTGGTATTAACATCGCAATTTTTTAGTCCTCTCGCAGAATACCCTAACTGGGTCAAGGAAGTATTATAGCACCACTCGAGAATTCTCCATCTTATTCGCCTTATCATCTTCTTAAATGAACTTTTTATATGGCGGCCAGTATTAGGTATAAAGAGGCAATGAATATCGCAGAACTTTTTTACTCGATACACTTTGGAGCAAAAATAAAGTAAAATGGTGGCGAATTTACGGCAAGAATTAAATTGTATTCCGCTTCGAGCAGTATGTTTCGCGCAATAGATAAGATAAAAACCGTTTAAGCGGGACAGTAACGCGAAAAGCAACACTTTTCATTAACCGAAAGTGGGGAACAACAATTCTCGCGTTTGTGTCTCAATTGTTTTATCATTCCGAAGTGGAAGGAATTTTTATGCGACATTCGTCGTGGACAGGGCCGTTTCACGGTCGTTTGGCAAAATTTAAGAGGTAAAAGGTTCAACGTTAAGCGGCTCATCCTCCGCGCACAGCCACGCGTTAATTAAATTTTCTTTTCGAGTCTCATATTTTTTCATAAACTGTTTTAAAAAAGTAGAAATTACACGGAAATGGTGTATTTGTATTTCGAGTATTCGTCGTCGTCCGTCGAATAGCTTTAATTAAAATTATTTTGCGTTACTCTCGTACCACTTAATTAGTTTCGTAATATTCGTAGTGATAATTTGGACTATTTTATCGTTACACTTTTACACAACTATAGAAACACTGTTGGGGTATCTCGCGTTGCAGCTGTTGCGTTTCGTAATTATTTAACAGACAGCATGATTGGAAATAGGGGGTGAGAGGCGTTGAAATTCTTATTCAGCTTCGTTACAAGATAAACAAAATTTATTTCTAATTGGTGGTTACGTATTTTACGTACAATTGTCTGCTGACTGAAATGGTCCTAAATATATTTAAATTTTCGAAAATTCTGGATGAAAGATGTCAAAATCATTCTGGTTCGACTAGTGATCCATTCAAAGAAAACCATTTGTGCCAAACATCAACCCCGTACCCTTACTGAGAGGGTAGTTACAGGGCGTAACGCAATTTTCAGTTTAAGCTGTATATCTTTTGTTGTATTGTATCAAAGATTTTGAAAAAAATTGGGGGTATTTTGCTCTACGGCGTACGTGTTTGTGAATTTTTTCAGAATTTTTCGCCGCAAAATGGATTTTTAAAAAATTCGAAAAGTATAAAAATATTTTTTTTTAATAGAAATTATTAAATAACCACGTTTATATTTTTACAGTGTTAGTGTCTTGTTATGGTTATTAATCTATAATTTTTTCAGATTTTTAGAAATGGGGGAGCGATGTTGGAAAAATCAAAAACCGACATTTAAGTTCGACTACTGATCCGTTGGAAACGTAATATTTGTTATTTATTTATTATAGGTATAAAACCCTATTAGTGGATAATAACGTATCGTGTATAATGCAGAAATACGTATAGAACAAAATAGAATTAATATTGAGATTTGTAATTTAATTATAAATCGTAAACCCAATTTTTGAACGAGGAAGTGTATAGCCGATAAGATGGTCAAAAGTGCTCTTTGATTTAAACTGATCAGTGAGCATATCAGTTAATAGACTATTCAAAGAAAACCATTTGTGTCAAATATCAACCCTGCAATTTACCCTACCGAGAGGGTAGTTACAGGGCGTAACGCAATTTTCAGTTTGCTGTATATCTTTTGTTGTATTGTATCAAAGATTTCGAAAAAAATTGGGGGTGTTTTGCTCTACGGCGTACGTGTTTGTGAATTTTTTCAGAATTTTTCGCCGCAAAATGAATTTTTAAAAAATTCGAAAAGTATAAAAACATTTTTTTTTAATAGAAATTATTAAATAACCACGTTTATATTTTTACAGTGTTAGTGTCTTGTTATGGTTATTAATCTATAATTTTTTCAGATTTTTAGAAATGGGGGAGCGATGCTGGAAAAATCAAAAACCGACATTTAAGTTCGACTACTGATCCGTTGGAAACGTAATATTTGTTATTTATTTATTATACGTATAAAACCCTATTAGTGGATAATAACGTATCGTGTATAATGCAGAAATACGTATAGAACAAAATAGAATTAATATTGAGATTTGTAATTTAATTATAAATCGTAAACCCAATTTTTGAACGAGGAAAGTGTATAGCCGGATAAGATGGTCAAAAGTGCCCTTGAGCCAAACTGATCAGTGAACATATCAGTTAATAGACCATTCAAAGAAAACCATTAGTGCCAAATATCAACCCCGTACCCTTACTGAGAGGGTAGTTACAGGGCGTAACGCAATTTTCAGTTTGGCTTGTATATCATTTTTGTTGTATTGCATCAAAGATTTTGAAAAAAATTGGGGGTATAGCATGCCTCTACGGCGTACGTGTAAGCTTGTGAATTTTTTCAGAATTTTTCACTCATGAAATGGATTTTTAAAAATTCGAAAAGTATAAAAATATTTTTTAATAGAAATTATTAAAGGAACCACGTTTATATTTTTACAGTGTTAGTGTCTTGTTATGGTTATTAATCTATAATTTTTTCAGATTTTTAGAAATGGGGGAGCGATGTTGGAAAAATCAAAAACCGACATTTAAGTTCGACTACTGATCCGTTGGAAACGTAATATTTGTTATTTATTTATTATACGTATAAAACCCTATTAGTGGATAATAACGTATCGTAATAATGCAGAAATATTTAATAGAACAAAATAGAATTAATATTAGATTTGTAATTTAATTATAAATCAGTAAACCCAATTTTTAACTATGAGGAAAGGTGTATAGCCGGATAAGATGGTCAAAAGTGTTCTCTTGAGCCAAACTGATCAGTGAGACATCAGTTAATGAGATCATTCAAAGAAAACCATTTGTGTCAAATATCAACCGAAGGGAATTTTACTGAGAGGGTAGTTACAGGGCGTAACGCAATTTTCTAAAGTTTGGTTTCTGTATATCTTTGTTGTATTGGTATCAAAGATTTTGAAAAAATTGGGGTATTTCTGCCTAATGGCGTAATGTGTTTGTGAATTTTTCAGAATTTTTCACATAAATGGATTTTTAAAAATTCGAAAAGTATAAAATATTTTTTTTAATAGAAATTATTAAATAACCACGTTTATATTTTTACAGTGTTAGTGTCTTGTTATGGTTATTAATCTATAATTTTATCAGATTTTTTAGAAATGGGGAGCGATTGATTGGAAAATCAAAACCGACATTTAAGTTCGACTACTGATCCGTTGGAAACGTAATATTTGTTATTTATTTATTATAGTATAAACCCTATTAGTGGATAATAACGGTATCGTGTATAATGCAGAAATACGTATAGAAACAAAATAGAATTAATATTGAGATTTGTAATTTAATTATAAATCGTAAAACCCAATTTTTGAAATTCATTGAGGAAAGTGTATAGCTGGATAAGATGGTCAAAGTGCCTTTGAGCCAAACTGATCAGTGAACATATCAGTTAATAGGACTCATTCAAAGAAAACCATTTAGTGTCAATATCAACCCTGCAATTTTACTGAGAGGGTAGTTACAGCAGTGTAACGCAAATTTTCAGTTTAAGCTGTATATCTTTGTTGTATTGTATCAAAGATTTTGAAAAAATTGGGGGTATTTTGCTCTACGGCGTAATGCATGTGTTTGTGAATTTTTTCAGAATTTTTCGCATGAAATGGATTTTTAAAAATTCGAAAAGTATAAAAATATTTTTTTTAATAGAAATTATTAAATAACCACGTTTATATTTTTACAGTGTTAGTGTCTTGTTATGGGTATTAATCTATAATTTTTTCAGATTTTTAGAAATGGGGGAGCGATGTTGGAAAAATCAAAAACCGACATTTAAGTTCGACTACTGATCCGTTGGAAACGTAATATTTGTTATTTATTTATTATAGGTATAAAACCCTATTAGTGGATAATAACGTATCGTGTATAATGTAGAAATTCGTATAGAACAAAATAGAATTAATATTGAGATTTGTAATTTAATTATAAATCGTAAACCCAATTTTTGAACGAGGAAATTTTAATGGCGAAAAATTCATGCCTTGTTGTATATTCGTTAATTAGCAGGCTTTAGTTTTGTAAACTAATGAAGCTTTCCACTTGAAATTTCAATAGCATATAGAAAATATAATTGTTCAGATATTAGATTAAAATAATAACAATGTGTAGCAACACTAATCTATAGACAATAGTATTGCAGCCAACAACATTCCCTTTAGCTCCCAACAGTAAAATTTAATTTATATTAATGTTTCTATTTTTCAACCCCTTGTCTCTGTTCTTTTGTGTCCAAGTATTATGAAAATTTGAATTTAATTTTGAAGTTATAGCTGGGTAAATTTTATTCGAGACTACGAGGTTTCATTTTCGAGAAAATTTGTTTTCAAAGCTCGTTCGAGTGTACATGTAGTACTCGACTGTGACTCGATTTGTTAAACGACACTTTAGAGAATTGCTGTGGTCGTTTATAACAAGGGTTGGATACAATTACAGTATCGGTTTCAGTTCTTTAAAGAGTTGTGTGAACCAAAAAAAAAAATGTTATAACTCTTACGTATACATACACATATAACTTCTGATTTATTGGGGATGTATTTTAAATATTTCTTTGTACCCTTTTCAAATTTCATGAAATAAAAATAACGAAAAAATTAACTAATACAGTGGTATATAAAGAGACATTCGAAGAATTTAAAAAATTGATTTTCTCGAAAATAAACCCTCCCATAAAAGATTTTCTATTCACCAAAAATGATTGTAATGGACCCTCGGAACCAACAATAATTTTTTTAGAACGATTTGAAATTTTTTTTTACCGCCGAAAACTTTGGGCAACTACCCCCTGTCGGTTTTTCATTTTTTGTAATTTTGTTTGACATCCTATAGAAAATTTGTCTAATACTTTTTTGTAGGTGCAAATGAGCTCTACTTCCATACTAAATTTCAATAAGATACCTTTACTATTGTAGGAGTTATGGCCGTTTAAAGATTGGACCAGTTTTAGGGAGTTTTTCTCACTTTATGGTGTCAAAGAACAACTTTTTCAATATTGTTAGGATTTCTACATATTCTCGACTAAAATAAGAGTTATTTGCACTTTTCTAAACATTAGAACTCCTCCAACTGTTCGGGACTTATGACATTTTAAAAATTAACTGCATACAGGGAAGCATTAGATTTTTGGTAAAGAATTCTTTTTCGAAAATAAATGCATAAAAGGATTTCGGGGTATGTCACCACCAAAAAATCCTTCTAATTGGACTCCCTGTAATTAAATACAATTTGTTTAGTATAATTTGAAAATTTTTAATTTCGGTCTCCAAAAATTTAGTAACCTACCCTCTGTCGATTTTTCTTCTTAAAATTCTGTTTTTATTTTTGTAATTTTGTTTGACACCCTATAGAAACGTTGTCTAATACTTTTTGTAGGTGGTAAATGAGCTCTACTTCCACAATAATCTAAATTTCAATGAGATACCTTTACTATTGTAGTGAGTTATGGCTGCTCAAAAATTGGACCAATTTTAGGAGTTTTTTTCTCTACTGTGGAGGTGCTCAAAAAGCAACTTTTTCAATATCGTTAGGATTTTCTACATATTCTTCGACTAAAATGTGTACGACGTTATTTGCCTTTAAACATTAGAATCCTCCAATCCGTTCGGGACTTATGACATTTTAAAAATTCGCATACAGGGAAGCATTAGATTTTTGGTAAAGAATTCTTTTCTCGAAAATGCATAGGATTTCGGGGTATGTCTATTCACCAAAAATCATTGTCATTGACTCTCGGAACCAAAAATAATTTTTTTAGAACGATTTTAAATTTTTTTTTTGCGCTGAAGGGCAACGACCCCCTGTCGATTATTCTTAAAAATTCGTTTTTCATTTTTAGTAATTTTGTTTGACACCATATAGAAAAGTTGTCTAACACTTTTTTGTAGGTGGAAATGAGCTCTACTTCCATACTAAATTTCAATGAGATACCTTTACTATTGTACGAGTTATGGCCGTTTAAATATTGGACCAATTTTAGGGAGTTTTTCTTACTTTACGGTGTCAAAGAACAACTTTTTCAATATTGTTAGGATTTCTACATATTCTAGACTAAAATACGCGTTATTTGCCTTTTTAAACATTAGAATCCTCCAATCCGTGCGGGACTTATGACATTTTAAAATTCGCAATACAGGGAAAAGCATTAGATTTTGCAAAGAATTTTTTTCTCGAAAATGCATAGGATTCCGGAGTTATGTTTATTCACCAAAAAATGCTTGTAATTAACCCTTGCAACTAAATATAATTTGTTTACATGATTTAGGTATCTTTAATTTTGGCTCTAAAATTTCAGTAATTGCTACTTGAATTTTTTCTTCTCGAAAGTGGGTAGGATTTCGGGGTATGTCTATTCACCAAAATCATTGGCAATTGACCTCGGAAACCAAAATAATTTTTTTAGAACGATTTGAAATTTTTTACTGTCTGTCTAAGAAGGCAACGACCCTGTCGATATTTCTTATAAATTCGTTTTTCATTTTTAGTAAGTTCATTTGTCACCCAATAGAAAAGTTGGCTAATACTTTTTTGTAGATGCAAATGAGCTCTATATCCATACTAAATTTCAATGAAATATATCCACTATTGTAGGAGTTATGAACATTTGAAAATTGGACCAGTTTTAGGGAGTTTTTCTCACTTTCCGTTGTCAAAGAACAATTTTTTCAATATTGTTAGGATTTCTACATATTCTCGGCTAAAATACGCGTTATTTGCCTTTTTAAACATTAAAATCCTCCAATCCGTTCGGGACTTATGACATTTTCAAAATTCGCATACAGGGAAGCATTAGATTTTTGGTAAAGAATTTTTTTCTCGAAAATGCATAGGATTTCGGGGTATGTCTATTCACCAAAAATCCTTCTAATTGACCCCTGTAATTAAATATAATTTGTTTAGTATAATTTGAAAATTTTTAATTTCGTCTAAAAATTTAGGCACCTACCCTCTGTCGATTTTTCTTAAAAATTCGTTTTTATTTTTAGTAATTTTGTTTGACACCCTATAGAAACGTTGTCTAATACTTTTTGTAGGTGCAAATGAGCCTCACTTCACACTAAATTTCAATGAGATACACCTTTACTATTGTAGGAGTTATGGGCTGTCTAAAATTGGACCAATTTTAGGAGTTTTTTCACTTGATGGTTTCAAAATAAAGCAACTTTTCAATATCGTTAGGATTTCTACATATTCCTCGACTAAAATACGCGTTATTTGCCTTTTTTAAACATTGAACTCTCCAATCCGTCTGGGACTTATGACATTTTAAAATTCGCATACAGGGAAGCATTAGATTTTTGGTAAAGAATTCTTTTCTCGAAAATGCATAGGATTTCGGGGGTATGTCTATTCACCAAAAATCATTGTCATTGACTCTCGGAACCAAAAATAATTTTTTTAGAACGATTTGAAATTTTTTTTTGTCGCTGAAGGGCAACGACCCCCTGTCGATATTTCTTATAAATTCGTTTTTCATTTTTAGTAATTTCATTTGACACCCTATAGAAAAGTTGGCTAATACTTTTTTGTAGATGCAAATGAGCTCTACTTCCATACTAAATTTCAATGAGATACCTTTACTATTGTACGAGTTGGTGGCCGTTTCTTAAAGATTGGACCAATTTTAGGAGTTTTTCGGCACTTTATGGTGTCAAAGTTAATAACTTTTTCAATATTGTTAGCATTTCTAATATATTCTAGACTAAAATACGCGTTATTTGCCTTTTTAAGAGGGCCATTAGAATCCTCCAATCCGTTCGGGACTTATGACATTTTAAAAATTCGCATACAGGGAAGCATTAGATTTTTGGTAAAGAATTTTTTTCTCGAAAATGCATAGGATTCCGGGGTATGTTTATTCACCAAAAATGCTTGTAATTAACCCTTGCAACTAAATATAATTTGTTTAGTATGATTTGAAAATTTTTAATTTCGTCTAAAAATTTCAGTACCTGCTCGAATTTTTTTCTCAAAAATGCATAGGATTTCGGGGTATGTCTATTCACCAAAAATCCTTCTAATTGACCCCTGTAATTAAATATAATTTGTTTAGTATGATTTGAAAATTTTTAATTTCGTCTAAAAATTTAGGCACCTACCCCCTGTCGATTATTCTTAAAAATTCGTTTTTCATTTTTAGTAATTTTGTTTGACACCCTATAGAAAAGTTGTCTAATACTTTTTTGTAGGTGCAAATGAGCTCTACTTCCATACTAAATTTCAATGAGATACCTTTACTATTGTAGGAGTTATGGCCGTCTAAAAATTGGACCAATTTTAGGGAGTTTTTCTCACTTTACGGTGTCAAAAAGCAACTTTTTCAATATTGTTAGGATTTCTACATATTCTCGACTAAAATACGCGTTATTTGCCTTTTTAAACATTAGAATCCTCCAATCCGTTCGGGACTTATGACATTTTAAAAATTCGCATACAGGGAAGCATTAGATTTTTGGTAAAGAATTTTTTTCTCGAAAATGCATAGGATTTCGGGGTATGTCTATTCACCAAAAATCCTTCTAATTGACCCCTGTAATTAAATATAATTTGTTTAGTATGATTTGAAAATTTTTAATTTCGTCTAAAAATTTCAGTACCTGCTCGAATTTTTTTCTCAAAAATGGATAGGAATTCAAAGGTATGTGTATTCATAAAAAATGATTGTAATTGACCCGTGCAACCGAAAATAATTTTTTCAGAACGATTTGAAACACATGAAATTTCAGGGGAATCATTCATTCATGATCAGACATTATATTTTCGTTTAGGAATTTTTTTCTCGAAAATGCGTAGGATTTCGAGGATATGTCTAATCACCAAAAATGATTGCAATTGAGCCTCGCAACCAAAAATAATTTTTTCAGAATGATTTGAAATTTTTTAATAACTTTTTAACGAAGCCTGAATCTAGAAATTGATATTCTTGATTTTTCTCTTATTTTGGCCTCTAAAATCTCCCATATAATTTTTCCCAAGGGTGGTCGGACACCCTCTATGTATAAACTATTTTATTCCTTGGAAATGAGAAACGTCCTTGGAAAAATAGAGGCCCATTATGGAAAGTTTCGGTCACTTTTGCTTCGTATAAAGACACAAAGTGCATTTTCACTCCCGTTTTCGTCTCGTTCGGGAAAGAATAGGACGTTTAAAGCCCCCGAAACTTCCTTAATGTCTTCCTTACCTTAAGCACGCGAATTTATTTTTACCTTTACGCGACTCCGCCGTTACCGTGTCGTTTTCTTCCAAGGAGAGAATCTACGGTCCCCTCCCATTCTACCTCCACCTGAAGGTTCGCGTGCTGCGAGGGAAACATTTTTACGAAATTCCCCGAGCGTCTTGCAACTTCTGCGTCGCGAGCACCACCGGTGTGGTTTACGATTTTTGAAATTCAACTGCAGGCATTTCTCGTTGTTACCATTTGTTTAGCGTATAATACAAACTTCGATATTGCAAAGTTATTTCGTTAGTGCCTTTAAAGCAATGAGGCCCTAAGCCATTAACGAGACTAATGAAGTAAGTGACCACGCGGCCTAACATCATCGTTGGGGTCAGGGTTTTCCACCAGTACCTGAGTCCACCCTCATGGATGCAAAAATAAGAAGTAACAGCGCACCAATCAGAAAAGGGAAGTTTTCTGATTGGCTGGCGGCTAACATTTCAAGTTACATTTAAGCAGACGTACACCAGACTAGATGTTAACTCCGTAATTATTCTGGGAGTTAGATAGGTAGTAAATCAATTTTATTCGATTTACAATCACACTAATTTATTAAAATTAATAACAACAAGTATTTATTACTTGGGTCACTTGGGTGATCTAGCAAAGTCCAAGTTTGGAGGGGTTATCGCTTACAAGGTTGAGGGGGCTGGGGGTTCAAATAACAAACCTCAATCTACCCCAACAATTATTAACAGTTTATTTCGCGGGTGTCGGGGGTGTAGGTCACACGTAGGTTAAAGTGATACTATAACTGGCTTCGCAAACGCGCGACGTCTTAACCAGACAGAGGTCTAAAATAGACTGGGGCCTTTCTTTGTAACGTCCCTTCAATATATACAATTCTTACCCTAATAGCAAAGGTAGAGAACAAGAGACAGGACAGAAAGACGGAAAAACGAAACTGGAAAATATTCAGCGTAGGAAAAGTTTAGCGAAAGAGAGTCATAAAAGTCAAGAGGCTAGCCGGGCCCGGATCAGGGTGGTCCGAGGCCCAGGCGAAACCTTGAAGGAAAACAGACGCCTCGCACGGCTCTGGGTTAGGTCTGGGTTAGGTCTGAGATACCTAACCCAGATCTAACCCAGATCTAACCCAGACCTAAGCCAGACCTAAGCCAGACTTAACCCAGACCTGACCCAAACCTAACCCAGACCTAATCCAGACCTAACCCAGACCTGACCCAGACCTAAGCCAGACCTAACCCAGATCTAACCTAACCCAGACCTAACCCAGACCTAACCCAGATCTAACCCAGAACTAACCCAGACCTAACCCAGACCTAAGCCAGACTTAACCCAGACCTGACTCAAACCTAACCCAGACCTAATCCAGACCTAACCCAGACCTAACCCAGATATCCCCCAGAACTAACCCAGACCTAAGCCAGACCTAAGCCAGACCTAACCCAGACCTAATCCAGACCTAACCCAGACCTAACCCAGACCTGACCCAAACCTAACCCAGACCTAACCCAGACCTAACCCAGACCTGACCCAGACCTAAGCCAGACCTAACCCAGACCTAACCCAGATCTAACCCAGAACTAACCCAGACCTAAGCCAGATCTAACCCAGAACTAACCCAGACCTAAGCCAGACTTAACCCAGACCTGACCCAAACCTAACCCAGACCTAATCCAGACCTAACCCAGACCTAACCCAGACCTGACCCAGACCTAATCCAGACCTAACCCAGACCTAACCCAGATCTAACCCAGAACTAACCCAGACCTAAGCCAGATCTAACCCAGAACTAACCCAGACCTAAGCCAGACCTAACCCAGAACTAACCCAGACCTAACCCAGATCTAACCCAGACCTAATCCAGACCTAACCCAGATCTAACCCAGAACTAACCCAGACCTAATCCAGACCTAACCCAGACCTAACCCAGACCTGACCCAGACCTAATCCAAACCTAACCCAGACCCATAAAATCCGTGCAGAAGATCTATTGATCTATTGGTAAAATGATGTCGATATGTATGAGCTGTTGTCATAGGTGTAAAATGAAGTTATTGTTGTAATAGGTAAAATAGACCATTGTAAATAAGTAGTAATTAAATAACAGAGTAAATAAATGTATAAATAAATAAAATAAATAAATAGGTAAATAAGTAAATAAATAAAACACAATATAAGAAAAGAGTGTGTCAATCAATAAATAGATAAAAAAGTTAAATAAATAAATACGAAGTAAATAAATAAATAAATGAATGTGTGTTTAAGTGTATAAATGTATACATAAGACCTAACCCAGACCTAACCTAGACCTAACCCAGTGTTTAACAGGAGGACCAGGCTCGCACGAGACCCTGGGAAAATGGAAAAATAGAAAGCTTAAAACTATCCTTACATTCCATTCCCATTCATACTCTGGCAAGGGCGTAGTGGCTATACAATGGCCGCTACAAGGTGATACCTCTATAATGTTCAAGTCTAACAGGCGTCCAAATAATGCCTTGAGAGACTAGGATATTCTCACTAACGTCCTAGTGTTTTGAGAATCGAAGATATTCTCACTAACGTCCTAGTGTTTCGAGAATCGAAGATATTCTAAATTTGTCCAGTGTGCAGTCCTTGAGGAAGACTTCGTATCTCCCTCTTAGTGCCTCCTTGGAGGCGTCGATGTTCGGATTGGGCCTTGTCCTGCCCAAATTTGTTTAGTTTTTGGATAGTGCAACGCCCCACAGCCTGGTTTGTTTCATCCTGCGAATCCAGCTCTGCAGGACGTTGCACAATCCCTGGGTTAACTTATTACCCTAATTCTTTATCCTATTCTTAAAGTCCTGGTCCTAAGTCCTGGTCTCGAGCACCTGGTTCGAACTTTGGCAGCACACAACGTGCTGGTCCTTCGAGCAAGATCAGCACTTGAAGTGGAAACTCACCAAAGGCTCGAAGATCTCACGATCACCACAAGCCCCAACGCCATTTTTTCAAGGAAAAGGTTGAACGCGGAGGATATCGACGCTCGTCAGATCCACCCCCCCCACGATCGTAAACTTCCTCGTTATTAGAGAAGTTATTATTTATCGTAAAAGACTTTCACAGGAGCCACCGCGTTAACTCAAGAGTTTTCGATAAAGTAATCTTTAATACCACCCCCCCACCCTTCCTTGCACTAATTTACAGATCCAGCCCCGGGGAATTTACACTGCCAGTTTGTTCTGTTATGCGCGAAAGAGGATGCAATTTACACCGCGTTATTCATAAATGTGCCCGCAAAGAGATCGTTGCCATAAATTTTCGACGGAAACTGCGAAATGAGCGCAACAAATATAGCGTTTCGAAATTTATGGCTGAAATGCGTTGGCTCGCGACTTTATCGACTTTCGACTCCTAAAAGTTCGATTTGTCTTGAGAGAAAGATGAAAGATCGTGGGATCAACGGTTTCGTCGAGACTCTTTTCTAAACGCTTTTAAATTTCATCGTTTCTTTTTCGAAAATGTACCATTAATAAAATTTTGCTTTTTGAACTCTATGAAGAATTAAAATGAGTAGAATAGACTTATTAGTGATTATACATTATTTTACATTGCTATATTTGAGTTAAAAAAAAACAGTTTCTGTTTACTCTAATCAAAACTACTAAATTTCATCGTCTTCGAAAATGTGTTATTATGGAGTTTCGAATAAAATTTTGCTGTTTTAACACTAGGAAGAATTAAAGTAAGTAGAATAGACTTATTTCTGGTTATAAATTTTTTTACATTGCTATATTTGAGTTGAAAAAAAATAGTTTCTGTTTACTCTAAACGCTGCTAAATTTCATGTCTCTTTTTCGAAAATATAGCATTAATAAAATTTTGCTTTTTGAACTCTATGAAGAATTAAAATGAGTAGAATAGACTTATCAGTGATTATACATTATTTTACATTGCTATATTTGAGTAAAAAAAAACAGTTTCTGTTTACTCGAATCAAAACTACTAAATTTCATCGTCTTCGAAAATGTGTTATTATGGAGTTTCGAATAAAATTTTGCTGTTTTAACACTAGGAAGAATTAAAGTAAGTAGAATAGACTTATTTCTGGTTATAAATTTTTTTGCATTGCTATATTTGAGTTGAAAAAAAATAGTTTCTGTTTACTCTAAACGCTGCTAAATTTCATGTCTCTTTTTCGAAAATGTACCATTGATAAAATTTTGCTTTTTAAACTCTATGAAGAATTAAAATGAGTAGAATAGACTTATTAGTGATTATACATTATTTTACATTGCTATATTTGAGTTAAAAAAAAACAGTTTCTGTTTACTCTAATCAAAACTACTAAATTTCAACGTCTTCGAAAATGTGTTATTATGGAGTTTCGAATAAAATTTTGCTGTTTTAACACTAGGAAGAATTAAAGTAAGTAGAATAGACTTATTTCTGGTTATAAATTTTTTTACATTGCTATATTTGAGTTGAAAAAAAAATAGTTTCTGTTTACTCTAAACGCTGCTAAATTTCATGTCTCTTTTTCGAAAATGTACCATTAATAAAATTTTGCTTTTTAAACTCTATGAAGAATTAAAATGAGTAGAATAGACTTATTAGTGATTATACATTATTTTACATTGCTATATTTGAGTTAAAAAAAAACAGTTTCTGTTTACTCTAATCAAAACTACTAAATTCCACCGTCTTCGAAAATGTGTTATTATGGAGTTTCGAATAAAATTTTGCTGTTTTAACACTAGGAAGAATTAAAGTAAGTAGAATAGACTTATTTCTGGTTATAAATTTTTTTGCATTGCTATATTTGAGTTGAAAAAAAATAGTTTCTGTTTACTCTAAACGCTGCTAAATTTCATGTCTCTTTTTCGAAAATGTACCATTAATAAAATTTTGCTTTTTAAACTCTATGAAGAATTAAAATGAGTAGAATAGACCTATTAGTGATTATACATTATTTTACATTGCTATATTTGAGTTAAAAAAAAACAGTTTCTGTTTACTCGAATCAAAACTACTAAATTTCATCGTCTTCGAAAATGTGTTATTATGGAGTTTCGAATAAAATTATGTTGTTTTAACACTAGGGAGAATTAAAGTAAGTAGACTAGACTTATTTCTGATTATAAATTTTTTTGCATTTCTATATTTGAGTTGAAAAAAAATAGTTTCTGTTTACTCTAAACGCTGCTAAATTTCATGTCTCTTTTTCGAAAATGTACCATTAATAAAATTTTGCTTTTTAAACTCTATGAAGAATTAAAATGAGTAGAATAGACTTATTAGTGATTATACATTATTTTACATTGCTATATTTGAGTTAAAAAAAAAACAGTTTCTGTTTACTCTAATCAAAACTACTAAATTTCATCGTCTTCGAAAATGTGTTATTATGGAGTTTCGAATAAAATTTTGTTGTTTTAACACTAGGAAGAATTAAAGTAAGTAGAATAGACTTATTTCTGGCTATAAATTTTTTTGCATGGCTATATTTGAGTTGAAAAAAAATAGTTTCTGTTTACTCTAAACGCAGCTAAATTTCATGTCTCTTTTTCGAAAATGTGATTTGAAACTGACGGTGATTTTGCAAAGAATTTCCAAAAAATATGTTGACCAAACAAAAGCAAAAAAGAAGAAGCAGTTTCGTCTTGAAATGTTGAATTTTGTTGCACGAATCCTACAGCTGTTTCTTCGAGTTATAATCGAGGTGTCGCTTTGCCATTTTGCAATTTAGTTGTTTGAGCGTCGAGAATTTCGAATTCTAATTAAGGCTTTAATTACTTGTCTAGCTATCGTAAATCTGCAAGAACACGAGACCCAAGACGAGGACCGCAGAGTTGCGGGCTAGTTTCCAAAATTAAGGGTGTGCGGAACGTTTCTTGCCCGCGCAAGACACACGGCTTCGCGTTCCCCGCGAATCTCCACCAAAAACATCCCTTTGTGTTCGCACGTAAGAAGCCCGGGGAAACTTGGCAGAAAATCAGCGCCGTGGATCGAAAACTTTTCGAACAGTTCGAATCGATGGAACGTCGCGAAACGAACTATTGTAGCCCCCGGAATTGTCGAGTACTTTGAATTTCCGAACCGAACGCATCGACGTGCTTCAATTTTATCGAACTTCATGGACGTTGAATCGATTAAAACTTCGTACTCGTTACGAACTTTGCGAAAAACTCGAGTGTTTGTAAAACCAGCGTCCAAATTACATAATAGGATTGGTGTATTCTGAAGAGGAAAACGATTGATGAATTTATTAGCAGTCTCGTTCGAGTCATAATAAAATTCTGTTGGAATTTATAGTTTTTGCTTAAACGAACAATTCGTCTGGTATTTTCAGAAAACAGTTTAATGGCTTTGTCAAAAGAAGGGGAGGGAGTCGTCCAACAACAAGAAGTTTATTATTTTTCATAAAATTTCCTTACAAGTTTAAAATGTTGCTTTAAGTTGCAATACAAAACATAAACAGCAATTCTCAGTGCAGTCGCTAATAACCTTTGCAATTGATGCTATAAACTTTTAATAAAAAAAAAAGAACATATGGGACGACCTAATATTTTACTATAATTTGTATAATATGTGAGCTTAAACGTCGTTCGAGTCGCCATAAATTCGATGGAAAAATTCGACCAGTGTTTACTCGCGATCGGATAGATCACCGAAGGAAAAAAAATGAAATAAAGCGGGAATCGCGGCGGGTCCGTCGTTTATCATTGTCGTTAATCTCTGTTCGACGTTCTCGCAATGAAACGAGCAATTTAACGAGCGAAATTGTTACACCGCGTAGCTGCGGCCCACCAATAATCACGCGAGAGAATTATTCCTCCTCGCGATCGTTCTGTCGCAGACTTCCGCTAACGACTACTACCAATTATTACCTCTCATTATCGCGGCTACGAAAATTGCCCCGGCGGGAACTGTTTTTCACTCGGGCAAATCCGAACAACACGGCCACGGTTAACGCGCTTCTTGCCGGTAATAACCTATATTTCTCTCGCGATAATGCGACGTAAAAATATGCCAGCGATTTGTTTGCCGAACCGCGGAGCTTCGAGTGCCGGGCAAATAGAAACGCGCGAGAGAAAAGGAAAAGAGAAATAAGAAGGGAGAAGTGTTGGCACCGCGGCGAAATACATATTACGAGACGGGGCTGAGATTTCTCCAATTTTTCTGTATTCGAACGTTCGAAATATTTCAAGGATACCGTTCGAACACGCTCCTAGCGAAGAAACTTCGAGAATTTTGTGATTCTGACTGTTCAGGGTCGGTACAGCGAGCGGGTTTATAATACGGATGTAACTTCGTTAAGGATTCTTAACACATTACCATAAACCCCGCGATGTGAAGGTTCCTTAAGAATCCTTAACAATTTCATTGTAGCAATGTTTCATTTGTAGCCGGCTACAATGAACAGTGCCGTGTTTGAGGAAGTCGCAATTTTTCACGGACCACATGTAATTTCTAAAGGACCAGGTCTGGCCGGATGCCGGTTTCAGATTTCTCTGGAAACGGTCCCCGGTTAGACCACCCTCGACGGCAATTGATGTAACGCAAACCCTCACGCGTTGACCACCAGGATCAGGACAGTCACTAGGACCGTAAGAACAAGAATGGGTAATAAATTAACCCAGGGATCGTGCAACCTCCTGCAAACCTTGATACGCAGGATGAAACGAATCAGGCTGTGGGCGTTGCACCACCCAAAAATTGTCCAAATTCGGATTGGACAGGACAGGGCCCAATCCGAACATCGAACGCCTCCAAGAAGGCGCTAAGAGGGAGAATCGGAGGCTTCCTCTAGGACCGGACTTTGGACAAAAATCAGAATTGCTTGCATTCTCGATAGGATTAGCTCTTTGTTGAGAGCTCTTGCAATGTGTTGCACGTCGAGAGCTCTTCTTGCACGTCTGTTGATATGCAAGGCGTTGGTTTGTTGCAGTGGACTGTATTTCTGTTGGACGTGGGCCCTCTCTCGCTCGTACGGCGGTGTGTGATGTTTCGACGTTTTGTAGTTTTGTGTCACTTGTATGCTAAATCTTGCGCCTTATATCCTAATGCAAGAAGCCAGCCGCATTGAATCAGAACCCTTTTCGTTCAGGATTGGTGCGCTGGTACTTCTTGCATTTCGTGTTCGCAAGGGCGGACCAGGTCTCGAGGTCGCTGGAGCGGGCCCTTTATGGCGGTTATTATGTGATTTAGTTTACATTGACACTAAAACCACTTAGCTAATGGCTTGTAGCGTCAATATAAACGCTGAATTGCCGTTATAAATGGATGTTTCGCGACATGCTTCGCGACGCAACACTCTTTTCTCGAAGTATTCGGGCATTCGTTAGAATTGGTTAGATTCTCGAATCACTTGGATATTAACACGTTGACTGCCAGTCTAAAATCCTAAAATTGTTTACGAGACCATAACTCTGATTTTAGGCAATTGTAAACTGCACAACTTAAAAGTTTGGTGCAATAGTTACTTTTCTAACCTCATTAAAATTTGAGGACTGTTACTAGATCACCGTACAAGTGATCAAAGTAGTAAATATTTGGCATTGTTATTGTTTCAAATAAATTGTTGTGTTTGTAAATCGACTAGAATTGATTTGCTCTATAACTATAAACCAACTACTGAGTTAACAAGGTGAATGATAGTTCGTTTAACTCGTTAATTGGTTAGATTCTCGAATCACTTGGATATTAAGAACTTGGGCCTTGAATTTGCTCTCGCACCGGACGCGAATAGAACTGTACTTCTTAACCCTTTGCACTCCCAATTATATCTCAATTTTGTTACCAGCAGCTCCCGAAGTTTTTAACACATTACCGACCGATAGCCTATTAATCGACTGTTTTACCGGCCAACGCTTACCGACCGATAGCGTATTAATCAACTTCTTTACCGACCAACGCTTACCGACCGATAGCCGATTAATCAACCGCTACCGGTCGGTAAAGTGTTAAGGAACCTTCACATCGCGAGGTTTATGATACGGACGTGGACGTTAGTTAGTTAGTTAGTTAGTTAGTTAGTTAGTTACTTAGTTTGTTTGTCAGTTAGATAGTTAGTTAGTCAGTAAGTTAGTTAGTTTGCAGTTTGTTAGGTAGTTTGTCAGTTAGTTAGTTAATTTGTCAGTTAGTTAGTGAGTTTGCAGTTAGTTAGTTAGTTTGTTAGTTAGTTGGTTATTTAGTTAGTTAGTTAGTTCGTTAATTAGTTAGTATGCAGTTAGTTACTTTGTTAGTTAGTTAGTTTGTTAGTTAGTTTGCAGTATGTTATTTTGATCGAATTTCCATCTGCGAAGTCTTGGCCAAATGGAACGAAATCCAGCTAATTAGAGCATACACAATTTTTAAATTCTACATAAATTATTAACGAATAATATTTACAACTTCTATAACACTATACATGAGACCACTAACTCATAAAATTGTTGAGTTCCGTAAATGTAGTGTTAAAGAATTTCCATGAATTTTTATAAAGTTAAATATCTTAGTTTCGTGAAAAATCACATTGAACTTAAAAGACTATACATATATTATGTCATAAAATCGAAAAGACAGTGCGTAATTCCAAGATTAAAACACTATTTTATAGTATTATCGCGTAAATCTGTTACGAAACAGAAAAGTTCCCCCATTTTCCGAACCATTCGTCTTTGTGACGCAATCGGCGCGCGAAAACTCGGAACTTTGCAGAAAAAGTTAACGCGTTCACGCGGGAAAATCATGAAAATTGGAAAAACTATCGTTGCACGATACAATCTATTATCAAGCTTCGCGAGATCTCTTAGAACAAATTAGAAGAATCGTTTGAACTACTAATTTTGAAAGATGGACTAACGACTGGTCACGAGCAATGACGCGTTTCGTCGATTGTTTTGGAATAATTACTTGCGTCGTTGTTTGGTGAGAAAATTTTAACTACGAACATAATCGATGCGAATAGAATGGATCATTATTGTCGTAAATAGACATTGGATTGTTAAACAAATTATGGGATCATTTTTAAAAACAAATAAGTATGTTCAATGCGACAATTGGATCTTGTTTAACCAATAACAGAATCTTGATCATCGAACTCTCAAATCAGAAGACACTATTCTATTAAATTAGATACGGACAATTTGCAAATTTTATATATATTTATATTCTTGTGTTTGTTATAGTGTTGGGTTATGATATTGTTGCAAAATTTGCAAATAAAACTATTTAGTGTTTTTTGGTCCCATTGGGACTTGAACCCGGGTCCCATTGGGACTTGAACCCGGATTCACTTGGTGGGAGTCCGAGTGCCTAACCACTGGGCCATCGGCCTCCATATATATTTATATATAAATACAATATTATAATTTAGTTAGAAACAATTAATTTGAATAAAAAATGTTGTACTCGTTATAATTTGTTTTTAATATTTAAAAAAAATTGTAAACTAATTTAATATATAATTTTATATATAAAACTATTATAATTTAATTAGAAACAATTAATTTGAATAAAAAATGTTGTACTCGTTATAATTTGTTTTTAATATTTTTAAAAAAATTATATAAACTAATTTAGTGTCTGTCAGAAATTTGTTAAATTAGTGTGACTGATATAATTGCAAATTTTTCTTAAATATGCTTCCACTTAAACTTCCACGCGTGTCGCAATTAACGAATTCTTCTTAAATGGGAAACGCGTTTACGTACCCCTTAAGCGAGAAGTTATGCGAGTCGAGAACCTCGCACATACTTTCTCCGACTCGAGGATTCACTTTTTCTTCTCCTTTTTTTGCTAGACTAGCAGTTACTTGAAACACTTTAAGAATGGAGAACTCTTTGCAGCTGTTTCGATATAACACTGCTTGTTTTATGAAAGTAAACTAACATACACATTAATTTTAGAATATTAAATAATTATATCGTGTAAAAATAAGAAACAAGAAATCTCGAAAAATCTTAAAAAAGCCACGAGACAAAAAACCAATTATTAATTTTCTTTTCTAGTATCTAATCAATCATTCGTGCATGTGAATTAAAAAATCGTAATTTAGATCATTTTATACGAATTATGTGAAGAATAAATTCAAACCTTATTTTACTATAGTAATGTAATATACAATAGTCTCAAAAATAACAATTTTTATCGTAGATGAATATTTATTTATACACATCTTATTAATTTTGTTCGCTCAGAGATCGTGAAAAATGTTTGGTTTTTCCACGTATTTTTTTTTTTGTACTATGCTCCACAAATTTTCAATCAGATTTAGGTCAGGTGATTGGAACCGCCATGGCAGCGAATATTTTCCTTTTAAATAAAATTTTTCACGGTTTCGACTATGCAATTCGCGTATCGTTGTCTCGATGGCAAATAAAAAGCACGAATTCGGTCTGCGCGTGGCCAAACAAATGGAAATTTCGTTTTTATTCATTTATGAAATTAAGCGTTAACATTTTGCGGGATATCCACCCGCTCGAATGGAAATCTTTTAATCGCCTTTTAACAATTCCAACATTTATCTGCGCGACGTTGTTTGTATTTATTTCAGCCGCTGTATCAATTGCAGAGTGAAAACGATCCTTTTCACTTAACACTTTACCGACCGATAGCCTATTAATCGACTGTTTTACCGGCCAACGCTTACCGACCGATAGCCTATTAATCAACTGTTTTATCGGTCGGTAAGCGTTGGTCGGTAAAACAGTCGATTAATAGGCTATCGGTCGGTAATGAGTTAAACGGTGGGGATCCAATGACTGAAACATACATCTGTTTTTAAAAACTTGCATCGTGTTTATTTACATGCAGTTTCTAGCGTGTCAATCAAATTCTCTATTTCACTGAACGTTTTAGTTTCCCTTCCATAAAATTTATTGACATTTTGTTCCATCACAATACTTTCCACCCTTAAACGTCGAGAAGTAATAAATATTTTTGGCTGGTTTAGAAACTTGAATATTTTCAGGAGCGATTATAATCATCTAATATCCATTTATTTATATGTCTCATTAATTAATTTATAGACAGTCGGTAAAATGTGCAATTTATGTAATTTTTTGGGCGAAGGAGCTATTAATATTAGTATTTTTTTAGGTGAGTTTTAGAATGTTATTTTCCATTAAAAAAGATTGAATTTTACATTTTTTCCAAGGCAATCCATAGTAAAATATATTTTAATATTAGTTTTATTTTAGTTAAGTATGTAAAATGTTATTTTTCATTAAAAATGATTAAATGACACATTTTTTCCAAAGTAATTCAAGAATAGTAAAATATATTTTAACACTTTACCGACCGGTAGCGGTTGATTAATCGGCTATCGGTCGGTAAACGCCGACCGATAAAACAGTTGATTAATAGGCTATCAGTCGGTAACCGTTGGCCGGTAAAACAGTCGATTAATAGGCTATCGGTCGGTAAAGTGTTAATATCAATTTTGTTTTAGTTAAAATTTTTAAATTTTAAATTTTCTCCAAGGTAATCCAAGAATAGTAAAATATATTTTAATATAAATTTTGTTTTAGTTAAAATTTTAAAATTTTAAATTTTCTTCAAAGTAATCCAAGAATAGTAAACTATATTTTAGGAATAAACATTGTGTTGATTAACAAATAATGTCTGGTCGTCGACGTACAAATTTTATTTCTGACTTATTACAGAAATGCAGCTGTGACGCTAGGTAATAATTTCCCAAACATTATACACAACAATATGAAACCACCTATTCTCAGCGCATGTGTTTCAATTATAACGCACGAAGTCCAAAATATCCACAGGTGAGTTATCACGCGGTTTCAGTTTCGCGTTACTATTACTGATGGCCGCTTTGCTCACCAATTTCAATGCAATTTCGAATATCACGAAATTTGATACTCCTAACTCCTGAAAATTAGTTCCCATTTATGGAAGAAAATAGATCCAGAGATTTTATTAATTTGTTACACGAATATACACTATTGTCCATGAGTTCTCTATTATTTAGTTCATCTACTTTATTATCTCGCTTTTTTATTTTATACTATTTTATCTTCATATCTTAACTCAAGTTTTTTAACTTCATAACTCAATTAGTCATTTTAATTTCACTGTAAAAGCTCGTATGAAATTAAAATAAATATCCAATAAGTAAAATTGCATGAAAAAAGCAAATTAACGCGTTTAAAATCGAAGAACTCGTGGAGCAATATTAGAAAAATATTAAAATGGTATTGATGGAAAGAATACTAAAAAATAATTATTTTAGGAGTGTACATCGGTAGTAACGTAGATCGATAAGGGTGGATCATTAAACGCGATCAGCTTAGATTATTCTACCCTAAAAATTGTTTTTATCTAATCGAGGGAAGATTTAAGGGGTTACACCACTATAGAATTATCAAAAACACGATTTCTTTTTATTAGTTTAATTTTTTTCTCGAAAGTGGGTAGGATTTTGGGGGTATGTGTATCGACCAAAAATGATTGTAATTGACTCCTGTAACTAAATATAATTTTTTTAGTATGTTATGAAATTTTTTCATTTCGTCTAAAAATTCATGATCCACATTATATCTGAATTTTTTTCTCGAAAGTGGGTAGGATTTTGGGGGTATGTGTATCCACCAAAAATGATTGTAATTGACCCCCTCAACCGAAAATAATTTTCCCAGAACGATTTGAAATTTTTTAATTTTGTCGAAAAATTTGTCCACCTTCCTGAATTTTTTTCTCGAAAGTGCGGAGAATTTCGAGGATATGTGTATTCACCAAAAATGATTGCAATTGACCCCCTCAACCGAAAATAATTTTCCCAGAACGATTTGAAATTTTCTTAAAAATTCGTGTTTCATTTTTAATAAATTTGTTTGACGTCCTACGGAAATTTTGTTTAGTACTTTTTTGTAGGTATCCATAAGCTCTACTTCCATACTAAATTTCATTGAGATACGTTCACTATTGTAGAAGTTATGGAGGTTTGAGGCTATTAAGTAATTTCGTGAGTCTTAAGGGGTTACACCACTGTAGAATTATTAAAGATAAATATTAAAAGATGCTTTGAACCTTCTATAATAAGGGGGAAATAGTTTTGTGCCTGTACAAAATTTTTTTCTTTGAAATTCCGAGCGATTTCCGATGCGCGTCGAACTGCTCCGAAACGAGTGCTTGCGTATGTGTATAAGTAATCCAAGTAATACATTATGTACTTCGTTCTTACCTATCATAAATTAATAATCTATATATATAAAAATAAGTTGTCCTATGTTCGTGATTTTATAACTCGAGAACCACTCAGCCGATTTTCAAACGAGTACATGCGTTGGAAAGGTCTACTTTCACTGATGGTTTATAAAAAAAAAAACATCGAAAAATTACTACGAATATGCGTTATACGCGCACTATTAGGATGGTGTGTTTTCCATATAAAATTATATAAAGAGAGAGCCGATTTTTATGTTCGCGCAAAACTCAAGACCTATTGAACCGATCTTCCTCAAATTTTGACACGATATTTCTGCATACTCTAGGACGGGCATAGGCTATGTAGCATGTCTCAGAAGCGCGTTATTAACATGTAATTTATGTGCAAAGATTTCATGTGTACGACTGTTTGGCAGACCACGTGACCTCTGTATACGACAGTCTACTTGCGCGCGCATGCGCGTATTCGACCCGCGCGATACCTCGCCCGTAGCAGTGCTGCGATGTTACCGCCAGGTGGCGAAGCTTCTCGAGCACTTTCTCGCGAGAGAATTGCATTATCGCGGATATATATGTCAGGACGATCGTGTGATCATTAATTGCTTTTGCACCAGGTCGGGCGAAGCCGAGACGGGGCATGCTAGTAGTATATATATACATGTTTCATAAAATAATAAGTTACAAATTAAAAGTATAAAAAATTTTAAAAACAAACAATAGCAAACACAAATCCTCCTAAGACCTACTCAAGTGGCAAAAAAGTATTGAATATAGCGACTGATATTGCTGTATGCACTTTCAACGACGGTTTGACTAACATTCTGCGGATTATGAAAGTTTTGGAGATAGATATTGGCCTTCAAGCGTACAATTTTTGTCTTGAAGCCGCTGCTAAGCGGATCAAGCACGCGGAGCAATCTTTGACAAATGCGGCAAAAGAGGCGCGCAGCGGCATAAAATCGACGAGGAAACAAAGTGAGGAAGAATATTTAAGCAGAGAAGGTCAGTTTTATGGTCCTGGGATAGCAGATTAATGGTAAAAATTTTTAAACAATCAAATTTTTCATTCTTTCGCGTCCATAACACATGTCAAAACATTAAAGGCGTTTTTCTCGAAACACGATTTCTTAAAACGGCATGCAGTGTTACTTCAACAATTTTCATTCTATTCGCTCCAAATGTTGGCCATATCTTTAAACTAACATTCCAAAGAGAAGTACGTAGGGGATTTTCGATAAGTTGATTTTAACATTATTTATTGACAAATGAATGTCCCATATTTTGTACAAATTGGACTTTTTACTTCAAATGCTCGCCAATCACACAAAAATGAATATTTTAAAAATCCCCTACGTACTTCTCTAGCTATACTCATGTAGATTAAGAGAAAATTTTTTATTTTTTTCCAAATACAAATTTGCGTCAGTTACACTGCGTGACGCAGAGCGCCTCAAATTCAACACGCCTCGCGAGAATGGCTCCAGTGACGTCATTTTGCACTATTTTTGAATAAATATTTTTTTTTGAACACTTAACGACATGCTTAATAATATTCTTGAATATTATTATTCTCTCACTTTTCCATCCATTTAAAAAAAAATCGCGAAAAAACGCTTTATTTTAGGTTTGTACAGTGGTGTTACCCCTTAACGCGAGTAAAAGGTAGTAATATAAATAGAACAAAGAAAAATTATCAATTAAGCTGTCAAATCATTTTCGTAAATCGACTATTTCTCACATAATAAATATTTTTTCTCGCGATTCAGTAATAATTCAGGAGTTATATGTAATTATACTGATACACTATAAAGAAGATACAATCTTGAAGTACTTTGTTATTAAATCCTTGATGCATGAAAGATTTGTTACGAATACAAACTATTGACTTTAATGATAAAATCTCGCAAATTTGAAGTCTATTTTCGAAAATTCAATGGAATAGTATAATACTCCCATGTCTCAAGGGGTTAAAAATGTATGAATGCCTGTAGAATCCTCTACGCAAAGAAACGGATACAGGAAGGAACTCTAAGAACGACATGCTTAATAATATTCTTGAATATTACTATCCTCTTACTTTTCCATCCATCCAAAACAAAAATCGCGAAAAAACGGTTTATTTTAGGTTTCTACAGTGGTGTTACTCCTTGAGGGGCCTTAAAATGTATCTACATACCAAATATTAAATTGAAATTCTGAAAACTAACGAAGTTATAGCCTGAGAGTGGATCGAAGAGACAACCAACTGTCGTTCGATAGTTTTTAGGTTTTAAGCGACGACCTTCTGGTAATATCAGATGTCCGTGATGAAGAGAATCTCGGTTACACTTGCTTCTCGACGTCATTCCTTCCTTCCTTCGTCGATGCGTGTCTCGAGTTCTCTTCTTCCTGCGAGTTACGCTGAAACCACGATAATGACGGCTAATTGACACTGACGGTGGCTACTTGCGAACGCAGCCGGGATCGTACGAAATCTCTGACGCGAACAAATCATCATTCTCCACCAGCACGAATTCCTTCGCTGCTTCGACGGATTTGATGAGAGCGGATCGTGAAAATTTTCGCTTCAAATTACACTAACGTTCTGTCAAGTGACGTAATCGAATGGTAAAATCGCCATGTTTTACGTTAAACGATGCTCAAGCAAATGGACATTCCTTTACAAAAAATCAGTGCTTCTTTATTATTATGCGAAGTATCTGAACGAAGAAAATTTACGATCCTCGTTCGAAGAACAATTAACCAAAGAAACGTTAATTTTACACCATTTAATTGCTGGTAGGAATGTATAAATTGTTAATAAAATCAACGTAGCTTTTATTCAATTTCTTAATCTATTTTTAAACTTGGTAATGTTTTTAATATTATGGCGGGCGTAATTGAGATTTTTATACGAATAAGAATTTTCAAACACGTTCACTGACCTCCACTGGTCACGGTTACAGAAACACTAGCGTAAATTATCGCGCTTAAACTCGCACTAATTTAAAATCGTGTCAAGTGGCGTCATTAAATTTAAAGATTGCGATGGTGAGTTTGTAATTCGCGCGAGTTTTATGCGAAACGACTTTAACCACGACGGTCCAACCAATAAACATTCATTCGTATAAATTACTAATTTAACACGAAGTCAATTCAAATAATAACGCTTGAAAATTACAACGTCCAAAATATATTTATTTGTTGCGTCAATTATTCAACTTAAAATTGTATTATTACTGCGTATGAAGAACAGAAATTCCAGTAGAAAAGTCTGAGAATTAAAAATTATATTTGATAATTATTTTTTAAAATCTAAATTATGACAGAAATATTATAACTTTGTTTTTAGATGATAATATATTCCTCGTGTTTTCTTAATGAAAATCTGTTTTCCAATTAATTCTTGGTACTCGACGAAAGCAATATTTGATTACTTTAATTCTTTGTATTAATATGCAAAATTTTATAGCACAATATGTATAAATTCATTTAAAGCAATTTCAAACCAAATTGAACGGAGCTAATACCACTCGATAGGTGGTTCAAAAAAACCCCTTTTCACAGAGTTTCAACCCTGTATCTCTTCTACGGGGGTAATTATGGGGTGAAAATCATTTTTTGGTTTATCCTTAATATCTCCCGCTCTGCTCAATTAAAAATTATGAAAAAAATCATAGTTATTCTATCGACTGATGTACATATTCCAGAATTTTTTCAGAATTTTTGGATGCAAATTCGATTTTTAAAAAATTCGAAAATATTTCAAACGGCGATTTTTTGTCGAAGTTATCGAATGACCACGTTCGTTTTTGTAGAGTATAAAGCTCTCGAAGGAATTAGTAATCTCTAATTTTTTCAGATTTTTCGAAGGGGTGGAAGGTAGTCAAAAAAATAAAAAATGATAAAAAAATGGTGAAAAAGCTTTATATTGCCCTAATTACTTGCGTGACCATGTTCATATTTTTACAGCTATAGCGTAATATTATGACTTTTGATGTGTAATTGTTTCAGATTTTTCGGAAAAGTGTTTTGGAAAAATTGTTAAAGAATGATAAAAAAATGGTGAAAAAGCTTTATATTGCCCTAATTACTTGCGTGACCATGTTCATATTTTTACAGCTATAGCGTAACATTATGACTATTGATGTGTAATTTTTTCAGATTTTTTGGATAAGTGTTTTTGGAAAAATTGATAAAAAATGATAAAAAAATGGTGAAAAAGCTTTATATTGCCCTAATTACTTGCGTGACCATGTTCATATTTTTACAGCTATAGCGTAACATTATGACTATTAACGTGTAATTTTTTCAGATTTTTTGGAAAAGTATTTTTGGAAAAATTGTTAAAAAATGATAAAAAAATGGTGAAAAAGCTTTATATTGCCCTAATTACTTGCGTGACCATGTTCATATTTTTACAGCTATAGCGTAACATTATGACTATTGATGTGTAATTTTTTCAGATTTTTTGGATAAGTATTTTTGGAAAAATCGTTAAAAATTGATCAAAAAATGGTGAAAAAGCTTTATATTGCCCTAATTACCTGCGTGACCATGTTCATATTTTTACAGCTATAGGGTAACATTATGACTATTGATGTGTAATTTTTTCAGATTTTTTGGAAAAGTGTTTTTGGAAAAATTGATAAAAAATGATAAAAAAATGGTGAAAAAGCTTTATATTGCCCTAATTACTTGCGTGACCATGTTCATATTTTTACAGCTATAGCGTAACATTATGACTATTGATGTGTAATTTTTTCAGATTTTTTGGAAAAGTATTTTTGGAAAAATTGTTAAAGAATGATAAAAAAATGGTGAAAAAGCTTTATATTGCCCTAATTGCTTGCGTGACCATGTTCATATTTTTACAGCTATAGCGTAACATTATGACTATTAATGCATAATTGTTTCAGATTTTTTGGAAAAGTGTTTTTGGAAAAATTGTTAAAGAATTATTAATTCATATTTCCTAATTTTTCAGACAGAAAAAGGCAGAACGTGCTTTTAAAATAGATTTAATTTATTATCTATCGCATGCCAGATATACTTAAAAAATAATAAAACCTACAAAAATACTGAGTAAATTATTTGAGAGTGAAAAAATAAATCCTGTAATAAATGATGATAGAAATGTAAAAAAAATTGAAGAACAAACTAAATTATTAATACTGCCAATAAAAATAATCGCATGTAAACCACACGTATTTGAAACTACATATAGCGACCAGTTAACATAATATTTAAACAAATATATTTTAATTATATCTATTTTAAAAGCATATGCATCCCTTTTCTGTATGAAAAATTAGGAAATATGAATGAATAATTCTTTAACAATTTTTCCAAAAAATCTGAAAAAATTACACATTAATAGTCATAATATAACGCTATGACTGTACAAATATGAACATGGTCATGCAAGTAATTAGGGCAATATAAAGCTTTTTCACCATTTTTTTATCATTTTTTATTTTTTTGACTGTGTTCCACCCCTTCGAAAAATCTGAAAAAATTACGCATTAATAGTCATAATATAACGCTATAGCAGTAAAAATATGAACATGGTCATGCAAGTAATTAGGGCAATATAAAACTTTTTCACCATTTTTGTATCATTTTTTATTTTTTTGACTACGTTCCACCCCTTCGAAAAATCTGAAAAATTATACTCATAATATTCCTAAAGCTGAGCTTGGTCATTCATTTGATAACTTCGACAAAAAATCGCCGTTTGAAATATTTTCGAATTTTTTAAAAATCGAATTTGCATCCAAAAATTCTGAAAAAATTCTCGAATATGTACATCAATCGATAGAATAACTATGATTTTTTTCATAATTTTTAATTGAGCAGAACGGGAGATATTAAGGGTAAACCATAAAAATTATTTTCACCCCGTAATTTACCCCCGTAGAAGAGATACCGGATTGAAACTCTGTGAAAAGGGGTTTTTTCGAACCACCTATCGAGTGGTATTAGCTCCGTTCAATTTGGTTTGGGGGCACTTTTACCATGTTTATTCGACTTTCATTCGAATTTCTCACCGTCGAAGTTTATATTTACCTTCCATTTATTCGAGCACTACAAATTTATGATAATCCTAACAGCTGTAGCAATATGTTCGAAAAACTGTTATAATTTACATCGTCGAGGTAAAAAGTTGATAAACCTTTGAAAGCTTCCTTCGCGTTAGCTTCTCCAGTGGGTAAACTTTCCCACCGGCATGAAAATGCAAATGCGAACCATTAATTTTAATTTTCGGATAATCTTCGACGCACTTTTATTGAAATTTACGCCACGGCGAAGCTGAGGCTAAAATGAATAATTACCTGACGAAATGCACCAACATATATCTCAGTTTCGATGAGAAAACTTCTTAGAAACCGACGCCATATTTTACAGAACTTATAATACAGAACGGGCACGAAGAAACAGAATTTCAGCAAACATTAAACGAATATTTCGCTTATACTACTAATAATCATAGTATGATTACTAAAAATACTATACTAAAAATCATTATACTGTTTATTTCAATTTGTTGATAATATTAATTCTAATATCTGTTTAAAATCTTGTTTATTAAAGTCACATTGATATAATCGCTTCTCGATATAAATTAAATACTCGTTATTTATCTACGTTCAACATTTTTCATTTATTATTATTTTATCTACTTAATACCCAATCTAAATTATGAAAATTATGTTGCGTGGACCACACTGTATAATAAATATATCCACAAAACCCGGAATTAATCGCTATTTAATAGTCTGCAAAAAAAAATCACAAAGAAATATGTATTTTTCGTGGCTACAAGGTAAAATGGCGCGCTTATGGCCGCGTGATGGCGCTGTACGTTGGAGTACTGGTCTACCATAGGGGAATCCCCAAGAAAAGCTCGCCAGTCGCGGGGAATCCCCGTGCTCGTGTATTACTATCGAAACAGTTTTCCAAAGCATCTCTTCTTCGCTACTTTTGTAATTTCGCTATATAGTTTATTAGACCTGAGTAAATTACATTTTATATTACTATCGAACCACGCTTTAACACTTTGCACTCCCAATTATATCTCAATTTTGTTACCAGCAGCTCCCGAAGTTTTTAAGCGTCCCATTTGAAATTTACGTTAACCAAAAAAAAGGCAATTTAAACGAACAGGGGAACAAACAAATAAATATCTGTTTTATTTACGCTGTTATTGTGTTTTGTGGTCTTCTTTCGCACGTTTGACAAACAAAATTAGTTTCTCTTCTTCGTCGAAAAAAGGTAGTTTCATTAGATGTGTAAGAAATGGCAACGAGTCAATCTCTATTGAGGCAAGGAAGAGCTCCAAGGATTCCAAGTCCCGTGTGGAGTTTGGAGTTTCCTTAATGACCGTAACGTAATTTGCCAAGTAAAATATCTCGAAGGCCTGATCCTCAAAAATAGCGGAGAAGTCAGGTCCGTATCATAAACCCCGCGATGTGAAGGTTCCTTAAGAATCCTTAACAATTTCATTGTAGCAATGTTTCATTTGTAGCCGGCTGCAATGAACAGTGCCGTGTTTGAGGAAGTCGCAATTTTTCACGGACCACATGTAATTTCTAAAGGACTAGGTCTAGCCGGATGCTGGTTTCAGATTTCTCTGGAAACGGTCCCCGGTTAGACCACCCTCGACGGCAATTGATGTAACGCAAACCCTCACGCGTTGACCACCAGGATCAGGACAGTCACTAGGACCGTAAGAACAAGAATGGGTAATAAATTAACCCAGGGATCGTGCAACCTCCTGCAAACCTTGATACGCAGGATGAAACGAATCAGGCTGTGGGCGTTGCACCGCCCAAAAATTGTCCAAATTCGGATTGGACAGGACAGGGCCCAATCCGAACATCGAACGCCTCCAAGAAGGCGCTAAGAAGGAGAATCGGAGGCTTCCTCTAGGACCGGACTTTGGACAAAAATCAGAATTGCTTGCATTCTCGATAGGATTAGCTCTTTGTTGAGAGCTCTTGCAATGTGTTGCACGTCGAGAGCTCTTCTTGCACGTCTGTTGATATGCAAGGCGTTGGTTTGTTGCAGTGGACTGTATTTCTGTTGGACGTGGACCCTCTCTCGCTCGTACGGCGGTGTGTGATGTTTCGACGTTTTGTAGTTTTGTGTCACTTGTATGCTAAATCTCGCGCCTTATATCCTAATGCAAGAAGCCAGCCGCATTGAATCAGAACCCTTTTCGTTCAGGATTGGTGCGCTGGTACTTCTTGCATTTCGTGTTCGCGAGGGTGGACCAGGTCGCGAGGTCGCTGGAGCGGGCCCTTTATGGCGGTTATTATGTGATTTAGTTTACATTGACACTAAAACCACTTAGCTAATGGCTTGTAGCGTCAATGTAAACGCTGAATTGCCTTTATAAATGGATGTTTCGCGACATGCTTCGCGACGCAACACTCTTTTCTCGAAGTATTCGGGCATTCGTTAGAATTGGTTAGATTCTCGAATCACTTGGATATTAACACGTTGACTGCCAGTCTAAAATCCTAAAATTGTTTACGAGACCATAACTCTGATTTTAGGCAATTGTAAACTGCACAACTTAAAAGTTTGGTGTAATAGTTACTTTTCTAACCTCATTAAAATTTGAGGACTGTTACTAGATCACCGTACAAGTGATCAAAGTAGTAAATATTTGGCATTGTTATTGTTTCAAATAAATTGTTGTGTTTGTAAATCGACTAGAATTGATTTGCTCTATAACTATAAACCAACTACGGAGTTAACAAGGTGAATGATAGTTCGTTTAACTCGTTAATTGGTTAGATTCTCGAATCACTTGGATATTAAGAACTTGGACCTTGAATTTGCTCTCGCACCGGACGCAAATAGAACTGTACTTCTTAACCCTTTGCACTCCCAATTATATCTCAATTTTGTTACCAGCAGCTCCCGAAGTTTTTAACACATTACCGACCGATAGCCTATTAATCGACTGTTTTACCGGCCAACGCTTACCGACCGATAGCGTATTAATCAACTTCTTTACCGATCAACGCTTACCGACCGATAGCCGATTAATCAACCGCTACCGGCCGGTAAAGTGTTAAGTATCTCATTTGAAATTTACTTTAACCAAAAAAAATGGCAATTTAAACGAATAGGGGAACAAACGAATTCAATTAAATATCTGTTTTATTTACGCTGTTATTGTGTTTTGTGGTCTTCTTTCGCACGTTTGACAAAGAAAATTAGTTTCTCTTCTTCGTCCAGGTAATTTTCTGTTTCATGCACAATCCTTGTGTGTTCCTTCGAGATGCACGAAAATAAAACAAGGTTCTATCTAAACGATCGTGTTTATTACTTATCTATTGGTTTGGACTTGAAAAAAGGAGCTCCTGAGATAAAAACTGATGTCAAATCACGCTCCACATAGGAGTGCAAAGTAATACCCAATCTAAAACCGAAAAACATCCAACTAGATTAAAGTCACTATTCTATCTCTCCTCGTGGTTCCAATCCACGTGAAACTCTAATTCCAATATTATGGGATGGACCGCGGATATATTCAAAACATCGAATCCTATGACATCATACGCGTCGCTAACGTTGCACCTAATAACGTATTTGAATTAAAGTGCAACACGTCGTGATTATAAACTTGAAATAGGTCAGAGATAAATCATCGATTCGCCGGTTCTGTTCCAGCACAGTTCGGACGCCCGATATATTGGCGTTATATTTGCGAATGTTAATGTCTCGACACGTATATTTCATTTTATCCTTTAAATTTAAATATCACATATAGTTTCGTGCAAACCGATTGAATTCTCATGACTAGACTGCGGATCTTCATGCAAATTCATATTTTTATTAATAAAATTAATGAAATTGGAGCTTCGTAGAGGGTTGTTTCAACCCCTAAATAATTCTTATCTTACTTGAAGTATTTGTTATATTTTTGCATATTAAATACATTCTATAGTTTTTTGACAATCTAAATTTCCCATAAATCTACTTATGGCTATTCATTGTCACCTGTAAAGATTATAATTTATTAACTGTTACGAAACGCAGTGACGAACATTACCAATATTTTAATTAAATACTCCCTTGCTTCCATTGTTCGTGTTGCGTTCAAGTTGTTATTTATGTAACAAAAACGGAAACCACGATTTTCATCAAACTTTGCAAAATTTAAAAAATTTAAAAGTTTAAAAAATTTCCTTTAGAATTTCTAAGGTACAATGATATTTTAGCGTCATTTAATTTCACGAATTTTATTTAGTATAAGTACAATGAATTTGTCAATATTCACTTCTATTTTTATTGTTTGCTTTCTGAGATAAATATGTAGTCTGTCTTGCCTACGATTTATGTTTTTTTTTTGTAAAAAACTGGATAAAGTAGCAAAATTTGTCTTAAAACGGTTTAACAATGCGTATCAAAAATAGTCAAACTTTACACGCGTGCAATTACGAAACTACTAGTATTTTCTTTATAATTGAGCCATTGTTAGAAGTGGCAAGGCCTCCCCTTTAAAATGATTTTTGGTTTGTGTCGATTGGACTTTCCGTTTTCGAGATATCGTGATTTAAGTGAAAGGCAGTTTTTCCAATTCGACTGTCTCTGTCTTCGTCTGACGCGTCGAACCTCTCTCTCTCTCTCTCTCTCGTGCGCCGTGGCGTAGTGTTTACTGTTTACTACGCGCACGTGCGGTCAACGACCTCGCCACGGCCATACTGAAAGTTCATTGACCTCGCGACGTAAACAAACGCTTCGAACTCTTATATCTCCGGAACTAATTACGCTATCGACTTGAAACAAGTTTCATTTTAAAGGGCTCTTCATCCTCTATTTGGCGAATATAACTATTGCTATAATTTATGCTGTCTTCTATATTTATTTTGATATTTACTTTGACGCTATACACGTAAAGAAGTTTCAACAATTCCTGTTGATTATACGACTGGTTTGCGATAAAACTGGAGTATAAATTGTTTATTTGATTGAAAATGAATTTAAATTTATGTACAGGGAAAGAGGTTCGTTTCAAGAATCATTACTATAGATGACGACAAGGTAATATATACGACACAAAAATACAATACATAATATATTAAATATTTTTGATTGTTTATAGTCATTATATAACTGTCTAAGATGAAATCTTGAATCAAACTGATATATAGAGTGTTGCACTAGTATTATAACTCACATTTTTACAATAATGTGCAAGTGTCTAAGTGTTCTTTCAAGTAAAAGAAAAGCATCAAATGCCTAAAATGCACTTTGTTTTCTTCCATATCGAACGGCGCATAAAACTCACAAAAATTAACCTATCGTGACCAAATTTTTTTCCAAATATGCCTGAAGTACCGTCTTTTACGATATGATGTATGTGTTACAGTGAAACACCGAAATCTGGAGAATGTCGACTTTCACCGGTGAATGTCAACATTCACATAGTCGCTTAGTGTATGACCGAAATATTTGCTAAACACCCTCATTTCTGACTTACACCGGTAAATGTTGACATTCACCATGCACTAATGGTGAGTGTTGAACATGTTGGAGATTTATATTTTCTTCTCCGTAATTCAGTCGCTATAAAACGTCACAAGGTGACGTAACTTTTTCGCCTCTCATTCTGAAAGGATCTAACCCAGACCTAACCCAGACCTAACCCAGACCTAACCCTTAACTAACCCAGACCTAACCCAGACCTAACCGAAATCTAACCCAGACCTAACCCAGACCTAACCGAGACCTAACCCAGTCCTAACCGAGATCTAATCCAGACCTAACCCAGATCTAATCCAGACCTAATCCAGACCTAACCCAGACCTAACCGAAATCTAATCCAGACCTAACCCAGACCTGACCCAGACCCTAGATTTGGGTTAGGTCTGGGTCGTCTGATTAGATTTTGGTTAGGTTCGGAATTCAGATCTGACTTAGATCTGGGTTAGGTCTGGGTTAGGTCTGGATTAGATATGAGTTAGGTCTGGGTTAGGTCTGGATTAGATTTCAGTTAGGTCTGGGTTAGGTCTGGATTAGATCTGAGTTAGGTCTGGGTTAGGTCTGGATTAGATCTGAGTTAGGTCTGGGTTAGGTCTGGGTTAGGTCTGGGTTAGGTCTGGAATAAGTCTGGGTTAGGTCTGGATTAGGTCTGGGTTAGGTCTGGGTTAGGTCTGGGTTAGGTCTGGATTAGATTTCAGTTAGGTCTGGGTTAGGTCTGGATTAGATCTGAGTTAGGTCTGGGTTAGGTCTGGATTAGATCTGAGTTAGGTCTGGGTTAGGTCTGGGTTAGGTCTGGGTTAGGTCTGGATTGGAGTCTGGAGTTAAGTCTGGGTTAGGTCTGGATTAGGTCTGGGTTAGGTCTGGGTTAGGTCTGGGTTAGAAAAAGATCACGATTTACTGTAGTATCCATTTAGTATAAATTAGGGTATCGGAAAAAAAATTAAGAAAACGTTGCTCGCGTTATCAAAGCTTGCATAAGACTGACAAAGCTGATTGACTCCGAGCAGAACAAAGGATTTGGCAGGAGAGAGCCAGTCGCTTGTTTTTGACTCTTCTGTTTTGGACCTCCACCAGAGCATATCTGTGATTGTCGACACACACCGGAGAGGGTCCGAATGTACAACAATGTAATGAAATATTCGATCTTTCACCGACGTATTTGGTATCTGTTGACATTCACCGGTGAAAGTTGACATTCTCCAATTTCGGTCATTCACGGTAACATATGCATGCCATTTGTTTTCAATCGTTCTGATATATTCAGACCTGTCTTTACACGCCACCTACCAAAAATCGACACGAACAATATGCAACATTTATTAAAGATATTTTTACCTTTATTTTCTAATTTTGATACAGGGGTTTTACAATAAGACCGATAAGACGTTTAAATTCAGTGGTGATTTACAAGTCATTATCAAATAAATAGAATTTATTATTGTATTTCTATTGAATATTTGTGTCGCGCTGTAGTTTCGTTGAATGTTAACACATTACCGACCGATATTAATCGACTGTTTTACCGACCAATGCTTACCGACCGATAGCGTATTAATCAACTTCTTTACCGACCAACGCTTACCGACCGATAAAACAGTTGATTAATAGGCTATCGGTCGGTAAAGTGTTAATTTGTGTGCAAAAGGGTTGAAAGTGGTTTGTTCGAAACCAGGGACAGCGAGACAACAGGAAGTTGTGAAAGACAGACGTGATTCTTACATGATATTAATTTGTGCAAAAATTCGTTTATATAATTATATCATTTGTACATTTCTCCAAATGCAATTCGCTTTGTTAAATCCTACGTTATCAAAATTCTTTTTGAAAACGAAATTTCCGGATACAAACTAATAAAATATTCACACTCACGTTGTTTGTAAGAATACAATACGAAGCATTGCTTTTTCAGGTTTATCTTTCCGTGGAATCTTTCGAAAACAAAGATGGATCGCAGCTTCCCCCTAATATGCAATTTTCGTGTCTCGCGAAGGATAACAAAAGGCAAAAAAAGGAAAAAAGTATTCGATAGCTTCTGTTTCGCGCGTGCCGGACGGATTTTCCGACCATTCCTTGGAAGAGATGGGGGGAAAAGGGGGATGATAAATAGGAAATTTATACGAAACGAGAACTCCAGGCGCAATCGAACGAATTGACACACAGAATTCGCGTGGAACTGCATTGATTCTGAATTTGCTACTCGCCGTTGCGTATAATTTGTTTTCATTGATATTAATAATTAAAGCTAAAGCACAATAATTGCGTGTTAACGATAATCAATTCAAACTACAGATCGTTCGTTGTTGGTCAAACGTGCGCCCCATACCATAGCCTCGCTCTGTATTCGCGTGCCATTAAAATTAATCGCTAAAACAAAAGCGCAAACTACATGAACACGTTCAGCGCGCGGATTAAACGCTCAACGACCATTAAAAAAATATTCAGGAATACTTCCAACGAAACATATTTTTCCACTGATATGACTTATGCTATTTTAGATCAAGGACTTAATTTTTGATATCAAAATTATTTCGGTATTCCGATTCGTAAATATTGCTGGCCTGAAAATACAATTTACTTAATTTTTAAAACTTTTTTTTTCATTTTAGAAACAACAAAAACTGTCGTATATGTGCCTGATTAGACAACATTTTAATTTATTATTTCGTATTGATGTCACGAGAATTTCTTTTTCAAAATGAACGATGTAAAATTGTTAATTAAGCATCTTCTTCAATAAAGACATTTTTTGAAAATATCTCGAGATCTAATAATTTTTTTGCCATGACACCCTAATCATTTTATACGTAGAATGAATAGAGGGATCGATCTGTGTGAAAGAAAATATGCATTTCTATTTAAGGAAATGATGCAATTGTTAATTGCACCTGCATTGGTGCATTTAAAAAAAATTTAAAGGCCTACAGATGTAGTGCACTTCGAACCATTTACCTTTCTCCTTTGGCATTTTTTCGGAAATGCTATAATAACGGAGTTATGACTTGAAACAATTGCGCGGACCAACCCTGTATATCCAGTTACGGCGGAGTATTATTGGATACCATCCCCTAAATCATTACAGGCCAAGCGTTACTCTCTGCTCTCCTCTCACGAAGCTGATAAAATTCTGCGGAGCGTTCGCCGCGTATCTCAACGTTTCAAGTCAACCGAACGATATATTTCAACAGCGATCTCGAACAAGGCACGATCGGCTCCGTGTATCGAGCCGTGTACAAATTTCATTTTCCAATACGGAATCGCGATCGCCACAACGTCACGTTTAACGCATTCGACGAAAGCGCTGTGCTCAAGATAAAATTTCAAACGATTTTTCTCCGATCACGTTCCTTACGTTAAAAAAAAAAATTATTTCAACGGTGGAATCTACTAATTTTATTTCATGATTACTAAATAATATAAAAAAATTAGGAATTCTTATTTTTATAATTTTCCATTGGCAGATGAAAATTAATCTGAATATGAATTTACTATCAAATATAGCAAAATTATTGTTAAATACCGTATTCGATTAAAAAAAAATTTCTAAATAATATACAAAAATATTAGGTAAGGAATTCTTATTTTTATAATCTTCAATTAGCAGATGAAAATTAATCTGAATATAAATTTACTATGAAGTATAGCAAAATTATTGTTAAATACAGTATTCGATTAAAAAAAAAGTTACTAAATATTAAAAAATAATTAGGTATGGAATTCTTCATTTTATAATCTTCAATTGGCAAATGAACATTAATCTGAATATGAATTTACTATCAAATATATGCAAAATTATTGTTAAATACCGTATTCGATAAAAAAAAAATTACTGAATATTAAAAAAAAATTAGGTATGGAATTCTAATTTTTATAATCTTCAATTGTCAGATGAAAATTAATCTGAATATGAATTTACTATCAAATATAACAAAATTATTGTTAAATACCGTATTCCATACAAAACAAAATTTCCAAATAATATAAAAAAATTAGGTACAGAATTCTTATTGTTATAATCTTCAATTGGCAGATGAACATTAATCTGAATATGAATTTACTATCAATTATAGTAAAATTATTGTTAAATACCGTATTCGATTAAAAAAAAAGTTACTAAATACTAAAAAAAAATTAGGTATGGAATTCTAATTTTTATAATCTTCAATTGTCAGATGAAAATTAATCTGAATATGAATTTACTATCAATTATAGCAAAATTATTGTTAAATACCGTATTCGATTAAAAAAAAAGTTACTAAATACTAAATAAAAATTAGGTATGGAATTCTCATTTTTTATAATTTTCAATTGGCAGATGAACATTAATCTGAATATGAATTTACTATCAATTATAGCAAAATTATTGTTAAATACCGTATTCGATTAAAAAAAAAGTTACTAAATACTAAAAAAAAATTAGGTATGGAATTCTTATTTTTATAATCTTCAATTGGCAGATGAACATTAATCTGAATATGAATTTACTATCAATTATAGCAAAATTATTGTTAAATACCGTATTCGAGTAAAAAAAAAGTTACAAAATACTAAAAAAAAATTAGATATAGAATTCTTATTTTTATAATCTTCAATTGGCAGATGAAAATTAATCTGAATATAAATTTACAATCAATTATAGCAAAATTATTGTTAAATACCGTATTCCATACAAAAAAAATTACTAAATAATATAAAAAAATTAGATATGAAATTCTTTTTTTTATAATCTTCAATTGTCAGATGAAAATTAATCTGAATATGAATTTACTATCAATTATAGTAAAATTATTGTTAAATACCGTATTCCATACAAAAAAAAATTACTAAATACTAAATAAAAATTAGGTACGGAATTCTAATTTTTATAATCTTCAATTGGCAGATGAACATTAATCTGAATATGAATTTACTATCAAATATAGCAAAATTATTGTTAAATACCGTATTCCATAGAAAAAATTACTAAATAATATAAAAAAATTAGGAATTCTTATTTTTATAATCTTCAATTGGCCGATGAAAATTAATCTGAATATGAATTTACGAACAGGTATAGCAAAATTATTGTTAAATACCGTACTCGATAACAAAAATTACTAAATAGTATAAAAAAATTAAGAATTCTCATTATTATAATCTTCAATTTTCAGATGAACATTAATCTGAATATGAATTTACAATCAAATATAGCAAAATTATTGTTAAATACCGTATTCCATACAAAAAAAAATTACTAAATACTGAATAAAAATTAGGTATGAAATTCTTATTTTTATAATCTTCAATTGTCAGATGAAAATTAATCTGAATATGAATTTACTATCAATTATAGTAAAATTATTGTTAAATACCGTATTCGATTAAAAAAAAAGTTACTAAATAATATAAAAAAATTAGGAATTCTTATTTTTATAATCTTCAATTGGCAGATGAACATTAATCTAAATATAAATTTACAATCAAATACAGTAAAAATTACTATTAAATACCGCATTTGATAAAAGAAATTACTAAATAATAAAAAATCATATATGAAGTTGTTTTATTGATTAATCTTCAATTGACCAATGAAAATTAATCTGAATACCGTGAATTCGATTAAAAAAAAATTACTAAATACTAAATAAAAATTAGGTACGGAATTCTTATTTTATATAATCTTCAATTGGCAGATGAAAATTAATCTGAATATGAATTTACTATCAAATATAACAAAATTATTGTTAAATACCGTATTCCATACAAAAAAAAATTACTAAATACTGAATAAAAATTAATTATGAAATTCTTATTTTTATAATCTTCAATTGTCAGATGAAAATTAATCTGAATATGAATTTACTATCAAATATAGCAAAATTATTGTTAAATACCGTATTCCATACAAAAAAAGTTACTAAATAATATACAAAAATTAGGTACGGAATTCTTATTTTTATAATCTTCAATTGGCAGATGAACATTAATCTGAATATGAATTTACTATCAATTATAGCAAAATTATTGTTAAATACCGTATTCCATACAAAAAAAATTTCTAAATAATATAAAAAAATTATATACGGAATTCTTATTTTTTATAATCTTCAATTGGCAGATGAACATTAATCTGAATATGAATTTACTATCAAATATAGCAAAATTATTGTTAAATACCGTATTAGGACAAAAAAAAAAATTCCCAAATAATATAAAAAAGTTAGGTACGGAATTCTTATTTTGATTAATTTTCAATTTCCCAATGATAATTAATTGAAATATTAGTTTACGATCAAATACAGTAAAAATTACTATTAAATACCGCATTTGATAAAAGAAATTACTAAATAATAAAAAAAATCAGTTACGAAGTTCTTATATTGATTAATTTTCAATTGACCAACGAAAATTAATTGAAATATTATTGAAAAATTACTAAATAATAAAAAAAAATCAGGTACGAAATTCTTATTGTTATAATCTTCAATTGCCTGATGAAAATTAATTTGAATATCAATTTACTATCAAGTATAGCAAAATTATTGCAAAATGGAGCCAGAAAAAAAATTGTGAAACATCGTTCTTAGAACCATTTAAGAAAAGACGAAGAAAAAAACCAAATCGATGTTATTGCCTGAAATTATCAGATTCTCCCCTTAATTTGGCGATAAAGCGTAATCACGCCATTGGAAACATCCATTAACAGGCTGCATAATTACTGGATACTTAAATGCATGTTATTTCTTCCTTTTTTTCCATGTTTGCTCGCGTTAAGCGTACTTACGCAAATCGAGTTTACGTAAAATTCTGACCGAGGGGGCGAGTGAAATTTGTAATTTAAATTTTTAAGCACAGCTTAACTTCCCTCTTTCCATTTAACTTTCGCGCGAACCGCATTTTTTACGATATAAAGTAACTGAAAACTAGAAGGGGAAAGGACTGACATAGAGTGTATCCGGTTCGAAAATATCCAATTATTTCTTAAGCTACTGAACAAGCTGTGGATCTACCAGCGATCGATGAAATCGAATGGAACAATTTCGAGGGGAAGTTTCGTGTTAATAAATATTAAATGAAAATTTATTGGGGTCCAAAAAAATATTTTTCAGCTACAAAACGTGAACTGAATTATTCACAGTTTGCACTCGAAAATAAACAACAATTCTAATAACATTGGCAGAAATATAATTGACTGTTTTTCGTTAATAATTCGAAAACGAAGCCTCATTCGACATTTTTGCAAAGGAAATTGTTGTTCAGAATCGTCTCAACTACCCCACATTTCCGGTTTTTACACTATTTACGGGTCTTGTTCGACCGCAGGATAGAAAAGAAATCAGTTTGAAAGTTACAGTGAGTGCAAAAAGTATTCGTACACTAGTCAATTTGAACAAAAACTTTGCAGAACTTTGTTTATTACAAAAGTATGTTAACAAAAACATGCATACATATTCTTAGAAATCTCTGGAACAAATGTCATTAACAACAAATTATTTATTTATATTTATTATGAAAATATTAACAAATTTCCAGAAATTGGCGTGAAATATACGCGTAATAAGTATTCGTACGCTTCTAATTTTACAACAAAAACTATAAATTTTAGTACATAAACGTAACAAAAATCAGTCTATTTGATATTTTAGTAGCTAGTGGGAGTTCCTTTAGATTGTATAATCGCTTTAAGCCTTTGCGGCATTGAATTTACTAAATTTTTGGTTACAGTACTAGAAATTTTGTTCCATTCCTCTAAAAGTGCATTTTTCAATCTTGTTTCAGAAGAAATGTGATGGTCTCGAATTTTTTCTTCAAGATGACTCCATAAGTGCTCAATCACATTTACGTCTGGAGACTGTGGTGGGATTTTTAATTGCTGCAGCACATTATATAGGATCCACTGACGTGTATTATAAGCATTTTGCTTTGGATCATTATCTTGCAAAAATATATAATTGCCCTGTAACTGCATTTTATTTGCCCTAACCTGAAGATGCTCTTTTAGAATATCGATGTACATTTTGTGATCCATGATACCATCGATAAAATGGAGGGATCCAACCCCGCTAGCACTTATAGAGCCTAACTGCCAAACTGTGACTGATCCTCCTCCATGATTTACTGTCGCCTTCAAATATCTTTTTTCGAACTCGGTATTTTTTTACCCGCCATACTGTACATCTTCCATCTGACTCAAATATGTTAAATTTACTCTCATCGGTAAATATAATACGGTTCCAGTGCTCCATAGCAACATTAACGTACTCTTTCGCGAATTGCACGCGTTTCTTTCTATTAATTTCATTTACGAAATATTTCTTACGAGCTACTCTGCCGTGATATCCTCTATCCCGTAAAAAATTACGCACTGTGCTACTGCATACATTAATATTCAGATCATTATTAAGTTCAGCTGTGATTTTCACCGCACTTATCTTTGGATTTTCGATTATCTTTATTTTTCGAACTATCCATCGGCCGGTATACTCATTTATTATTCGTTTACGTCCGTTTCTTGGATTATTTTTACAGTTTTCGATCGCCATATCTGAATGATTCCTTGAATCGTGGACCTCGATCTATTTAAAACTTTAGAAATTTCACTCAGTGTTTTACACTTATTATGTAAATTTATAACAATTTTCCTTTCTTCTTCAGAGGTTTCCTTGCGTTTTCGTCCCATTTTACTGATAATTTCGTTGATAATGTTTGAATTCAGGATACTACCTATACCAACAGCGTCTCCAAACATACTAAGTATGTTTACATATCATGGATTATCTTGTAATCGTTCTATGTGGAATGTTACGAATCAAAGACTGTACCAATACTTATTACGCGTATATTTTAGGTCAATTTCTGGAAATTTGTTAATATTTTCATAATAAATATAAATAAATAATTTGTTGTTAATGACATTTGTTCCAGAGATTTCTAAGAATATGTATGCATGTCTTTGTTAACATACATTTGTAATAAACAAAGTTTTGCAAAGATTTTGTTCAAATTGACTAGTGTACTAATACTTTTTACCCTCACTGTATATGGAATTTTATTCATTTTGTGAAACGTTTCCTAATAAAAGCACTGAAACATTCACAAAACCTTTTGTTCCGGAGCCCTAAAAATTAATTAAAAAATTTCAAATCATTTTGAACAAAATTATTTTCGGTTGCGACGGTCAATTACAATCATTTTTGGTGAACACATATACCCCTGAAATCTTACGCATTTTCGAGAAAAAAATTCTTTACCGAAAATATAATGTCTGATCATGAATGAATGATTCCCCTGAAATTTCATGTGTTTCAAATCGTTCTGAAAAAATTATTTTTGGTTGCGGAGGTCAATTAAAATCATTTTTGGTCAATAGACATACCACCGAATTCCTACGCACTTGCGAGAAAAAAATTCTTTACCGAAAATATAATGTCTGATCATGAATGAATGATTCCCCTGAAATTTTATGTGTTTCAAATCGTTCTGAAAAAATTATTTTCGGTTGCAGGGGTCAATTACACTCACTTTTGGTCAATAGTCACACTCTCGAAATCCTAACCATTATCGAGAAAAAAATTCCTAAATGAAAATATCATTTCAGGCCAGAAATGTCACTCCAAAATTGTATGCGTATCTTTAAAACGTCATAACTTCTGAACGGATTGGAGGACTTTCATGTTTTAAAATGCAAATAACGCGTATTTTAGTGAAGAATATGTAGAAATTTTAACAATATTGAAGAAATTGTTCCTTGACCCCGTAAAGTGTGAAAAACTCCATAAAAATGGTCCAATTTGTTACGTTTATGTACTAAAATTTATAGTTTTTGTTGTAAAATTAGAAGTGTACGAATACTTATTACGCGTATATTTTAGGTCAATTTCTGGAAATTTGTTAATATTTTCATAATAAATATAAATAAATAATTTGAATTTTTTGAATAATGAATAATTTGAGTTAGTTAGTTAGTTTGCAGTAAATTAGTTAGTTTGTCAGTTAGTTAGTTGGTTTGCAGTTAGTTAGTTAATTTGCAGTTAGTTTGTTACTTTGTCAGTTAGTTAGATAGTCTGTAGTTAGTTAGTTACTTTGTCAGTTAGTTAGTTAGTTTGTCAGTTAGTTAGTTAGTTTGTCAGTTAGTTAGTCAGTTTGCATTAAATCAGTCAGATTATCAGTTAGTTAGTTAGTTTGCAGTTAGTTTGTTAGTTGTTAATGACATTTGTTCCAGAGATTTCTAAGAATATGTATGCACGTTTTTGTTAACATACTTTTGTAATAAACAAAGTTCTGCAAAGTTTTTGTCCAAATTGACTAGTGTACGAATACTTTTTACACTCACTGTATATTACGCGAGGGAAGAAAAACCAAAAGAGAAAAAAAGGAAGTTTACGCTTCTACGTATGCAACTGAGATTTACCGCGAGTCAAGACTCTCATTTAAATACTTTTCGAGGTTCTCCTTCGTGATATAAAATATATTCCGGATGCTGGCTTCGAAATCTTTTCCGGTTTATTCAACCAGACAGCAATTTTCCGTTTAGAGTCTTGCGTAGGATTGGGAAACGCGTTCCCTTCACTGTCGCGTGGAAAATGCGGTTATAACGGAAATACAAGCCATTGCTTGGAATAACATTTCAATCATCCGGGTGTCGATGGAAATATTTTTCCCAGAGATGCAGATATTGCGAATTTAACGTAATGAAAACACAGATATTTTACGCTTCTGCTCGATATTCCGTCGTGACAGTGGTTTTCAAACTCACGCTGTTATTCTTCGATGCGTCTAAACAATGAAAAACTTTCGGCGAAAATTCCCATATTTTATACACAACGAATCGTGGCCATGCTTAATTCGATTCACATAAAATTAAGTTATATTTGTTGGGTTTGATCGAACAAAATACATCCAGTTTTCTAAACGTTAAAAGAAACTATTTGAAAATTGAAAACTATTGAAAAATATTTGAAAACATAGGTAAAGTATGGAATGTGAACAGTATTATATTAAAGGGCTCACAAATATTAAAAGAAACTATTTGAAAACTATTTAAAAATATTAAAAAAAAAAAGACAATTCTTGTATACTGATATTAAAGACATTCATATTTACCGATACTCAGACGCGGTAAAATTGAACAAAAAAATGTATAATAATTACTGCAGTTAAAAATATTGGAAAATACAAGTGATGGGATGAATAATATTACATTGAAAGCTCACAAATACCATCTAATATAGCCTGTTTTTTATACATTATAAGAAACTAACTGAAAACTGTTGAAAAATATTTGAAAACTGTGGAAAAATGTTCAAAAGAAAAGGAAAAGCATGGAATGAACAATATTACATTAAAAGCTCACAAATATCATCAAATACAATCTGTTTTCTATACGTTAAAAGAAACTATTTGAAAACTGTTGAAAAATATTCAAAAACTGTGGAAAAATATTTGAAAGCAGAGGTAAAGCATGGAATGAATAATATTACATTGAAAGCTCACAGATATCATCAAATACAACCTATTTTCTATACATTAAAAGAAATTATCTGAAAACTGTTGAAAAATATTTGAAAACTGTGGAAAAATATTTGAAAGCAGAGGTAAAGCATGGAACGAATAATATTACATTGAAAGCTCACAAATATCATCAAATACAACCTATTTTCTATACATTAAAAGAAATTATCTGAAAACTGTTGAAAAATATTTGAAAACTGTGGAAAAAATATTCGAATGCAGAGGTGAGGTATGGAATGAATAATATTATATTGAAAGCTCACAAATACCATCTAATATAACCTGTTTTTTTATACATTATAAGAAATTAACTGAAAACTGTTGAAAAATATTTGAAAACTGTGGAAAAATGTTCGAAAAAGGAAAAGCATGGAATGAATAATATTACATTGAAAGCTCACAGATATCATCAAATATAACCTGTTTTCTATACGTTAAAAGAAACTATTTGAAAACTGTTGAAAAATATTCAAAAACTGTGGAAAAATATTTGAAAGCAGAGGTAAAGCATGGAATGAATAATATTACATTGGAAGCTCACAGATATCATCAAATATAACCTGTTTTCTATACCATTATAAGAAACTAACTGAAAACTGTTGAAAAATATTTGAAAACTGTGGAAAAATGTTCAAAAAGAAAAGGAAAAGCATGGAATGAATAATATTACATTAAAGAGCTCACAGATATCCTCAAATACCTTACCTATTTTCTAGTACATTAAAAGAAATTATCTGAGAAACTGTTGTGAAAAATATTATTTGAAAACTGTGGAAAAATATTCGAATGCCCAGAGGTAAGAGGTATGGAGATGAATAATATTATACGTTGAAAGCTCACAAATACCATCCCCAATGAAGTATAACCTGTTTTTTATACATTATAAGAGAAACTAACTTTGAAAACTGCTTGAAAAAATATTTGAAAACTGTGGAAAAAATGTTCAAAAGAAAGAGAGAAGAAGCATGGAATGAGACAATATTACATTAAAGCTCACAAATATCATCAAATCCAACCTTTTTTCTATACGTTAAAAGAAACTATTTGAAAACTGTTGAAAAATATTCAAAAACTGTGGAAAAATATTTGAAAGCAGAGGTAAAGCATGGAATGTATAATATTACATTGGAAGCTCACAGATATCCTCAAATACAACCTATTTTCTATACATTAAAAGAAATTATCTGAAAACTGTTGAAAAATATTTGAAAACTGTGGAAAAATATTCGAATGCAGAGGTGAGGTATGGAATGAATAATATTACATTAAAAGCTCACAAATATCACCAAATACAACCTGTTTTCTATACATTAAAAGAAATTATCTGAAAACTGTTGAAAAATATTTGAAAACTGTGGAAAAATGTTCAAAAGAAAAGGAAAAGCATGGAATGAACAATATTACATTAAAAGCTCACAAATATCATCAAATACAACCTGTTTTCTATACGTTAAAAGAAACTATTTGAAAACTGTTGAAAAATATTCAAAAACTGTGGAAAAATATTTGAAAGCAGAGGTAAAGCATGGAATGAATAATATTACATTGAAAGCTCACAGATATCCTCAAATACAACCTATTTTATATATATTAAAAGAAACTATTTGAAAACTGTTGAAAAATATTTGAAAACTGTGGAAAAATATTCGAATGCAGAGGTGAGGTATGGAATGAATAATATTATATTGAAAGCTCACAAATACCATCTAATATAACCTGTTTTTTATACATTATAAGAAACTAACTGAAAACTGTTGAAAAATATTTGAAAACTGTGGAAAAATGTTCAAAATAAAAGGAAAAGCATGGAATGAACAATATTACATTAAAAGCTCACAAATATCATCAAATACAACCTGTTTTCTATACGTTAAAAGAAACTATTTGAAAACTGTTGAAAATATTCAAAACCTGTGGAAAAATATTCGAAAGCAGAGGTAAAGCATGGAATGAATAATATTACATTGAAAGCTCACAGATATCCTCAAATACAACCTATTTTCTATACATTAAAAGAAATTATCTGAAAACTGTTGAAAAATATTTGAAAACTGTGGAAAAATATTCGAATGCAGAGGTGAGGTATGGAATGAATAATATTACATTGAAAGCTCACAAATACCATCTAATATAACCTGTTTTTTATACATTATAAGAAACTAACTGAAAACTGTTGAAAAATATTTGAAAACTGTGGAAAAATGTTCAAAAGAAAAGGAAAAGCATGGAATGAACAATATTACATTAAGAGCTCACAAATATCATCAAATACAACCTGTTTTCTATACGTTAAAAGAAACTATTTGAAAACTGTTGAAAAATATTCGAAAACTGTGGAAAAATATTTGAAAGCAGAGGTAAAGCATGGAATGAATAATATTACATTGGAAGCTCACAGATATCCTCAAATACAACCTATTTTCTATACATTAAAAGAAATTATCTGAAAACTGTTGAAAAATATTTGAAAACTGTGGAAAAATATTCGAATGCAGAGGTGAGGTATGGAATGAATAATATTATATTGAAAGCTCACAAATACCATCTGATATAACCTGTTTTTTATACATTATAAGAAACTAACTGAAAACTGTTGAAAAATATTTGAAAACTGTGGAAAAATGTTCAAAAGAAAAGGAAAAGCATGGAATGAACAATATTACATTAAGAGCTCACAAATATCATCAAATACAGCCTGTTTTCTATACGTTAAAAAGGAACTATTTGAAAACTGTTGAAAAATACTTGAAAACTGTTGAAAAATATTCAAAAACTGTGGAAAAATATTTGAAAGCAGAGGTAAAGCATGGAATGAATAATATTACATTGAAAGCTCACAAATATCATCAAATACAACCCATTATCTATACATTAAAAGAAACTATTTGGAAATTATTGAAAAATATTTGAAACCACAGAGACAAGGAATGGAACGAACAATATTACATAAAAAGCTGGCAGATATCGTGAAATGGAATCTGTTTTCTGAATATTAAAAGGAAGTGTGCCAAGCGTCCGATAACTGGGGCATGTCCGATTACTTGGACAGCAACCTTACATCAAAATCGTCTCGAAAGTTGTTAGCCGTGCTTCGTTAAACCGAACGAAAGTGTGAAATGTGACGGGGCGCTTGCCAGTTAATTAAACTTTCCAGTTCGCGCCTCCCTTTCATTTTATTTCGCGAAACGCGCGCCAACCGAACTCCGAAGATAAGTTTCCGATATCCGTCTGCTGTAAAGTAGAAACACGGTTAAAAGAAAGAAGTACAAGCACAAAGGGAACTTCCAAGTCTCGCGGAGGAAATGTAAAAGGACTGTTCCGGGCAGAGACTCGATTCACGGAATCCGGCTAACGATACGTAGACAGTTCTATCTTCTCCCCTACGCGAAAAACATTCGCCCGAGAAGCAATTTCAGAACCTTTCGTTCGACGCCGTAGAAAATTAATTCGAGGATCGATCGAGAGATTTTTTCTTTTTTCTGTAATTATAACGATTTCTTTGCGATACTTGAGGGATACTGGCCTCAAAATTACAGGAGAAGTGGTTCCAGAAAGACTCTGAGATAATTTTAAGGAAACAAATCCTTGGATGACGTGAACATTGCATGTTACCGAATTGTCGAGTGTTTTTTAATAGGACTCAGGATTTTGGAATGCAGAGTTTCTAACGTTTCTGACAAAAACTACCTGATCATACTCATTGTCAGGTTCAATTGTTTGACTTCAGTGTAAGGTAAAGAAGGTTCATAGAAACTTATATTCGAAAATGCATTATTGAAAAGATATAAGTTTTTAAAGAGATTTACAATTTACAGTGTTGCCTCTATAGAAGCAACGCTCGCTTATAGCGAGGATGAGAAACGATTCTTGATACAGTATTGTCTCTATAGAAGCGACGCTCTCGGGGCTCAATGTTCGCCTATAGCGTGGATGAGAAACAATTCTTGATACACTATTGCCTCTATAGAAGCAACGCTCTCGGGGCTCAACGTTCGCCTATAGCGTGGATGAGAAACGATTCTTGATACAGGATTGCCTCTATAGAAGCAACGCTCTCGAAACTCAACATTTGCCTATAGCGTGGATGAGAAACGATTCTTGATACAGTATTGCCTCTATAGAAGCGACGCTCTCGGGACTCAACGTTCGCCTATAGCGAGGATGAGTAACGATTCTTGAGACAGTATTGCCTCTATAGAAGCGACGCTCTCGGAACTCAACGCTCGCCTATAGCGTGGATGAGAAACGATTCTTGATACAGTATTGCCTCTATAGAACATTCGCCCGAGAAGCAATTTCAGAACCTTTCGAGAAAGGATATCGCTGAATTTCCAACGCGAGAACAGCTACACTTTATGGGACGCCGTAGAAAATTAATTCGAGGATCGATCGAGAGATTTTTTCTTTTTTCTATAATTATAACGATTTCTTTGCGATACTTGAGGGATACTGGCCTCAAAATTACAGGAAAAGTGGTTCCAGAAAAACTGAGATAATTTTAAGGAAACAAATCCTTGGATGACGTGAACATTGCATGTTACCGAATTGTCGAGTGTTTTTTAATAGGACTCAGGATTTTGGAATGCAGAGTTTCTTATATTTCTGACAAAAACAACCTGATCATACTCATTGTCAGGTTCAACTGTCTGACTTCATTGTCAGGTCAAGAAGGTTCATAGAAACTTATATTCGAAAATGCATTATTGAAAAGATATAAGTTTTTAAAGAGATTTACAATTTTAAGTGTTGCCTCTATAGAAGCAACGCTCGCTTATAGCGAGGATGAGAAACGATTCTTGATACAGTATTGCCTCTATAGAAGCGACGCTCTCGGAGCACAACTTTCGCCTATAGCGTGGATGAGAAACGATTCTTGATACACTATTGCCTCTATAGAAGCAACGCTCTCGGGGCTCAACGTTCGCCTATAGCGTGGATGAGAAACGATTCTTGATACAGTATTGCCTCTATAGAAGCGACGCTCTCAGGACTCAATGCTCGCCTATAGCGTGGATGAGAAACGATTCTTGATACAGTATTGCCTCTATAGAAGCGACGCTCTCGAAACTCAACGCTCGCCTATAACGAAAACGAGAAACGATTCTTGATACAGTATTGCCTCTATAGAAGCAACGCTCTCGGGGCACAACTTTCGCCTATAGCGTGGACAAGAAACGATTCTTGATACAGTATTGTAGGAGACGAGTGTTTTCCGTCGTTTCGCATCGATCGTGAAGAACGGCTGAGTGATCTGAATGTGTCGACTCTAATTGAATGATTGAATGTATGAGTGCGTTGGCCATAGAGATGGAATGTTTGGAAATGTTAAGAACATTCGGGAAAGATTACCGGATGTGGAACTGGCAAGGATTGAATTGCGTGAATTTGTCGACCCCGAACGATTGCATGATTGGATGTATGAATGTATGAAGTATGGAAACGAAACGTTGCTGCGAAACGACGGGGAATGTTCTGGAAACTTCTCCGGATATGGAATCGGCGGATGTTTGATACAAAAAGGTTTATAAGGACGCGTTGAGTAGGCATCAGGGTCTTTTGCCGGTCGATTCGACGACGAAACGATTGTACGTGACGGTGATTACGATTATAACGATTTAGTGAATATTATTTGTTTGGTGTTTGTTCTGGTGTTAATAAAGTTCCTTGTTCCATGTTTTGTTAATTCGCGAGTTCTGACTAAGTGATTAAATTACAATTTTAATCCTACAGTATTGCCTCTATAGAAGCGACGCTTTCGAGGCTCAACGCTCGCCTATAGCGAGGATGAGAAACGATTCTTGATTCAGTATTGCCTCTATAGAAGCAACGCTCTCGGAGCACAATTTTCGCCTATAGCGTGGATGAGAAACGATTCTTGATACACTATTGCCTCTATAGAAGCGACGCTCTCGGAGCACAACTTTCGCCTATAGCGAGGACGAGAAACGATTCTTGATACAGTATTGCCTCTATAGAAGCGACAAACAAAAAAACACGTATTTAATATTTTTCGGTGTTTAATAAGTACGTTAAATTTCATTCAAAACAGTGAGTATCAGTTGGGTAGTGTTACTTGTTAGTTAAATCAAAAAACTGTCACAGACATGCTAAAAGTTTCAAAACAGGGAAAGGAAAAATAAAAAATTTGTATTGTTGCCTTAGTAATTTGAACAAGAAAAGGAAAAATAAAAAAATTGTATTATTGCACTAGTGTTGCCTTAGTAATTTGAACACGAAAAGGAAAAATGAAAAAATTGTATTATTGCACTAGTGTTGCCTTAGTAATTTGAACAAGAAAAGGACAAATAAAAAATTTGTATTATTGCACTAGTGTTGCCTTAGTAATTTTAACAAGAAAAGGAAAAATAAAAAAATTGTATTATTGCACTAGTGTTGCCTTAGTAATTTGAACAAGAAAAGGAAAAATAAAAAAATTGTATTATTGCACTAGTGTTGCCTTAGTAATTTGAACCCGGATATTCGCCTATATCGAAGACGAGTTCCTAGCTTATACTATAGAGAAAATAGTGTATTATGGCAGTTATAAAAGATGTTCGAAAATTCCTCCCTCTGTAAAAATCTTCCATTCGTCGTATTATTGATCGTCGAACTTTTTAAAATATTCCATCTGTATTTGAAATAATAGTAAATGCATTTTAAATATTCTTATAACTATCACAATGAATCATAAATATCTTTGTTCAGTAAAACGTAGTATAAACTTGATCTGAACCTTTTTGGATATTTTTAATATACGAAAAACTATTACAAAAAAGACAAATTAGGAACAAAAATAAAAAGGATATCTTCGCTTATAAGGAAGATACGATTTGTTAGAATTTCTGCAATTCTCGTGTCAAATGATCGATGACCTTGGGGCAACAATTAGTTTCCTACCTTTTTGGATATTTGGATATTTTTAATATACGAAAAACTATTACAGAAAAGACAAATTAGGAACAAAAATAAAAAGGATATCTTCGCTTATAAGGAAGATACGATTTGTTAGAATTTCTGCAATTCTGGTCTCAAATGATCGATGACCTTGGGGCAACAATTAGTTTCGTTGTAAAACACACCGAAGAATCACTCATCCATTTTTCTACCTGTTCGTTCTCAAACAGACTAACTAAATGGTTTCACGCTATTCCAAATGCTCCCCATTTTCTCTTCCTACTCGACGTAAAACGATCGAAAAACCGACTAACATTATACTAACGAACTCGTCGTCCATTTAACATCTTTTTTATCAGCGTCTTCACGCGCGCGAAATGGAAAAAGTAACGAGGGGAATTAGGGGTGGCGAAAATGGGAGCCGAGGGAAAGAAATGGCAGGTCTGAACTGTTAGAAATAAAGCGCCATTTGCTTCTGCGCCACCTAGCGTTCTTCTGACTTACTACTTTTGCACCTAGTGTCTTTTGTCTGTAACGAAGCCTCGTGCTCGTTAAATGCGTGTTGCTGAGAGGAACTCGAGTTTTGCTCGTTTGAATCCCCAAATTCTCGCATAAACTTGTTAGGGAACCCATTCTGAAACAATTTTCGCTAGAATATTGTATGTATGATTCGTTGTAATTATGGGATTAACAAGAAAATATGTTATAACCTCAAAAAGGGAATTGAAAACTTGTTATAACCTCAAAATATGAATTGAAAACATGTTATAACCTCAAAAAATGAATTGAAAACATGTTATAACCTCAAAAATGAAATGAAACAGCATGGTATAACCTCAAAATGAATTGAAAACATGTTATAACCTGAAAAAATGAATTGAAAACATGTTATAACCTCAAAAAGGGAATTGAAAACATGTTATAACCTCAAAAAATGAATTGAAAACATGTTGTAACCTCAAAAAATGAATTGAAAACATGTTATAACCTCAAAAGGGGAATTGAAAACATGTTATAACCTCAAAAAATGAATTGAAAACATGTTGCTTAACCTCAAAATGAATTAGAAAACTTATGTTATAACTTCAAAAAGAAATTTGAAAAGCATGTTATAACCTCAAAAAATGAATTAGAAAACATGTAGTAAAGCCTCAAAAGGGGAATTGAAAACGTATGTTATAATCCCTCCAAAAAAAATGAGTTAGAAAAAACATGTTATAACCTCAAAAAATAAATTGAAAACATGTTGTAACCTCAAAAAAATGAATCTAGAAAACATGTTATAACCTCAACAAATGAATTGAAAACATGTTATAACCTCAACAAATGAATTGAAAACATGTTATAACCTCAAAAAAATGAAGGGAAAACATGTTATAACCTCAAGAAGGGAATTGAAAACATGTTATAACCTCAAAAAATGAATTGAAAACATGTTATAACCTCAAAAAGGGAATTGAAAACATGTTATAACCTCAAAAAATGAATTGAAAACATGTTATAACCTCAAAAAATGAATTGAAAACATGTTATAACCTCAAAAAATGAATTGAAAACATGTTATAACCTCAAAAAATGAATTGAAAACATGTTATAACTTCAAAAAGGGAATTGAAAACATGTTATAACCTCAAAAAATGAATTGAAAATATGTCATAACTTCAAAAAGGGAATTGAAAACATGTTATAACCTCAAAAAATGAATTGAAAACATGTTATAACCTCAAAAAATGAATTGAAAACACAACTTAAAGAAGAAAGACGGTATATTAGCAGGGATTATAAAAAAAAAAATTATTTCATGACCAAGAATTATTCAATAGTTCCCCTTACATGTACCAGACTCTATTTTATATATGTATATGGATCTCAAAATTGTATAAATAGAATAAAAATAGAAGTTCTGTAGGCACAAAAGCAAATATAATCGAATAATCCTTAAGAAGTCTAAATCTATTCTTGTATTGTAGATTATTGTTGATATTTGTAGATTGTAGAGTATTGTAGATTAATTGTTTTACTAAATTTTGTGAGCAATAATATTCTCTGTTGTATAATTTGTAATCTTCCGTGCTTCTTTTTTAAAGGGGTTTCCCCGTTAATAAATGATAATAATGCAAACTCAGATTGGTGAAATCTGTGTCGGACGTTTCAATGGAGCCCTCGTAAACAGTATTACCTACAGGCCGATAATTATCTTGCCTCACAAACGTCTACTTTGATCTATTATTGAAACACAACTATCAAGATGGGAACACACACGGTATTAGGCCAATTTGTCCCTTCTGGTGCATCGTGTTGACCTAACCCAAGATCGTGACAGTCGTGAACGAGTGTCGTAGTAGTTCCAAGAATTTACTGTTTATTACGAGCAGGGTAGGGTCAATGACCTCGCGACGTAAGCAATAAAAAGTAAACAAAACCTTTGAAACCTTATATCTCCGGAATGAATTATGCTATCGACTTGAATGAACACTCATTTTAAAGGGCATTTCATCCTCTATACAATGACTATACCAACTATTATTATTTATGCTATCTTCTATGTTTATTTTGTCATTTACTTTGACTCTGTGCATCCAAAGAAGTTCCACCAATTTGAGAAGTAAAGAAACGCTTCGAACCCTTATATCTCCGGAATGAATTATGCTATCGGCTTGAATGAACACTCATTTTAAAGGGCACTTCATCCTCTATCCAATGACTATACCAACTATTAATATTTATGCTATCTTCTATGTTTATTTTGTCATTTACTTTGACTCTGTGCATCCAAAGAAGTTTCACCAATTTGAAAAGTAAACAAACGCTTCGAACCCTTATATCTCCGGAATGAATTACGCTATCGACTTGAATGAACACTCATTTTAAAGGGCATTTCATCCTCTATCCAATGACTATACCAACTATTATTATTTATGCTATCTTCTATGTTTATTTTGTCATTTACTTTGACTCTGTGCATCCAAAGAAGTTTCACCAATTTGAAAAGTAAACAAACGCTTCGAACCCTTATATCTCCGGAATGAATTATGCTATCGACTTGAATGAACACTCATTTTAAAGGGCATTTCATCCTCTATACAATGACTATACCAACTATTATTATTTATGCTATCTTCTATGTTTATTTTGTCATTTACTTTGACTCTGTGCATCCAAAGAAGTTTCACCAATTTGAAAAGTAAACAAACGCTTCGAACCCTTATATCTCCGGAACTAATTACGCTATCGACTTGAATGAACACTCATTTTAAAGGGCATTTCATCCTCTATCCAATGACTATACCAACTATTATTATTTATGCTATCTTCTATGTTTATTTTGTCATTTACTTTGACTCTGTGCATCCAAAGAAGTTTCACCAATTTGAAAAGTAAACAAACGCTTCGAACCCTTATATCTCCGGAATGAATTATGCTATCGACTTGAATGAACACTCATTTTAAAGGGCATTTCATCCTCTATCCAATGACTATACCAACTATTATTATTTATGCTATCTTCTATGTTTATTTTGTCATTTACTTTGACTCTGTGCATCCAAAGAAGTTTGACCAATTTGAAAAGTAAACAAACGCTTCGAAACCTTATATCTCCGGAACTAATTACGCTATCGACTTGAAACAAGTTTCATTTTAGAAGGTTTTTTATCCTCCAACCGACGTATATATCAATTGTTATTATTTGTGATGTCTCCTAGGTTTATTTTGATATTTCCTTTGACTCTGTGCTCTATACTATCAAGTTTCTGCAATTTCTATTGATCATTCGACTGGAGTTGCAATAAAACTGGATTATAAATTATTTTTTTAGCAATTCACGATGAATTTGATTATGAAGACACTAATATCGAAAAAAAGATATAACGAGTTTCGAAAAGAATATACTAACAATATCTGTAAATCGTTTTACTTGCACCAATAATTCTTTATATTTCGATATTTGTTTTATATTTCCACACGATATGATGGTTAGAAATTGATACGTTAATAAGTATGTCATGGGATTTCATCGTCGATTAGCAACGAGAAATCGACTAACGCGAAAACAAATTACCAGCAAAACAAAGGCGTCGCAAATTGTTCCAGCGAACAATTACAGCGTTCATCGCCATCGGGATAATTAAGAGGGAGCCAGAATTGTTGTTTCGCGATGATTACTGGGGTTTAACGCATCGAATGCCACGCTTACTTCACGCGTCAGTCCCGCCAGACCGCCATTTTCTGAACGCCACATACGTGTAATTATTAGGTCGAGTCATAAGTAACTTCCGTTTTTTTATCAGACATTTATTTTGCTCTCATTAAATAACAAAATTATATTAATTTATTATGTATTCACCACTATTATCTATCACCTTCTCCCATCTTCCTGGCAGTTTATCAATTCCTTCCTTGTAAAATGTGGTTGGTTTGGACTGGAAGAAGTTTTCGACAGCCTGCCTGACTTGCTCTTCAGAATTGAAGGTTTTTCCATACAAAAGTTTTGTAAGGAACAGAAAAGGTGGTAATCTGCCGGGGTCAAGATCCGGGGAGTAAGGTGGATGTGGTAAAACAGACCATCCAAGCTCACGAATTTTTTCTTGAATCACCCTTGCTGTATGTGATCGCGCATTGTCGTAAAAGAATGACGCTTTGCGATTGACGAGTGCAGGACGCTTTTCATGGAGTTTCTCTTGCACTCTTTGCAACTGCTGAACGTATCTATCCGCAGTGATCGTTAAATTTGACTTCAACAACTCGTGGTGAATTATTCCTTGACAATCCCACCATACACACAATAAAATCTTTTTGCCATGGATGTTTGCTTTCGGATCTGGTAGAGGTGGTTGATTCTTATCAAGCCACTGTCTTTGCGGACTATTATTGTCATAGGAAACCCATTTTTCATCGTCTGTTTACAATCCTGTTTAAAAAAGGCTCAATTTTTACCCGTGAGAGCAGACTTGTGGCGATTGACGTGCGATCTTCTTTATTCCGTTCATTGAGATTGTGAGGTACCCATACTCCTAACTTGCTGACTTTCCCTAATTTCTCCAGGTAGCGGTTAACAGTTGATTGTGATGTATTCAACCTTTCTGATATACTTCTTGTTGATTTACGTGGATTTTGCTCCAATATTGCCTTTAAAAGGTGGTCGTCAAAGTCGGAAGGACGTCCCGCCCTCGGTTCGTCCTTTAACACTAGATTGCCCAAGGAAGTCATTTTGACTGCTTTTTAATTTCAATTAGAAAAACAATTATGTATATAATGACACAATTTCTTAGAATTTTGTGACTTTTTGTACAACATATAAATGCGTTTATTAATAATTGTAGTTACCTCCCCCCTCCTTCATTTCCGGTATATATATATGTGTTATACCTATATTGCCCAAAAAAGCAGTCACTCTGACTGCTTGGGAAATTTTAAATAATCAAATCACTCTTATTATTGAATTGAGTAAATTTCTTATATGACCAGATCGACTCTGTATTGAAATAACAGTTTTCATTTTTTTTCGATTACCAACACACGATAACATACAAGTACATGATAAATTGTCGATTTGGGCTTTTAACCCAGACCTCCAGACCTAACCCAGATTTAATCCAGACCTAACTCCAGACCTAACTGAGACATAACCCAGATAACCCAGACTCCAACCCAGACCCTAGATCTGGGTTAGGTCTGGATTAGATCTGAGTTAGATCTGAGTTAGGTCGTCTGGAGTTATCTGTTGAGTTAGGTCTGAGTCTGATTAATCTGAGTTAGCTCTGGAGTTAGGGTCTGGATTAGATCTGAATTAGATCTGGTTTATGTCTGGTTTAGGTCTGGGTTAGGTCTGGGTTATGTCTGGGTTAGGTCTGGGTTAGGTCTGGGTTAGGTCTGGGTTAGGTCTGGGTTAGGTCTGGATTAGATCTGAATTAGATCTGAGTTAGGTCTGGGTTAGGTCTGGATTAGATCTGAGTTAGGTCTGGGTTAGGTCTGGATTAGATCTGGGTTAGGTCTGGGTTAGGTCTGGATTAGATCTGAGTTAGCTCTGGGTTAGGTCTGGATTAGATCTGAATTAAATCTGGGTTAGGTCTGGTTTAGGTCTGGGATTTTCATGGAGTTTCTCTTGCACTCTTTGCAACTGCTGAACGTATCTATCCGCAGTGATCGTTAAATTAGACTTCAACAACTCGTGGTGAATTATTCCTTGACAATCCCACCATACACACAATAAAATCATTTTGCCATGGATGTTTGCTTTCGGATCTGGTAGAGGTGGTTGATTCTTATCAAGCCACTGTCTTTTGCGGACTATTTTGTCATAGGAAACCCATTTTTCATCGTCTGTTACAATTCTGTTTAAAAAAGGCTCAATTTTTACCCGTGAGAGCAGACTTGTGGCGATTGACGTGCGATCTTCTTTATTCCGTTCATTGAGATTGTGAGGTACCCATACTCCTAACTTGCTGACTTTCCCTAATTTCTCCAGGTAGCGGTTAACAGTTGATTGTGATGTATTCAACCTTTCTGATATACTTCTTGTTGATTTACGTGGATTTTGCTCCAATATTGCCTTTAAAAGGTGGTCGTCAAAGTCGGAAGGACGTCCCGCCCTCGGTTCGTCCTTTAAGGTCGTATCTCCAGAACGGAATTTTATAAACCAATTTCTAACTGCCCGAACAGTTATTAGTCCTTAACCATATACACTGCATATTTTGTTCAGCTGTCGCCTTAGCACTATTGCCTTGTTTAAATTCCCAAAGCATTACACGACGAATATGTACTTTTTGACTCTCCATTTCAGAGGTTAAAAAAAACAGTTTAACGTAACGTGTATCACACAAAACAGTTGACAAAAGACTAACTGAAGCCTCGTCTATATAGTGAAAACAAAAACTTGTTGTCATGGTAACTCACAGCGGGTAGATACGAACAATAGATTCTACTTAGCTGCATCGGAAGTTACTTATGACTCGACCTAATAACAGAGAAACGCCACTTATATGATTTAAAAATATTTCGTTTTTTAACACAGTCTTAACGGCTTATGTCAGTATCCATGAACAGTTAGATTTGAAGAAAACATAATATAACCTTCTTCGTAGGACGCACTCCAACGATAAGTAATCGATCCTTTAAACTTTAAATGCAATTTTCTCTAAATAGGTATCCTAAAGTGGTGGGTAGCTTTTCTCGTAGACTACTTATTCGATTGACATGGAATAAACTTTTTATACGTTGTGTTTCATGCAACTTGGCGGGGAGTCGTGTCTTTAAAACTTGTCTCTCTGAAAGAAACTTACGATACTCGATAATTTATTACCAGGAGAAAAGAAAAATTTCGAAATACCGAAAATTGATTAAATTGCAGCCACAACGCGATAACAAATATCATTCTTGACGATCTAAAATTGTAAAGAAAAAAGGGAGACCTTGCTTCTAAATTGAATAGAAATTTTTTTAAGGTAACTATAGTTCGTAACAATACAATTAGACTCCACTTATCTTTAAAGACACAATTCTTTATTGAGGAAGTAAAAGAAACTTTGGAACACGTTGTATCGATATTAAGAGAAACGAGTTTCCAGTTATTGTGCAACTTAAATTACAGTCTGTTTTATCAAAACTTTTGAATAACGTATTGTCTTGCATTTATCGATCCGATACTCGGTCACACGGGGTACGAAAAAGGGCGAGGATTTGTATTCAATACGATCAATTTTTCCGCCACTCAAACGTCAATGAAATTTTCACACTCGGAGGGAAACTCGACCAACAAGTTCGACAGGAAAACGCAACCTTTATAACAGAAAAATAAAGAATATTTTGTCATTCTATCGCGTCGAGTGTGTCTCTCCATCTGGTCGTAAAAAGAACGAGCAAAAAAATATATAATGGAAATGTGTATTTCCTCTGGTTTGGTGAATCACTTTTCGTGACAAATTTCTCGCTACACTTCGCCCTTTTCAGGAGAAGCAAAGTATATAACTAATAAGTACTTAAATAGATGAAATTAATAACTTATAATTTCGTCTTATTTTAACTATTTACTACCAGTAGAGTAGTATCCAGTATAATAATGAGTGAATTGTGAGAAATTCCAACCTCAGTAGACAGTATAATGTTTATCATAAGAAGTATAACATTGGATCCACAATTGGATCCAAGAAGATAGTATAGAGATCAATAAGATTCGCAATTTCTTTAGGAAGACCAACATTGTAGACCAAACAGTACAATTTAAAAACATCGTTGCTATTGACATGGCTATTGATACGATGTTAAATCGTATAAAATACACATTCCATCGTTTTTCTATAAATTAAAACGTTCAACAGTTGCTAATGTTTCACATAAAATTTCCTAATTCAAAAATCAGGTTTAAAATTTATAATTTATTTAATTCTAGGAAAAATTTTAATGGGAGATTCTAGAGGCCAAAATAAGACGAAAATCAAGGATACTAATTTGTTGATTAAGGCTTCGTTAAAAAGATATAGAAACATTTCCGGCCACACAGTATATTTTCGGTAAAGAATTTTTTTCTCGAAAGTACGTAGGATTTCGCGGAAATGTGTATTCACCAAAAATGCTTGTAATTGACTCCTGTAACTAAATATAATTTTTTTAGTATGCTATGAAATTTTTTCATTTCGTCTAAAAATTTCTGTTCCTACTCCAATTTTTTTCTCGAAAATGGATAGGATTTCAGGGGTATGTGTATTCACCAAAAATGATTGTAATTGACCCCCTCAACCGAAAATAATTTTCCCAGAACGATTTGAAATTTTTTAATTTTGTCGAAAAATTTGTTCACCTTCCTGAATTTTTTTCTCGAAAGTGCGGAGAATTTCGAGGATATGTGTATTCACCAAAAATGATTGGAATTGACCCCCGCAACCGAAAATAATTTTTCCAGAATGATTTGAAACTTTTCAATTTCGCCGAAAGGCACCCACTTGTCGATTTTTCTTAAAAATTCGTGTTTCATTTTTAATAAATTTGTTTGACGTCCTACGGAAATTTTGTTTAGTACTTTTTTGTAGGTATCCATAAGCTCTACTTCCATACTAAATTTCATTGAGATACGTTCACTATTGTAGAAGTTATGGAGGTTTGAGGTTATTAAGTAATTTCGTGAGTCTTAAGGGGTTACACCACTGTAGAATTATTAAAGATAAATATTAAAAGATGCTTTGAACCTTCTATAATAAGGGGAAATAGTTTTGTGCCTGTACAAAATTTTTTCTTTGAAATTCCGAGCGATTTCCGATGCGCGTCGAACTGCTCCGAAACGAGTGCTTGCGTATGTGTATAAGTAATCCAAGTAATACGTTATGTACTTCGTTCTTACCTATCATAAATTAATAGTATATATATACATATTTCATTAAATAATGAGTTACAAATTAAAAATATAAAAAATTTTAAAAACAAACAATAGCAAACACAAATCCTCCTAAGACCTACTCAAGTGGCAAAAAAGTATTGAATATAGCGACTGATATTGCTGTATGCACTTTCAACGACGGTCTGACTAACATTCTGCGGATTATGAAAGTTTTGGAGATAGATATTGGCCTTCAAGCGTACAATTTTTGTCTTGAAGCCGCTGCTAAGCGAATCAAGCACGCGGAGCAATCTTTGACAAATGCGGCAAAAGAGGCGCGATGCGGCATAAAATCGACGAGGAAACAAAGTGAGGAAGAATATTTAAGCAGAGAAGGTCAGTTTTATGGTCCTGGGATAGCAGATTAATGGTAAAAATTTTTAAACAATCAAATTTTTCATTCTTTCACGTCCATAACACATGTCAAAACATTAAAGGCGTTTTTCTCGAAACACGATTTCTTAAAACGGCACGCAGTGTTACTTCAACAATTTTCATTCTATTCGCTCCAAATTTTGGCCATATCTTTAAACTAACATTCCGAAGAGAAGTACGTAGGGGATTTTCGATAAGTTGATTTTAACATTATTTATTGACAAATGAATGCCCCATATTTTGTACAGAATTGGACTTTTTACTTCAAATGCTCGCCAATCACACAAAAATGAATATTTTAAAAATTCCCTGCGTACTTGTCTAGCTATACTCATGTAGATTAAGAGAAAATTTCTTATTTTTTTCCAAATACAAATTTGCGTCAGTTACACTGCGTGACGCAGAGCGCCTCAAATTCAACACGCCTCGCGAGAATGGCTCCAGTGACGTCATTTTGCACTATTTTTGAATAAATATTTTTTTTTGAACACTTAACGACATGGTTAATAATATTCTTGAATATTATTATCTTCTTACTTTTCCATCCATTTAAAAAAAATCGCGAAAAAAAGGCTTTATTTTAGGTTTCTACAGTGGTGTTACCCCTTAACGCGAGTAAAAGCTAGTTTGTAATATAAATAGAACGAAGAAAAATTATCAATTAAGCTGTCAAATCATTTTCGTAAATCGACTATTTCTCACATAATAAATATTCTTTCTCGTGATTCAGTAATAATTCAGGAGTTATATGTAATTATACTGATATACTATAAAGAAGATACAATCTTGAAGTACTTTGTTATTAAATCCTTGATGCATGAAAGATTTGTGGCGAATACAAATTATTGACTTCAATGATAAAATCCCGCAAATTTGAAGTCTATTTTCGAAAATTCAATGGAACAGTATAATACTCCCATGTCTCAAGGGGTTAAAAATGTATGAATGCCTGTAGAATCCTCTGCGCAAAGAAACGGATACAGGAAGGAACTCTAAGAACGACATGCTTAATAATATTCTTGAATATTACTATCCTCTTACTTTTCCATCCATCCAAAACAAAAATCGCGAAAAAACGCTTTATTTTAGGTTTCTACAGTGGTGTTACCCCTTAAAGACCACAGCTTATTAACTTTAGAAAAATATTCTTAAAAATATGCCACGAACCACGTTAAATTATTGAATAATATAATAGTATACGATGAATGTGTATTCATCAGATACATTAAATTCTGCCTAAATTAAAATAAATAATTGTAATGAAGTTGTTTCAATGTTACCCCTTAAACCCTCGTACTATTAATGTTTGAAATGTGAATAAAGAACGCGTTTTAAGATGATCGACAATAACAATGTTCGGAGGTCCAAACACTAGAACCTCCTTCGAGGGATCACTGTATATCGATTTACCAGCGTTTCTTTCCCCCAAAAAAAGCGATATCAGAGCTGGAATCTTTCGACATTCAATTTTTTCGTCCCGGAGGGGACCGTGTCGCAGTTTATGATCGCGCCATGATATTTCATAGGATATTCTTCATCCGGTAAGACCCTACTGGCAGTGTTCTATCGGGATAGCGGGAATGTACAGGCGAGGTGAGAACTCAATGCGGCACGAATACCCATAGACCCATATCGGAAACACGGATATATCCGATTCAAATGCCCTTGCGACAGGCTCGAACCCACCCCCTCCGCCCCGTCCGGTGCTCGCCCGCTGTCCCTGAGCATTAGGGTGACAAATGGCGAGCAACCCTCCTGACTGCCTCTCTTCTCGGTCTCCGCAGTTCTTGGTCCCTGCCAATATCGACACTCGATTCACGTGGTGCGCAGCTATGTTCAAATTCTCGGGAATTCCGCCCTGGAATGCCCACGGTTTACGCGATCGTTTCGCTTTACACTTTGTTAGTCTAATGCACTGGTGGATTCTTAGTCGTTTGGAGCACAGTCGGTCACCTGCGATTGCATAATTCTGGAACGTGTAATAGTATTTGTGAATTACGGCGTGACGCATTCCACAACTCTGTTTCGCATCGTTCCCCCCGCGGTTGGCTCCACGTAATTTGGAATTCGTGTAATTTGGCAGAAATCAGAAGTCGTCCCTGGTACTGGTTTCTTAACCCTTTGCACTCCTATGTCGAGTGTGATTCGACATCAATTTTTATCTGAGGAGCACCTTCGTCGACTTATAATGCAGAAACTTATATCAATATTATGTTTGTTAAGTTAAACATTACTATAATAAACTTTTACGAGTAAAAAATACTCGGAAAGAAACACTCGTCCTCGAATCTAAATACAAAGTGTTTATGAATATGGCTGCTATGGCCGATGTTATAGCTACGTAACCTAATATTAGTTTCATCGTAGAGGGAAATGAAGCCACTAACCGTAACGATGAAATTTAGTAACAGTGGAAAGCGAGATACGATCCTCGTCTATGATAAAATGGTATACATTTCGAAAGTTTGGTAAAATGCTCGGAAAAACTGATGAAAACCTCTAAGGAATACGAACTACTGCTGTTCTTGCTAATTAAATAGCTTTACTATCAACAATTTTATACAGAAGAATTATTTTTATATAGAAAACGTTCTCATATCACTGTTTAATTTTATTTCTTCGTAAATGTTCATTTTGTAGACACAAATCAACGTCAAATTGTTTATAGAATAAAAATCTAACGCAATTTTGTGATATTACAAGATTAAACATTTTTTAACGAAATATGGAAAATGAAATGAAAATATGGAAATGAAATTTAATCAACAATATACGATGCTCGACGAACCGTAACTTACAAGGAACCATCGCGAACGGTCCGGCTTCGATTTTGATGAAACTTTGTACACTTATAAAGCAGCCAAAAATAATCGACACGTATTTTTTTTTAGCTGCGGTAACTCGAGTTTAAGGGGTGAAACCACCCTTGAAGTTTTGGCTCGAAACGGCTATCTCGAAAACGGAAAGACATACAAAAAAATTGTTAATGGGCGAGGTTGATGGTTTCTTATGTACAATAACATGGTGTTAAAAAATTAAAAAAAATACAATTTGTTTATAACGAAAAAAAAAATTTATTAACTTAATTTTTCATTTTATTGAAATTTTCATAATGACAAATTATGACGAGCTTTTTATTCCAAATCCATTGGTATGCGATTTTTTAAAATTGCCTCCTACAGTTTTGCAGATTTTGATGATTTACATCTTGCGCGCACATCCATTATGGTAGTAGCCGTTCTAACTTTGATTTTAATGAAGCACTGTAGGCTTGCACTACTTCTAGAGGACAAAATCGGGAAAAATACAAGAATACCAATTTGTTGATGGAGGCTTCGTTAAGAAATTATTAACGTTTAAAGTTCCGCCCGTACTGAATTTTTTTCTCCGAAATGCCCAAGATTTCGGGAATGTGTAATGACCAAAAATGATTGTAATCGACCCCTGCAACCGAAAATAATAAATAATTTTTTCAGAATGGTTTGAAATTTTTAATTTTGTTGAAAAATTTCACACATTCTCGAATTTTTTTCTCAAAAGTGCGTAGGAATTCGGGGGTATATATATTGACCAAAAATGATTGAAATTGACTCCCGCAACTGAAAATAATTTTTTTAGAACGATTTGAAATTTTTTTTTTCGCTGAAAAATTTAGGAAACGCCCTGTCGATTTTTCTTAAAAATTCGTTTTTCATTTTTAATAATTTTGTTTGACGCCCTACAAAAAAGTTGGCCAATACTTTTTTGTAGGTACCTATGAGCTCTACTTCAGAAAAAAGTTTCATTGAAATATATTCACTATTGTAGGAATTATGGCTGTTTGAAGATTGGACCATTTTTATGGGGTTTTTCTCTATTTTGCGGGTCAAGGATCAACTTTTTCAATATTGTTAGAATTTTTACATATTCTTCACCAAAATACACGTTGTTTGCCGTTTGGAACGTTAGAATCGTCCAATCCGTTCAGAAGTTATGATGTTTTAAAGATTCGCATGAAAATTCAGGCAGACATTTCCAAAGAAAAATTTTTTTCTCGAAACTGAGTAGAATTTCGGGGTTATGTCTTTTGACCAAAAATGCTTGTAATTGACTCCTACAACTGAAAATAATTTTTCCATAACGATTTGAAATTTTTGAATTTAATTGTTAATAACTTTTTAACGACGCCTCCATCAACAAATTGATGTTATTGATTTTCGTCTTATTTGTTCTAACTGTATAATTTAGTGCAAGCCTACAGTGCTTCATTAAAATCAAAGTTAGAACGGCTACTACCATAATGGATGTGCGCGCAAGATGTAAATCATCAAAATCTGCAAAACTGTAGGAGGCAATTTTAAAAAATCGCATACCAATGGATTTGGAATAAAATGCTCGTCATTTTTGTCATTATGAAAATTTCAATAAAATGAAAAAATTGAGTTAATAAATTTTTTTGTTATAAACAAATTGTATTTTTTAAAATCTTTTAACACCATGTTATTGTACATAAGAAACCATCAACCTCGCCCATTAACAATTTTTTTTTATGTCTTTCCGTTTGCGAGATAGCCGTTTCGAGCCAAAATTTCAAGGTGTGGTTTCACCCCTTAAACTCGAGTTACCGCAGCTAAAAAAAAATACGTGTCGATTATTTTTGGCTGCTTTATAAGTGTACAAAGTTTCATCAAAATCGAAGCCGGACCGTTCGCGATGGTTCCTTGTTAGCCGTAACAGCACACGTACGAATAGGATTTTCAAACTCGATTTTCTCGAAAACTAAGCTTTGAATGAAAAAATTTTATTCCATATTTTGTTCTTATTTTTTCATAAGGAACCACCTCGTGTCCGCTTGTATATGTTATTCGGCCGCACCCTGTATATAAGAACTTTGGCATCGTTGCGATTGGTTTTGCGAAGAACATCCATTCGAGCTTGTCAGTCAGTGTTATCTTCCCCTAATTTGATAATACTGTTACGAGCACCGTGTCAAACTTCGTGGCCTGCTAAAGCTCGCAGTTGGTAGAAGAAAACGGTCGGTTTTGACCGTAGAACATCGGTATCGATTTACTGTCGAAATTGGATCGAGCTTCCAATGGGAAAGACACGTTGCAAAGAGTCGCAATTGCTAGATCAATTGACATCTTACAAAGAGTCAAAATTAATTATAAAATATAGATAAAATATTGGTTTTTAAAACCAGAGTTGTATATTTTATGCATGTATAATAAAATGGCAAACGAAGGGATGATGTCCTCGATCGTAACAAATACCATCGAAAATGTTTATTGCTTTAAAGATTATATTTTTTTCTGAGACTTTACAATATATTTTCTTCCACCATTATCTACTTTATACAGGGAGATTCTAGAGGCTAAAATAAGACGAAAATCAAGAATATCAATGTTTTCATTGCAGCTTCGTTAAAAAGTTATTAACGTTTAAAGTTACGACAATTCTGAATTTTTTTTCTAGAAAGTGGGTAGGATTTCGGGGGTAGGTCTATCGACCAAAAGTGTTTGTAATTGACCCCTGTAACTAAATATAATTTTTTTAGTATGCTATGAAATTTTTTAATTTCGTCTAAATATTTCAGTTCCTACTCGAATTTTTTTCTCGAAAATGGATAGGAATTCAGGGGTATGTGTATTCACCAAAAATGCTTATAATTGACCCCTGTAACTAAATATAATTTTTTTAGTATGCTATGAAATTTTTTAATTTCGTCTAAAAATTTCAGTTCCTACTCGAATTTTTTTCTAGAAAGTGGGTAGGATTTCGGGGGTATGTCTATTCACCAAAAATGCTTGTAATTCCTGATCGCTGATAACTAAATGTATCAAATTTCAGGTGATTCCAACATTTCTTTCGCATATATGTAAACTATATTTGAAGCGCCATTTTGTTTTTTCTAATTATGACTTTTGATTCGTAATCAGCAACCTCGATAACAACTATGTATTAAATTTCAGATGATTCCATCATTTCTTTCGCATATATGTGAATTATATTGGAGGCGTCATTTTGTTTTTTCTAATTACGATTTTGGATTCATAGTCAGCGACCTCGATAACAACTATGTATTAAATTTCAGGTGATTCCATCATTTTTAATAACTTTTAATGCATATATCAGTGAAATTGATATTCTTGGCATTTTTGTTTTTTTTTCTAATTACGATTTTGGATTCATAGTCAGCGACCTCGATAACATCTATGTATTAAATTTCAGGTGATTCCAACATTTCTTTCGCATATATGTGAACTATATTTGAGGCGCCATTTTGTTTTTTCTAATTATGTCTTTTGATTCGTAATCAGCGACCTCGATAACAACTATGTGTCAAATTTCAGGTGATTCCGACATTTCTTTCGCATATATGTATATGAGCTATATTGGAGGCGCCATTTTGTTTTTTCTAATTATGACTTTTGATACATAATCAGCGACCTCAATAGCAACTATGTATCAAATTTCAGATGATTCCGACATTTCTTTCGTATATATGTATATGAGCTATATTGGAGGCGCCATTTTGTTTTTTCTAATTATGTCTTTTGATTCGTAATCGACGACCTTGATAACAACTATATGTCAAATTTCAGATGATTCCAACATTTCTTTCGCATCTATGTGAGCTATATTGAAGGCGCCATTTTGTTTTTTCTAATAATGCCTTTCTATTCTTAATCAGCCATCTCGATAACAATTATGTATCAAATTTCAGATGATTCCAACATTTCTTTCGCATATATGTCAACTATATTTGAAGCGCCATTTTGTTTTTTCTAATAATGACTTTTAATTCGTAATCAGTGACCTCGATAACCCTAACCTACAAATTTTTATCTAAATTGAAGAACTTGTGATTTGGGACCACCGTGCGGCGCGGCGATTTGGATTAAAAATATTTCAAACGTTCGCGATCTCTGCGAAATTGCATACCCGTATCCGCTTCCGTGCATCATAATTACTTCAATTGCTTTCGTCTACCATTTTGTAACGTTAATCGTTGCCAATGAAATCCTCGACATCCGGTGGCCGTTAAAATTAGCGAGCGGAATTTATTTCGCCCGAAAGAGAAACTATCGCGTCGCTTTAAAACCGAAATAATGAAGCGATCTCCAAGTTTTTGGTGAACTAATTATCGCTGGAACGCAGTCGTACCCGTGAATTGTACGCTATTGATCGATAGGAACGATTAATGAAATGCCCATTAATTGATTTTGCCATCCTGGAGTAATAATTAAATCGTGCACGGTTCATTGATACATTGAATAATCCGATCGCGTAAACGAATCCCACGAGTCATTTTAATTTCAATTTTTCATGGCGAGGTGTCGTCAGTGATACAATTTTAATGGACTAATTTTATTATAACGATACAATCTAAATTTATGTTTAAAAATAGATCGTTTATTCAAGCAAATATTTTTATATTCATCTGTTCAACTAAAACGTGTGTTCTTCGTTCGTTTAACAGTATTTTACTGTAATTATTCAAAAAACTAAAATGTTACAGTGGACATCTGTTTCAGTATCTAATGTTTATGAAACACATTAAATATTAATTGTCAATTTGTGATAATAGGTTCACTAAATACTAGAAAGGCTATTAAAAGTTAATAATCTTATAAAAAACATTAAATATTAATTGTCAGTTTGTGATAATAGGTTCACTAAATACTAGAAAGGCTATTAAAAATGAATAATCTTATGCACAGCACATTTTTTGAACTAAAAAGGAGCTACTTAAAATTCCATTGCATGCTAAATCCAACAATGTTAACGAATGGTCTGAAGAATCGTCTTCCTACGGACGAAGTGGCCAAGAACTATTAAAATTCTTCAATTTATAACTTCTATCAGCGAGATGTTCTTTTCCTTAAAGTCAATACAAAGCTTTTACTTCAGCTACGTATAATGGCTAAAAGGAAACACTTTTATCTTACAATTAGCAGAAATTACGGACGGACGGTTACTTTGAAGCGATTCCTTCGGAACGAGTTCGTTTCTAACTATTTAATTTTCATTAGGATTTCTTTCCACGGCGTGTAATGGCAAATGAAAGTTACGTTTAATTTAATATCGTCAAAAGTTCGGAGTATTCTTCGTATGCTTTCATGGAAGGTTCAAATTAGTAATTGAGTAATGTAGAAATAATTTAGACACGGAGTATGAATTTTAGGCCAATAGAAAATAAAAATAATTAACTATATTTCGGTAGAAATGTGTTTATTTATAACAGTTCTGCTTGGAGGAAGAGTTGTCAAATAATGTGAAATTATTATTGGTCGATAAGACTTTAAAAATGTAAATCTTACCTAACAGATGCTAGCCTAACAGCATCAGGGTGTATCAAGGGATTATTTAGTATAAATCGTACTCCACTACTCATTAAAAAGTATTCAATTGTAAAGTACTATTAAAAATTCAAATGTAATCGTTACAAGTTTCACAATCACGAGACTACATGTAAACCTGACCTAACAGATGCTAGCCTAACAGGACCAGGGTGTATCAAGGGATTACTTCGTATCCAATAAACTAATTTACTTCTACTTTCGTATAAATCGTACTCCACTACTCATTAAAACGTATTCAATTGTAAAGTACTATTAAAAATTCAAATGTAATCGTTACAAGTTTCACAATCACGAGACTACATGTAAACCTGACCTAACAGATGCTAGCCTAACAGGACCAGGGTGTATCAAGGATTACTTCGTATCCAATAAACTAATTTACTTCTACTTTCGTATAAATCGTGCTCCACTACTCATTAAAACGTATTCAATTGTAAAGTACTATTAAAAATTCAAATGTAATCGTTACAAGTTTCACAATCATGAGACTACATGTAAACCTGACCTAACAGATGCTAGCCTAACAGGACCAGGGTGTATCAAGGGATTACTTCGTATCCAATAAACTAATTTACTTCTACTTTCGTATAAATCGTACTCCACTACTCATTAAAAAGTATTCAATTGTAAAGTACTATTAAAAATTCAAATGTAATCGTTACAAGTTTCACAATCATGAGACTACATGTAAACCTGACCTAACAGATGCTAGCCTAACAGGACCAGGGTGTATCAAGGGATTACTTCGTATCCAATAAACTAATTTACTTCTACTTTCGTATAAATCGTACTCCACTACTCATTAAAAAGTATTCAATTGTAAAGTACTATTAAAATTTCAAATTTAATCGTTACAAGTTTCATAATCATGAGACTACTCATCATGAAGCCTTATGTATATTAAAATCAACACACTTTTTATTCGTAAAAGAAATCTATTCTTTTTTGAGGCTATTTCTTCACTGAACAAATTTAACCCCTTAACGTCTGACTGCTTTGAAAAACAATATTTGTTTAATCCAACGGTTTAAGGGATGATAATATTTGTTTTCCTTCAAATTATACGTTAGATACAACATTGTAATTAAAAAAAACCATATTTTTAGAAACAAATCCAATAAAGAAAACTGATCATTGTTGGTTAACCCGAAAAATATGAGCGTTAAGGGGTTAAACGAAATACGTGTACGTTTGAAAGATTAATTGAGACTAAATTGAAGGTTGAATCCAGCGAGAAGCTAGTTTACGAAGGAATCTAATATTCCTGGATTCGTAATTCGCGAATAAAATTTGACTCTGGCAAGCAGTGGGGCATTTAGCTTATCTGGAATTTGTTTGGTGAGCCGTTTAGCGAAACGTTCCTTTCAGAAAATTTCAAGACGTCTCTCGTGTCCCGGAAAAGACACGGATGGCTCCGTGTGTACGGCACTGAGCTGCGACCTATAGCGTTCACCGTCTACGGCATTTCCATTTTATCGGGCTGCCGATATCTAACGTCGGATTTACCATCGTAATATTCCGCGGCAGCCTCGACGTCCCACTATATCGCGCGTTCCTCTCCTTTATTCAGGCAACATTCCACCCCCATTCGATCCTTTCTGTTCCCTCGAGTGCCTGGACTCACTCTCGCTGCTCCCTCAACGTAGAAACTGCGGGTAAACAGAATTATAGGAAGAGTGTGGTCATTAGGATAGTCCTTACTTTTCAATTTTCGATTATTTTTCGACGCAACAGACTTTTTGATCCAACAGTGGACGTGTTAACCCTTTGACTGCTAAAGGCGTATATACAGGGTGTTCGGCCACCTCTAGCAAAAATTTTAATGAGCGATAGTAGAGGCCAAAATAAGACGAAAATCAAGAATACTAATTTGTTGATGGAAGCTTCGTTAAAAAGTTATTAACAATTAAATTCAAAAATTTCAAATCGTTCTGGAAAAATTATTTTCGGTTGCGGGGGTCAACTACAATCATTTTTGGTGAGTACACATACCTCCGAAATCCTATCTATTTTCGAGAAAAAAAATCGAGTAGGTGCTGAAATTTTTCGGCGAAAAAAAATTTTTCAAATCGTTCTAAAAAAATTATTTTCGGTTGCGGGGATCAATTACAATCATTTTTTATCATTACACATACCTTCGAAATCGTACGCACTTTCGAGAAAAAAATTCCTTACTGAAAATCCAATCAGGTGCCTAAATTTTTCAACGGAGAAAAAAAATTGCACATCGTTGTGGAAAATTATTTTCGGTTGCGGGGGTCAATTACAATCAGTTTTTGTCATTAGACATACCCACGAAATCCTGCCCACTTTCGAGAAAAAAATAGAGAAGGTGTGAAATTATTCGAGAAAATTAAAAATTGCAAATCGTTGTGGAAAAATTATTTTCGGTTGTAGGGTTCAATTACAGTCATTTTTGGTGAATAGACATACCCCGAAATCTTGCGCATTTTCGAGAAAAAAATTCAGTAAGGGCGGCACTTTATACGTTAATAACTTTTTAACGAAGCTTCCATCAACAAATTGGTATTCTTGATTTTTGTCTTATTTTGGCCTCTACTATCGCTCATTAAAATTTTTGCTAGAGGTGGCCGAACACCCTGTATTATCAATCGAGGATGTTGGCATTTAGCTGGTCTAAATTGCAGAGGGTTCGTTTCTACTAATTATAGATATATAATATAGAGCTGTTGAGTTTTGCAGATTGCGAGAGACTTTATTGTACGCGTTGTTACGTCGAATAATCGAGTCTATCAATATATACGAAAGACGTAAATTTACGCCCTCTGCATTTTTTTTTACTATAACACCTTTTACTGTTTTACCAATTGATTCGACATGGAATTGGATAAAAATTGGATATTTTAATTTACTTGCATTTATTATTTTTTTAAACCGTAAGAATGGTCTCTTAAATCTCCGCGTTTTTTGGTCACCAGTAGCAGCGACAGGCATGCGACGATCGCGCCATCTATGTTGATGGATTCTTCCTAGGACGCGTCGCAATCAAAAGGTTAAAGTTGCTAAGGATTCCTAACCCTTTGCACTCCGAATTATATTTCAATTTTGTTTTATTTGAAATTTACGTTAACTAAAAAACGTGGAAACGTAGAAACTGCGGGTAAACAGAATTATAGTAAGAGTGTGGTCATTAGGATAGTCCTTACTTTTCGATTTTCGATTACTTTTTGACTTTTTGACAACAGACTCTTTCATCCAACAGTGGACGTGTTAAAGTTGCTAAGGATTCTTAACTCTTTGCACTCCGAATTATATTTCAATTTTGTTTTATTTGAAATTTACGTTGAAGAACGTTGTCCATCACCATTGATATTGTAGACCAAAGTTAGGTCTGGGTTAGGTCTGGGTTAGGTCTGGATTAGATCTGGATTAGATCATGGTTAGGTCTGGTCTGTTAGGTTAGTCTGTCTGGGTTAGGTCTCCAAGTTAGGTCTTGGTTGGAGGTCTGGGTTAGGTCTGGGTTAGGTCTGGGTTAGGTCTGGGTTAGGTCTGTTTTAGATCTTGGTTAGGTCTGGTGGGCGGCTTACGTACCGCATGACCCAGGTATTCACGGGACACGGATGTTTCGGGGAATACCTGTGGCGTATTGAGAAAGAGGCAACCACCAGGTGTCATCATTGCGAGGTCCTACAGGACTCGGCGCAACATACTTTAGCAGCCTGTCCGGCGTGGGCTGGAGAGCGTCGAGTCCTGACTAGGGTGGTTGGTGACAACCTGACGTTAGAGGTGCTGATTGGCCGCATGTTGGATAGCCAAGGCGCGTGGGAGGCGGTGTCTGCCTTCTGTGAAGCAGTGATGCAACAGAAGGAGGCCGCGGAAAGAGAAAGAGAGAGTAGAGGAGATCCTCATCGCAGAGGAAGAGTTGGAAGGGGCAGATGGAGAGGGAGGAACAGGCTGGTGGCGCCTCCCGACCCCTGAGCATCCTGCTCACTTGCGTTGGGTGAGCGAGAGCGCATTCATCCCCATCTTCGATGACGCGGCATTGGGCCTCATCGGGGATGGCGATCATCGCGGATCGCGGGCTGCCCAAGTTATGGGGACTTGGGTAGCTGTTGCACATAAGCGATCAGGGAAAGGGGGCGAAGCACGAGTGGTCCGTGCGACACCTGTTAGAGAGAAGAGTGGGTAGATCCCGAGATGGGCAAGAGCATTGGCGTGAGGGGGCACTGGATGGATCGACAGTTCCCAGAGCTCTCCTCTATACGTCCAAGGAAGGCTACCGCGGAGGTTTTGGTGGGTAAGAATCCCACACTATCCTGGCATCCCTAAGCCAGGGTGTCTTTTTGAAGATTTCCCCGCGTTAACAAAAAAAAAAAAAAAGGTCTGGGTTAGGTCTGGGTTAGGTCTGGGTTAGGTCTGGGTTAGGTCTGGGTTGATGATGCTAGGTATATTATTATAATTAATTATAAATGTAACCTCAACAAACGTAATAAGTTGAATGTATGATGAAATGGTGACTGATACACTAGATCACGCACACGTGACAGTGGCCAACGTCTGCTAGCTCGCAAAGTCACGTATGCGTGACAGCGGCCGTCAAAGTATCAACAATTCGATAGCTTCTTGAGAAAAAAACAAAAATTAATACTAATTTTTTAAGTAAGTTTTGCATTGCGTGAAACACGACTGAGAAAAATATTTCAAAAATATAGGGTCAGTTGCCCTAATATGGAATACGTTCCTAATTTCGAACACCGCAATATTAAAGCAATTATCACAGTACTGCTATCGATTACGATTGTTATTTATTGCAACGAATTCCAAAGCAACGTTCGTAAAAGAATATTCAAGAAAATATCGCAGTCTGGGTTTTTGCAAGGTGATCTTTTACCTAATATTGTACATAATAGGATGAGTTTTTTGTTAACATTGTTTTTTGTGTTAACTCGATTATTGATAACAGTGGACGTGTTAAAGTTTTAATAACGATTTAATTCGAGTACTTTTTGACGCAGCTCCACAGATTGTGAGACTTGGTAAAAAGAAGTTTTGTGCAAAATTTCAGATTAAACAAAAGAAACACGTGCTACGTTATTATAAATACGTGTGAATATTCCAGAAGCTGAATTTACTCGTGAAAATAAGTAAAACGTATCGTACGAACTTAATTTTCGGAGTTGTGGGTGATAAACTAAGATAATCTGAAGAATAGTATTTTGTTAATTTATTAGAAATCTTGAGAGATTGTCTTTTAGGACCATTTGTATATTTTATGTGTTTATAGTTTATAATATAGAATTTATGTAAAAAACTTCCTTGGATAATAGATTTCAAGATTGCCTCAGAATAGCTACTTCAAATTTTATCTTTGAATACTCTAATACCTAGATTCTAATCAAAAACTTATTGATAATAACAGTTTAAGAATGTTTTCCATTCCGCTGTCGATTGACAACTATTTTCTAATTGATTTCCCGACTAATAACCAAGTTTGTCCGAGGGTATCGAAGTCCTGTCTTCCATTATGCTCTCAATGCATAACAACAATGCTTTACTATGCTGTACTATGTTCGCTGATAAACGGAACTTTGGTCAATTTGCTTGCAAAATTTGCTTGGAAAATAACAGAATACGATATGGAGGCCAAAAATCATCAAAAGTTAAATTAAAAATTAATAGACACATGTGCATCTTTATGAAAAACCTCGAAAACAGATCGAACCAAGTCAGAATTAATAAAACCCTCTTCAAATCAACTGAAATCGAAATTGGAGACTCTCGAGGTTCTGTAATTAGCGTTATGATACTCAAGAGAGAAATTAACGATATCATTCGTTAACTTTTTCACAGATAATCTTAAAAAAATAGATAATATTTTCTGAAAAATTTTGAATAGAATCACGGAATTATTACTGTCATCCAAACATACTTTTCTGAAATGGTTCGTCAAATCTGGCTTCAAATTTTCGGTGTTATATTTACGAGGAAAGTCCATCAACGCAACGCCAACAATTCTCCATGAATAATACATAAAGAAAAATGGATTTAAATCTAGAGCGACCGGGGAAATTGAGTATGCACGAAATAATAATGAATAGGTAAATGTAGAGCCTCGAAAAAATTGGATAGCTCGATGCGTTCTCACATACTATGATCGTATTACGTCGAAGAGCAGCAAGGTTCGTAGCAAATCGAATTTACTCGAAGCAAAGTGGTTGTTGATACGACATGAACTTGGAGTATCGTTTCGGTAACTGAAAACGTGACGCGATTTAGATAGCAACCTCTCACTGCATAAACTACACCATCACCCAAACACGTGGACCCAGATTCGCCAAAATACTTTCGCATATTTTCGTCAAAACGTACAGAATCGACAAGAAATTTTTCGAGAAATTTACTTATCAATGTACTTTCCTCTATCGTATTATTTATAGCGTTTCACTTTCAAAAATATTATTTTAATTATCAAGTTCCATTTATTAATTACATTGTAAATGTAGAATAATTAAATTCTATTTGTAAAGTACAAATTACCTGTGCAAACGTGACCCAAACACGTGGACCAGATTCGCCAAAATACTTTCGGATATTTTCGTCAAAACGTACAGAATCGCCAAGAAATTTTTCGAGAAATTTACTTATCAATGTACTTTCCTTTATCGTATTATTTATAGCGTTTCACTTTCAAAAATATTATTTTAATTATCAAGTTCCATTTATTAATTACATTGTAAATGTAGAATAATTAAATTCTATTTGTAAAGTACAAATTACCTGTGCAATTTTAATGTCAAAACAGTTTATAAATAAATTGAAAGTTAGTTAAAAATATTATTTCAATTATTAAGTTCTATTTATTAATTACATTGTAAATGTAGAATAATTAACTTCTATTTATAAAATACAAATTACCTGTGCAATTTTAATGTCAAAACAGATTATAAATAAATTGAAAATTAATACCAACAAAATTAGTAATCGAATTTTGTTGAAATAATATAATAATTAAATTTTACTCCAAGAATTTTTAACGAGTTTCCAATTGCAGAGTATTTTCAGAAATAACGTCGCAGTTCCGGGGTAATAAAACGTAATTTTAATAGAGCAATTTAATATTGATTTAAAAAAGATTAATGCCAGGTATACCTAACATTGAGCCCCGCTTCTATAAACGGTGTGTTCTTGACATTGATTGATTGACATTGACAGATATAGACGCTTTAAAAGTGTACATATGAAAGTCGAAGCAATTTAGAGCTAAAGAACGCACGAAATATTTATGGGTTCGGTTCGAATAAAGCTGTCATCGGCGCGAGCGATTTTAAATTCAGCGCCGCGAGCCGCGCGCCATCTGCGCGGAATCTTTGAATTCGACGGACGTAGCTGAATTAGAAATTTATTTCGCGACGACAGATACGCGATCAACGTTATTGGCCACGATTCCCCAACGCATTTTCATCGTTCAAATAATCGAGAATTAAATAAACGACTCCGAGATTCCCAAAAAATTCCGTTTCTCAATTTATCGAATATATTACGCGCCAAACGACTATACACGCATAAATGTCATACACAGAGATGGATTTCTGCCCTTTAGTGACAATGTATTGTATTGTCGAAGTTGTTTCGAGAAAATGAGCGGAACAAAAGATAGAAATTGTCAGAGTACTCACTCTTCAGCTATCCAAAGGAAGACCATAACCTTCTTTCAGCTCGCCTCGTCGAGACGCGCGCACTGAGCCCGAGATTCCTGCGTTTTCTGGCGAATCTGCCGCACTTGAATAACGAGATCTGAAGACAGGAAGCGTGACGCATTATTTCGACCGCGTGGGAATCGGAAATAGAGTCAAACACTTATTTCCAGATGCACGAGTAGCAGAGCGACAGCGGTCGACATGCTGTCGCGATTTACACTGACGCGAATCGTACCGGTACACGGCTCAGGCTTATGGCGTTAGGTTATATCGATTCCCCTGGCCAATGAAATATTTCTTCGCGCTAACAACCATTCAACTTGAGCGTTACACCAGCGAAACTACCAATCAATACGCTTGTCATGTTCGATCGTAAACATTTAAGTCTTAAAATTTTTTTTACATGTCTATAGGCAGAGACAGAGTTAGGACAATTTTATTAGCGAGCTATTATGCGAAAAGTTTACATTTCTTCGCGAAATAGCTTTTCCTAACCTCTTCGTTTGGCTTCGATGTTAATTTAAAACACACGTTAATGAATTTAGGAATTTATTTGAAAAATGAATCTAAAATTTGTATTCGATATTTAAGAATGGAAATTAAAAATTTCAATTAGATTTAGAGTCATTGGACTTATAAAATACTGTGTACGACTTTATATTACACGTCAGGTTTAACTGGTCATCTATTCTACACATATGTCATTAAGTTACTGTAATCACGAAAGAATTAAAAAGAAATTGTTATTATGAAGAAATATGTAGGTTTAGATGGTAGAAAATTATATAAATCTAGTATATCTGTAAAAAATGAAAAACTTGTTTCTTGTATTTAATTGTAAATAGTTTGTGAAGAATTTTAAAAATATAAATTTGGTGATAAATTACATAAATCAAGTCTATAATAAAAACTTCAAATTCATTTGTTTCATGTATTTAATCGTAAATAGTTTATGAAAAATATAAATTTGGTGATAAATTACATAAATCAAGTCTATCAGTAAAAACTTCAAACTTGAGTCATGTATTTAATCGTAAATAATTTATGAAGAATTTTAAAAAATATAAATGTGGTGATAAATTACATAAATCAAGTCTATCAAGTAAAAACTTCAAATTTATGTATTTAATCGTAAATAGTTTATGAAGAATTTAAAAAAATACAAATTTGATGATAAATTACATAAATCAAGTCTATCAGTAAAAACTTAAAACTTGATTCATGTATTTAATCGTAAATAGTTTATGAAAAATATAAATTTGGTGATAAATTACATAAATCAAGTCTATCAAGTAAAAACTTCAAACTTGAGTCATGTATTTAATCGTAAATAGTTTATGAAAAATATAAATTTGATGATAAATTACATAAATCAAGTTTATCAGTAAAAACTTCAAACTTGAGTCATGTATTTAATCGTAAATAGTTTATGAAAAATATAAATTTGATGATAAATTACATAAATCAAGTCTATCAGTAAAAACTTCAAACTTGAGTCATGTATTTAATCGTAAATAGTTTATGAAAAATATAAATTTGATGATAAATTACATAAATCAAGTCTATCAGTAAAAACTTAAAACTTGATTCATGTATTTAATCGTAAATAGTTTATGAAAAATATAAATTTGATGATAAATTACATAAATCAAGTCTATCAAGTAAAAACTTCAAACTTATTTCATTTATTTAATCGTAAATAGTTTATGAAGAATTTAAAAAAAGATAAATTTGATGATAAATTACATAAATCAAGTTATTGATATTTAAATTTCATTTATTTAATCGTAAATAGATTATGACGAATTTAAAAAAAGATAAATTTGGTGATAAATTACATAAATCAAGTCTATCAGTAAAAACTTCAAACTTGAGTCATGTATTTAATCGTAAATAGTTTATGAAAAATATAAATTTGATGATAAATTACATAAATCAAGTCTATCAGTAAAAACTTCAAACTTGAGTCATGTATTTAATCGTAAATAGTTTATGAAAAATATAAATTTGATGATAAATTACATAAATCAAGTCTATCAGTAAAAACTTCAAACTTGAGTCATGTATTTAATCGTAAATAGTTTATGAAAAATATAAATTTGATGATAAATTACATAAATCAAGTCAATCAGTAAAAACTTCAAACTTGAGTCATGTATTTAATCGTAAATAGTTTATGAAAAATATAAATTTGGTGATAAATTACATAAATCAAGTCTATCAAGTAAAAACTTCAAACTTATTTCATTTATTTAATCGTATATAGATTATGACGAATTTAAAAAAATATAAATTTGGTGATAAATTACATAAATCAAGTCTATCAATAAAAACTTCAAACTTGATTCATGTATTTAATCGTAAATAGTTTATGAAAAATATAAATTTGGTGATAAATTACATAAATCAAGTCTATCAGTAAAAACTTCAAACTTGAGTCATGTATTTAATCGTAAATAGTTTATGAAAAATATAAATTTGATGATAAATTACATAAATCAAGTCTATCAGTAAAAACTTCAAACTTGAGTCATGTATTTAATCGTAAATAGTTTATGAAAAATATAAATTTGATGATAAATTACATAAATCAAGTCTATCAGTAAAAACTTCAAACTTGAGTCATGTATTTAATCGTAAATAGTTTATGAATAATATAAATTTGGTGATAAATTACATAAATCAAGTCTATCAGTAAAAACTTCAAACTTGAGTCATGTATTTAATCGTAAATAGTTTATGAAAATATAAATTTGGTGATAAATTACATAAATCAAGTCCATCAATAAAACTTCAAACTTGAGTCATGTATTTAATCGTAAATAGTTTATGAAAAATATAAATTTGATGATAAATTACATAAATCAAGTCTATCAGTAAAAACTTCAAACTTGAGTCATGTATTTAATCGTAAATAGTTTATGAAAAATATAAATTTGATGATAAATTACATAAATCAAGTCTATCAAGTAAAAACTTCAAACTTGAGTCATGTATTCAATCGTAAATAGTTTATGAAAAATATAAATTTGATGATAAATTACATAAATCAAGTCTATCAATAAAAACTTCAAACTTGAGTCATGTATTTAATCGTAAATAGTTTATGAAGAATTTAAAAAAAGATAAATTTGGTGATAAATTACATAAATCAAGTCTATCAATAAAAACTTCAAACTAATGTCATGTATTTAATCGTAAATGAAGAATTTTAAAAAATATAAATGTGGTGATAAATATTAAATTAAAAAGCTTACCGAATATTTGTAAACTTTATGAAAATGACAAGTTATAATGTATAACATATTTGCAAATTTATAACAAATTTTGTCTCGACCAAAGTTTTACGTTTTATATAAGTTTCTTTTATTTGCAGAAAGTAACATGTCATAAATGTCTTCGTTAATATCATATCGTTTAATTAAAATAATTTCTAATTTTTCCTTTCATTAAAATGGTATTAAAACGACAGGTGGGAAGTACTGACGTATTTGACTCTGTTAATTTTTTCGAGCAAATGCGACCAACCACGAAAATGCGTTCCGCGGAACGCCTTTGATCTCATATGCACAATGGATGAGGGAATGTCTGGTGCACAGTCCTCGGCAAAAATAGAAAAATCGATATTTTTAAACTGGCTTTACTTTTAACAGGATTTGTTTAAATAATTGATATAGATTTTGTTAATATTTTAAGCACCACTGTTTCAGATGAGCATTTTATCTACTTTCTGTCTTTTTTTCGTGGTCTTTTGGATTACATTCTGTTCTTTTTCCAGTTGCAGAATTTTATCATAAAATATTTTAAACAAGTTTCGAGAAAGAGAAACTGTATTCCACTTTACGAGATGTTAAAAGTTTCACTGCGATAAACTCATCAAAACTAAAGTAAAACTGCAACTACAAAAAATAATAATATCGAGTTTCTTTGCTCAGATATGCATTAAAAATAATCCTGTTAAAAAAGTTTTGTTATTGCACTTCTCAAAGATAACAGAGTAAATGTGAAATTGCATAGAAATTTGTAATTTCAATATTTTCATCAATGTTTCAAGATCTTTTCAAGAGTTTAGTGGACCTTAAAAAAAGCAACATGTTGGAATTTTGAGTCAAATATTACTGCCAAGCTTGGAGTATTTTATTCTATTTTTCGTAATAATCCTGTTAGAAATATTTTGTTATTGCACTTCTCAAAGATAACAGAGTAAATGTGAAATTACAGAGAAATTTGTAATTTCAATATTTTTATCAATGTTTCAAGATTCATCTTTTTAAGATGTGGCGTCGCCTCCCATGCTCGCCACCAGAGGGGTCGCGCTCTCACAAGCGCTCGACCGACCCCTCCGTTGCTATATATATGATACCGTGAATGACCGAAATTGGAGAATGTCAACTTTCACCGGTGAATGTCAACAGATACCAAATACGTCGGTGAAAGATCGAATATTTCATTACATTGTTGTACATTCGGACCCTCTCCGGTGTGTGTCGACAATCACAGATATGCTCTGGTGGAGGTCCAAAACAGAAGAGTCAAAAAACAAGCGACCGGCTCTCTCCTGCCAAATCCTTTGTTCTGCTCGGAGTCAATCAGCTTTGTCAGTCTTATGCAAGCTTTGATAACGCGAGCAACGTTTTCTTAATTTTTTTCCGATACCCTGATTTATACTAAATGGATATTGCAGTAAATCGTGATCTTTTTCTAACCCAGACCTAACCCAGACCTAACCCAGACCTAACCCAGACCTAATCCAGACCTAACCCAGACTTAATTCAGACTTATTCCAGACCTAACCCAGACCTAACCCAGACCTAACCCAGACCTAACCCAGACCTAACCCAGACCTAATCCAGACCTAACCCAGAACTAACTCAAATCTAATACAGAGCTAACCCAGACCTAACCCAGACCTAACTCAGATCTAATCCAGACCTAACTGAAATCTAATCCAGACCTAACCCAGACCTAACCCAGACCTGACTCAGATCTAATCCAGACCTAACCCAGACCTAACCCAGACCTAACTCAGATCTAATCCAGACCTAACCGAAATCTAATCCAGACCTAACCCAGACCTAACCCATATCTAGGGTCTGGGTCAGGTCTGGGTTAGGTCTGGATTAGATTTCGGTTAGGTCTGGATTAGATTTCGGTTAGGTCTGGGTTAGGTCTGGATTAGATTTCGGTTAGGTCTGGGTTAGGTCTGGATTAGATTTCGGTTAGGTCTGGGTTAGGTCTGGATTAGATTTCGGTTAGGTCTGGGTTAGATCTGGATTAGATCTCGGTTAGGTCTGGGTTAGGTCTGGGTTAGGTCTGGGTTAGGTCTGGGTTAGATCCTTTCAGAAAGAGAGGCGAAAAAGTTACGTCACCCTTGTGATGTTTTATAGCGACTGAATTACGGAGAAGAAAATATAAATCTCCAACATGTTCAACACTCACCATTAGTGCATGGTGAATGTCAACATTTACCGGTGTAAGTCAGAAATGAGGGTGTTTAGCAAATATTTCGGTCATACACTAAGCGACTATGTGAATGTTGACATTCACCGGTGAAAGTCGACATTCTCCAGATTTCGGTGTTTCACTGTAACATATACACTCCTCGAACGACTTCCCAATATCCCAGTCGTCTAAGGCAGGGCCAGCTAGAAAGCCTTACTGATGAGTCCACTGGCAGGCCCGGACGAAACGCGCCCCCTCCTTTCCTTTTCTGCCCTCCTACGAATTCTCACGAGATCCCCTACCCTCAGCGAAGCAGCGCCACAAAGAGTTTACTGGACATTAGAAAAGCAACATGTTGGAATTTTGAATCAAATATTACTGCCAAGCTTGGAGTATTTTATTCTATTTTTCGTAATAATCCTGTTAGAAAAGTTTTGTTATTGCACTTCTCAAAGATAACAGAGTAAATGTGAAATTACAGAGAAATTTGTAATTTCAATATTTTTATCAATGTTTCAAGATTCATCTTTTCAAGAGTTTATTGGACATTAGAAAAGCAACATGGAATTTTGAATAACCCATACTAAGCTTGTTTATTCTATTCTCCATGTTCGTTTTCCCATTTTCTATCTCGTTATCAGAAACTTCTTCCTCCGTTTCTCACCGTTTCTGTATGTGATTATGCTGATGTTATGTATTATCCTTGCCTAAGAGATTCTGTACTCGTACACAACTAACCTGAAATTCCTGTCTAAGATTTGCATATGGAGCTCGTAAATTCGATCGCCTTACCCCTCTATTTGAACAATCCAGTTGATTAAATATGATACGAAGATACATATTTGATCTTTGTTGTCTGACATGCAAAATCCACGTTACGGTGACGCCTTGTTATTTGTGCAAGCTTTAGAAACCATGATCATAATCGTGCTACATACTTAACCACTGAGGATTGTGAATAAATTGTACGTGTTCTATCATCAAATCACTGTCTTTATTTTACTTTTTCTCTGTTTTAGGTTTTTCGTAAACTCGCCCAAACACCATGATTTCTTCTTCAATTTATACTTCACAAATACTCCCTAAATACGAGACAATACATCAAAAATTAAAATTTTTTATCCACTCAACAGCTGATGCATTCAAAGTACACCTTATTTTTCATTTGTTTTTATAAAAAAAATAAGAAGAACATGGAGTTAGTATTAAATGGATTGCTCCAATTGCTGCAATTTCTAAATTCGTTATTCTAAAATGGCGCGTGACAATCTCATTAACAGTTTTCCACGAGACAATACATCAAAACTTGAAATATTTTATCCACTCAACAACTGATGCATTCAAAACACACCTTGTCTTTTAAAAATAAGAAGAACATGGAGTTAGTATTAAATGAATTACTTCAAACTTCTAAATTCGCTATTCCAAAATGGCGCGTGAAACTTTCATTAGCTGTTCTCCACGAGACAATACATCGAAACTTAGAATATTTTATCCACTCATTTTTTTCATTTGTTTGTTTAAAAATAAGAAGAACATGGAGTTGGTATTAAATGGATTACTTCAATTTCTAAATTTGTTATTATAAAATGGCGCGTGACAATCTCATTAACCGTTTTCCACGAGACAATACATGAAAACTTGAAATATTTTATCCACTTAACAGCTGATGGATTCAAAGAACGCCTTGTTCTTTCATTTGTTTTTGAAAAAATAAGAAGAACATGGAGTTAGTATTAAATGGATTGCTCCAATTGCTGCAATTTCTAAATTCGTTATTCTAAAATGGCGCGTGACAATCTCATTAACAGTTTTCCACGAGACAATACATCAAAACTTGAAATATTTTATCCACTCAACAACTGATGCATTCAAAACACACCTTGTCTTTTAAAAATAAGAAGAACATGGAGTTAGTATTAAATGAATTACTTCAAACTTCTAAATTCGTTATTCTAAAATGGCGCGTGAAAGTTTCATTAGCTGTTCTCCACGAGACAATACATCGAAACTTAAAATATTTTATCCACTCATTTTTTTCATTTGTTTGTTTAAAAATAAGAAGAACATGGAGTTAGTATTAGGTGGATTACTTCAATTTCCAAATTCGTTATTCTAAAATGGCGCGTGAAAATCTCATTAACCGTTTTCCACGAGACAATACATGAAAACTTGAAATATTTTATCCACTCAACAGCTGATGGATTCAAAGAACGCCTTGTTCTTTCATTTGTTTTTGAAAAAATAAGAAGAACATGGAGTTAGTATTAAATGGATTGCTCCAATTGCTGCAATTTCTAAATTCGTTATTCTAAAATGGCGCGTGACAATCTCATTAACAGTTTTCCACGAGACAATACATCAAAACTTGAAATATTTTATCCACTCAACAACTGATGCATTCAAAACACACCTTGTCTTTTAAAAATAAGAAGAACATGGAGTTAGTATTAAATAGATTACTTCAAACTTCTAAATTCGCTATTCTAAAATGGCGCGTGAAACTTTCATTAGCTGTTCTCCACGAGACAATACATCGAAACTTAGAATATTTTATCCACTCATTTTTTTCATTTGTTTGTTTAAAAATAAGAAGAACATGGAGTTGGTATTAAGTGGATTACTTCAATTTCCAAATTCGTTATTCTAAAATGGCGCGTGAAAATCTCATTAACCTTTTTTCCACGATCCCCTGAACAGAGAATTACGAAAGAAGCAGATAAAACTGTCGAGAAGTTCGTATTCTGTTAAATTTATCACTTTATTCAGTGGCTTCGAGTTGATGCAAGACAGCCCACCTTCCTTCGCTGATATTCATCTGCTCGTAAGGAGCCCCCCGGATCGATGTCCTAATTCAACAGGTGCAGGAACGCCGAAGATGCAGGCCATTCTGCATTCTACTGGAATTTCTGGAAATCGCGCCGCTGGCACCGGCCAGGAAAACCGATAAGATTCGCGGCGATGTTCGAGAAATTCCAACGATACCCTACCCCCCCAACGATACGGTGGCAAGATAGTCGAAGGTGATGTCAGTTCGAGAAGATGCACTGCCGAGATACTCGGTCTCATGGAAAGAAAGAAACGGAAAAACGAAAAGGAACAAGGAAAATCGGTATCTTCTGCTCGAAGATAGAAGAAGAAATGGTGGTATTTCTTCGAAATAAATTCTCCATCGATAAAATTGCACGGTAGTTAAAATATTTATGAAAATTGTGGATACAAAATATCTGTGAATGATAATTTTATAGATACCAGTAATTAAATGTCTCAAATTTTTGATATGATACTTTAATATTGGAAAAGAATGGTGCAAATAGCAAATATTGGTTCTTGTAACCCTTATGGTGATAATCGAGTACCCTTCATAGTATTTCGTGCAAATATTTTGGGTATATTATTTGGTATTATTTCGTTTAAATATTTTGGGTATATTATTTGCTATTATTTCGTTTAAATATTTGTGAAAATTGTAGATACAAAATATCTGTAAATGATAATTTTATAGATACCACTAATTAAATAACTGAAATTTTAATATTGAAAAAGAATGGTGCAAATAGCAAAGATTGGTTCTTGTAACCCTTATGGTGATAATCGAGTACCCTTTCTCGAATTTTGTTCAAATATTTTAGGTATATTATTTAGTATTATTTCGTTCAAATATTAGTGAAAATTGTAGATACAAAATATCTGAGAATGATAATTTTATAGTTACCAGTAATTAAATAACTGAAATTTTTAATCTCATATTTTAATATTCAACAATATTCATTTAACCCTTAATAAAATATTTACATATTTTTGGTGTACTCGTTGGGAAGGTAAAATCGATCTGGATAATTCTTTTGGCAATTCTATGTTGATCTGCATTTTGAAAATAAGAAATTTAGTATAAAAGTTTTAGTGCAAAAACTTCAAATATTTCGCGTTATAGAAATGCAAATGGCGTGGAAATTGATGGAAGTTTGTCACACATCCCGGTAGCGTGCGCCTGTGAGTATGCGCAGAGGAGTGTGCGCGCATGCGTGTTGCGTCGCTTTCCACCGAGATTGTTGTGTGGTCGTCGTGCGTTGTTGCGTGCACCAACATGTATCACTTCTGTATTCTTCATTATTATTAAACCGTTATATATATATGTATCCAACAATCTAACACAAATTTTATACGGTTAGTATAGTGGAATTTTGGACCAACTTTGATATGAATATACAGAGACCCAAAATTAGTAGAAACAATTCAAAAATCAAGAATGACTTTGCATTGGAAATGAAATTATTTTAACAACAGAAGTTGTAAATGAACGAGTGAATTAATTAATATATTTTCAATTCTTGGTAAATTTCACTTTGAAGAAAAGAAATGAAACGGGATGAGAAAGTAAGCGAGAGACTGGAGATTTCACGTAAAATAGATAAGTCGTTGGGGTTTTATCGGTAGGTACTGATGACTCGTGAATTCAGCGGTAAAGCAAAATCGATTGTGAGAACCGTCTATCTTCAAGGAGTATCTCCCAAGAAAGGAATTACTCAAGAGAGAGGTAGCAAATTCTCTCGCAGATGGATAATATTCTTCCCCATTTATTGAGCCTCCATCCGTGCAGTTAAGATTTACAACGCGATCGGGGGAAAAATGTGAAAATGCATAAAGCTTTAATGACACACCGATACGAAGAATATAAACCACAAAAAAGGAATCAAGAATCCCATCGTTAAAACAAACTTATCGAACAACGGCTAACGAGCGAAGTATTTTATATAAAACATCGCTGCCATTTTGAAGAAGGTGAAATATACGACTCAGACGTTTTTGGTTTAAAATTGTGCAAATTCGAATTTTTTTCTTTGAATATTTTTGAAAATGTCCATTTTAGTGCATGAAAGTGCATGGGGATCGTCTATTCTAATAAACCACAAACTATATTTAAATAATACTATATTCCTTGTATAATTTCATCCAATGAAAGTCAGAATAAAGCAGTGTTCACTAGATTATCTATTGTAGAAGTCATTTTACTTCAATTCGAAGTTATATCGTCTTTATTGAAGGTGATTTTTAAAAATTGCAGTGCATGAAAGTGCACAAATAATATTATATTTCATGTTTAATTTTACCAAATGTACATTTGCGAAAATAAATCCATGAGCACCAGATTATTTTGTATAGAAGTCATTTTTATTTCAATTCGAAATTCTCTATCTTTATTAGTGAAGATTTTTAAAAATTGCAGTGCATGAAAGTGCATGTAGCTTAAATAATATTATATTGCGTGTTCTATTTTACCAAATTTACATATGTGAAAATAAATCCATGAGCACCAGATTATTTTGTATAGAAGTCATTTTTATTTCAATTTGAAGGTCTCTGTCTTTATTAATGACGATTTTCAAAAATTGCAGTGCATGAAAGTGCATGTCGTTGAAATAATATTATATTTCATGTATAATTTCATCGATTGTAAGTCAGAATAAAGCAGTGTTCACTAGATTATCTATTGTAGAAGTCATTTTACTTCAATTCGAAGTTATGTCGTCTTTATCGAAGGTGATTTTTAAAAATTGCAGTGCATGGAAGTGCATAAATAATATTATATTTCGTGTATAATTTTACCAAATGTACATATGTGAAAATGATACCATGAGCACCAGATTATTTTGTTTAGAAGTCATTTTATTTCAATTCGAAATTCTCTGTCTTTATTAATGAAGATTTTTAAAAATTGCAGTGCATGAAAGTGCATAAATAATATTATATTTCATGTATAATTTTACCAAATGTACATTTGCGAAAATAAATCCATGAGCACCAGATTATTTTGTATAGAAGTCATTTTTATTTCAATTTGAAGTTATATCGTCTTTATTAACGAAGATTTTCAAAAATTGCATTGCATGATAGTGCATGTCGTTGAAATAATATTATATTTCATGTATAAATTTTACTAAATGTACATATAGTATGTGAAATAAATCAGTGTTCACTAGATTATCTATTGTAGAAGTCATTTTACTTCAATTCGAAGTTATGTCGTCTTTATCGAAGGTGATTTTTAAAAATTGCAGTCCATGAAAGTGCATAAATAATATTATATTTCGTGTATAATTTTACCACATATACATATGTACCAGATTATTTTGTATAGAAGTCATTTTATTTCAATTCGAAGTTATATCGTCTTTTTTGAAGAAAATTTTTAAAAATTGAAGTGCATGAAAGTGCATATCGTATAAATAATACTATATTTCTTGTATTATTTTACCAAATGTACATTTGCGAAAATAAATCCATGAGCACTAGATTATCTATTGTAGAAGTAATTTTATTTCAATTCGAAGTTCTCTGTCTTTATTAATGAAGATTTTCAAAAATTGCAGTGCATGAAAGTGCATGTCGTTTAAATAATATATTTCTTGTATAATCTCATCGAATGTAAGTCAGAATAAAGCAATGAGTACTAGATTGTCTATTGTAGAAGTCATTTTACTTCAATTCGAAGTTATATCGTCTTTATTGAAGAAGATTCTCAAAAATTGCAGTCCATGAAAGTGCATGTCGCTTAAATAATATTATATTTCGTGTACAATTTTACCAAATGTACATATAGTATGTGAAAATAAAACCATGAGCTCCAGATTATTTTGTATAGAAGTTATTTTATTTCAATTCGAAGTTCTCTGTCTTTATTAATGAAGATTTTTAAAAAATTGCAGTGCATGAAAGTGCATAAATAATATTATATTTCGTGTATAATTTTACCAAATGTACATTTGCGAAAATAAATCCATGAGCACCAGATTATTTTGTATAGAAGTCATTTTTATTTCAATTTGAAGGTCTCAGTCTTTATTAATGACGATTTTCAAAAATTGCAGTGCATGAAAGTGCATGTCGTTGAAATAATATTATATTTCTTGTATTATTACATCGAATGTAAGTCAGAATAAAGCAATGAGCACTAGATTATCTATTGAAGAAGTAATTTTATTTCAATTCGAAGTTCTCTGTCTTTATTAATGAAGATTTTCAAAAATTGCAGTGCATGAAAGTGCATGTCGTTTAAATAATATATTTCTTGTATAATCTACCAAATGTACATATATGAAAATAAAACCATGAGCACCAGATTATTTTGTATAGAAGTCATTTTATTTCAATTCGAAGTTATATCGTCTTTATTGAAGAAAATTTTTAAAAATTGCACTGCATGAAAGTGCATGTCGTTTAAATAATACTATATTTCTTGTATAATTACATCGAATGTATGTAGTGAAAATAAAAACCATGAGCACCAGATTATTTTGTATAGAAGTTATTTTATTTAAATTTGAAATTCTTTGTCTTTATTGAAGAAAATTTTTAAAAATTGCACTGCATGAAAGTGCATGTCGTTTAAATAATACTATATTTCTTGTATAATTACATCGAATGTACGTCAAAATAAAGCAGCAAGCACTAGATTATCTATTGTAGAAGTAATTTTATTTCAATTCGAAGTTCTCTGTCTTTACTAATGACAATTTTTAAAAATTGCATTGCATGAAAGTGTATAAACAATATTATATTTCGTGTATAATTTTACCAAATGTACATATGTGAAAATAAAGCCATGAGCACCAGATTATTTTGTATAGAAGTCATTTTATTTCAATTCGAAGTTATATCGTCTTTTTTGAAGAAAATTTTTAAAAATTGAAGTGCATGAAAGTGCATATCGTATAAATAATACTATATTTCTTGTATTATTACATCGAATGTAAGTCAGAATAAAGCAATGAGCACTAGATTATCTATTGAAGAAGTAATTTTATTTCAATTCGAAGTTCTCTGTCTTTATTAATGAAGATTTTCAAAAATTGCAGTGCATGAAAGTGCATGTCGTTTAAATAATATATTTCTTGTATAATCTCATCGAATGTAAGTCAGAATAAAGCAGTGTTCACTAGATTATCTATTGTAGAAGTCATTTTACTTCAATTCAAAGTTCTCTGTCTTTACTAATGACAATTTTTAAAAATTGCATTGCATGAAAGTGTATAAATAATATTATATTTCGTGTATAATTTTACCAAATGTACATATGTGAAAATAAAGCCATGAGCACCAAATTATTTTTGTATAGAAGTTATTTTATTTCAATTCGAAGTTCTCTGTCTTTATTAATGAAGATTTTTAAAAAATTGCAGTCCATGAAAGTGCATAAATAATATTATATTTCGTGTATAATTTTACCACATATACATATGTACCAGATTATTTTGTATAGAAGTCATTTTATTTCAATTCGAAGTTCCAATCTCCCTCGTTGAAAAATCCGTGATGAACTTCGAATTCGCCCCATTGAGCGAACAAGGATGCTCGACGGAAGTAACGATTATCAGTAGCGAGGGTTCGAAAATTCGTGTTAAAAAGAAAGGGGGCAAACGAATTTCCCTTGGTCGTATTTCAGATTGAAATCTGGAGCGGAAAAGGGGAGCACACGGGTCCTTCGGATTCAGAACAATATTGTCCCCGTTTGACGAATGAAGCGTTCCATTCCGGGGACGCGCGCTCCACCTGATATATTTCTGGTAATCAGTCATTTTCCCTCGTACACGGATCCAAAAATCGACGTACGCCCTGGTATTCGAATTGCCAACGTTGGCTGCGCGAAAGAACGTAACCGAAAAGAGAATTTTCATTTTCGCGCGATATAAATCGCGAGAATGGCCGATATCGGTCCGCCGTCATCGAACTTCCGTCATTCTGCGTGTGAAGTAGACGAACGGCTTGACGTTTCTATTCTTTATCGTCGATCGTTCCGTTCTATTCCCATCGACAGAAAAAACTACTTGACAACGCGGTTCTTCGATTAATTGGATTCGTTCGGGAAGAAATACAGCAGAAATTTCGCTTCAAATACAGGGTGCTCGGCCACCCCTGGGAAAATTTTAATGGGGGTTTCTAGAGGCCAAAATAAGACGAAAATCAAGAATACCAATTTGTTGATGGAGGCTTCGTTAAAAAGTTATTAACAATTAAATTCAAAAATTTCAAATCGTTCTGGAAAAATTATTTTCGGTTGCGGGGGTCAATTACAATCATTTTTGATCATTACAAATACCCCCGAAATCGTACGCACTTTCGAGAAAAAAATTCCTTACTGAAAATCTAATTAGGTGCCTTTCAACGGAAAAAAAGATTTCAAATCGTTCTGGAAAAATTATTTTCGTTTGCGGGGGTCAATTACAATCAGTTTTTGTCATTAGATATACCCACGATATCCTGGCCACTTTCGAGAAAAAAAATAGGGAAGGTGTGAAATTATTCGACAAAATTAAAAAATTGCAAATTGTTGTGGAAAAATTATTTTCGATTAGGTCTGGGTTAGGTCTGGGTTAAGTCTGGGTTAGGTCTGGCTTAGGTCTGGCTTAGGTCTGGGTTAGGTCTGGGTTAGGTCTGGGTTAGGTCTTCCTTCCGCATTTTAATGCGTGGCTGGACGGAGCTGTTGGGCGGCTTACGTACCGCATGACCCAGGTATTCACGGGACACGGATGTTTCGGGGAATACCTGTGGCGTATTGGGAAAGAGGCAACTACAAGGTGCCATCATTGCGAGGTCCTACAGGACTCGGCGCAACATACTTTAGTAGCCTGTCCGGCGTGGGCTGGAGAGCGTCGAGTCCTGACTAGGGTGGTTGGTGACAACCTGACGTTAGAGGTGCTGATTGGCCGCATGTTGGATAGCCAAGGCGCGTGGGAGGCGGTGTCTGTCTTCTGTGAAGCAGCGATGCAACAGAAGGAGGCCGCGGAAAGAGAAAGAGAGAGTAGAGGAGATCCTCATCGCAGAGGAAGAGTTGGAAGGGGCAGATGGAGAGGGAGGAACAGGCCGGTGGCGCCTCCCGACCCCTGAGCATCCTGCTCACTTGCGTTGGGTGAGCGAGAGCGCCTTCATCCCCATCTTCGATGACGCGGCATTGGGCCTCATCGGGGATGGCGATCATCGCGGATCGCGGGCTGCCCAAGTTATGGGGACTTGGGTAGCTGTTGCACATAAGCGATCAAGGAAGGGGCGAAGCACGAGTGGTCCGTGCGACACCTGTTAGAGAGAAGAGTGGGTAGATCCCGAGATGGGCGAGAGCATTGGCGTGAGGGGGCACTGGATGGATCGACAGTTCCCAGAGCTCTCCTCTATACGTCCAAGGAAGGCCACCGCGGAGGTTTTAGTGGGTAAGAATCCCACACTATCCTGGCATCCCAAAGCCAGGGTGTCTTTTTGAAGATTTCCTCCGCGTTAACAAAAGGAAAAAAAAAGGTCTGGGTTAGGTCTGGGTTAGGTCTTGGTTAGGTCTGGGTTAGATTATTTGGGTTAGGTCTGAGTTAGGTCTGAATTAGGTCTGGATTAGGTCTGGGTTAGGTCTGGGTTAGGTCTGGGTTGATGATGCTAGGTATATTATTATAAGGAATTATAAATGTAACCTCAACAATCGTAATAAGTTGAATGTATGATGCAATGGCGACTGACACACTAGATCACGCACACGTGACAAGGGGTGCAAAGGGTTAAGTCTAACGTGTATATTGTTAAAGTTTTAATTATGAATTTTCGAACACTTTTCTGAGCCTGTGTGCTTCTTGCAAATACTTCTGAACTCGAGTACGTGTGTTTAAGCGTGTACTCTAGATACGTCCATAACTTTGTCAGTCACATTCTCGATAAGCGGATATATTGCAGTCTATGTATATCTAGCCAGTGCTTGAAACAAGTTGTCATTCTGCGTTTCAGGATGCTTATTGATAGTCTTACAATGGATGATTTGCACGGAGTTACCCGTTCGTACTAAAAATATTACCGAATCTGCGTTGCTATTTAGAGGCCAATAGTCGAGCAAATAGAAAAAAGCGTTTCTTGTTTTGATGAGTGAATTATAATTAAATAAAAGGAGCTGTCAATTTTGAAATGCTGTAACTTGAGGTAACAAACAGTAGAGAGTGAAAATTTGCTTCCTATTAATGATATATTGATGAGAAAACAATATTTAACAATTTTGAATGGCAATTTAATGTAAAGTGCAATTAACAAGTATACAAAGAATTTTTTTCACATTGAATCAGATGTATGAAGACAAAATTATGTAATTGAATGAGAGTCAAGGAGAAGACAATTTGATGAGAAAAAAATATTTAACAATTTTGAAAGTCAATTTAATGTAAAGTGCAATTAACAAGTATACAAAGAATTTTTTCACATAAAATCAGATGTATGAATGAAAAATTATGAAAAATTATCTAATTGAATGAGAATTACGACGAAGACAATCTATTTTTGTGAATTAAATGATTATCTTCATGACTCTCATAGATCTAACATAGATCAAAAACAATTTTGAAATCCAATTTAATGTAAAGTGCAATTAACAAATATAAAAAGAATTATTTTCAAATAGAATCAGATATATGAATGAAAAATTACGAAAAATTGTCTAATTGAATGAGAGTGACGACGAAGACAATCTATTTTTGTGAATTAAATGATTATCTTCATGACTCTCATAGATCTAGGTTTCCTATTGCTAATAAGCATTGATCTTTGTTAGATAGACATGAAGACTCGTAAAATTACTTTCTCCATTCTCAAAAAATCTAAACTAAAAAAAGAACTTCATTGTGCTATTTCTTCTCACCATTCTAGAGCAAATAAATCTGTATCTAAGGTTTCAAATGCTTAAAACAGAAGGAATCAAACAAGTTTAGCGACTGTTCGTCCGTTTATTAGCGTCGTTTATTTGAAAGCCAATTTAATACAAAGTGCAATTAACAAGTATACAAAGAATTTTTTTCACATAGAATCAGATGTATGAAGAAAAAGTTATCTAATTGAGAGTCAAGGAGAAGACATAGAAGAAGAATATCAACATGGATAGACCCAGACCTAACCCAGACCTAACCCAGACCTAACCCACAAAGACATAGAAGAAGAATATCAACATGGATAGACCCATTCGTGTCGAATCAGATGTATGAAGAAAAAGTTATCTAATTGAGAGTCAAGGAGAAGACATAGAAGAAGAAATTATATAATTGAGAGTCAAGGAGAAGACATAGAAGAAGAATATCAACATGGATAGACCCATTCGTGTCGAATCAGATGTATGAAGAAAAAGTTATCTAATTGAGAGTCAAGGAGAAGACATAGAAGAAGAAATTATCTAATTGAGAGTCAAAGAGAAGACATAGAAGAAGAATATCAACATGGATAGACCCAGACCTAACCCAGACCTAACCCACAAAGACATAGAAGAAGAATATCAACATGGATAGACCCATTCGTGTCGAATCAGATGTATGAAGAAAAAGTTATCTAATTGAGAGTCAAGGAGAAGACATAGAAGAAGAAATGATCTAATTGAGAGTCAAGGAGAAGACATAGAAGAAGAATATCAACATGGATAGACCCATTCGTGTCGAATCAGATGTATGAAGAAAGAATTATCTAATTGAGAGTCAAGGAGAAGACATAGAAGAAGAATATCAACATGGATAGACCCAGACCTAACCCAGACCTAACCCAGACCTAACCCACAAAGACATAGAAGAAGAATATCAACATGGATAGACCCATTCGTGTCGAATCAGATGTATGAAGAAGAAATTATCTAATTGAGAGTCAAGGAGAAGACATAGAAGAAGAAATTATCTAATTGAGAGTCAAGGAGAAGACATAGAAGAAGAATATCAACATGGATAGACCCATTCGTGTCGAATCAGATGTATGAAGAAAAAGTTATCTAATTGAGAGTCAAGGAGAAGACATAGAAGAAGAATATCAACATGGATAGACCCAGACCTAACCCAGACCTAACCCAGACCTAACCCACAAAGACATAGAAGAAGAATATCAACATGGATAGACCCAGACCTAACCCAGACCTAACCCACAAAGACATAGAAGAAGAATATCAACATGGATAGACCCAGACCTAACCCAGACCTAACCCACAAAGACATAGAAGAAGAATATCAACATGGATAGACCCATTCGTGTCGAATCAGATGTACGAAGAAAAAGTTATCTAATAGAAGAAGAATATCAACATGGATAGACCCAGACCTAACCCAGACCTAACCCACAAAGACATAGAAGAAGAATATCAACATGGATAGACCCAGACCTAACCCAGACCTAACCCACAAAGACATAGAAGAAGAATATCAACATGGATAGACCCATTCGTGACGAATCAGATGTATGAAGAAAGAATTATCTAATGGAGAGTCAAGGAGAAGACATTGTAAGGAGTGTATGTGTGTGGTTCGGAGAACCGTTATCGTTGGCGTCGATAGAAGTCTATCTATTTAGTCTAAGCTAGAGTAGGTATCGAGTGAGGTGTTTAGGTTTAACCTGAAATACGTTTTAGGGGCTGCGTCTCGAACGTGCGTTTTGTTTAGATCATTACTATAAAATAGGAATAAGAAAGTATCGACTTTGACTGTAGGAACGTCACTCTGTATCGAACGTTAGTCGAAAGCAGTCACAGTTTTACGTTTATGATCTTTTACGTTTACGTTTCATGTCTTTCTTTTATGTTCTTTATGTTAAATAGTTAGTAAATTGTAAGAAATCAGGATAAATGAGTGTGGGCGTTTTCAAAATAAAACTTGATTCTTTATTTGCTCCGTGCAATGCGATGGTCGCTACAAGAATGAATGAAGTTCTTCTAGCCTGAGGCGGGTGCCTTCGTCAGTGTGACCGTTTGTTTCTTTTACGACACCCCTGCTCTCAAGGAACTTTTCTTTGAGAGGGGTCGTGCGTTGACGAAACGCATGTGCCCCGTCTTAGCCACTCGCTTCCTCCGATTTCCTAACAAAATATTAAATAATATAGTTATATCGTTACGTTTAGTGTTCACGTATTTGAATCCGTCTACACGCCTCTCTTGACCATCCTCGACAATCCTTACAACATAGAAGAAGAATATCAACATGGATAGACCCAAACCCATTCGCGAGCAACTTTTATCAACGACTATAGCAAAGATCTTCTGTGAATGATGCTTTATTATCAAGAAAACCGAGGAAAAGAAACGTTTGCTTGAGCAATGTCTCCCCTGAAACCACGAATCGCGTACCTCAAAGGTTCACCGCGAACTCCTCGAACTCCGTTGAGCAGAATTAGCCGCAAGAAGATGCCACGTAACTGAAAATAGCATTCTGAGAAGTTTGTCCGGTTATGCGCCAAGTGTCGAATGGAAGCTGGGAAACGTGGCCAACCCCCCTGGGCGGGGGGTGAGACTGGCTCGATGGAACGCCGAGAGCGCCATCGGTCGCGTTAATCCACTTTGTTAGCTCTAACGAGGGGCGCGGTTTATACTCTCAGCTTTTATCGAATCGCCCAAGCACCGGCAATGAGCCCCCTTCACGTTCGCCAACCACTTTACGATTATCTAGTTATTTTCCGGATTCACAGTCCATCCGTTACTATGGCCGCGTGAGTTTTAAAAAGTACCAGAAGACTATCATTCCACTGATCCACGATGCAAAAGTTTCTTTTTAACCCATTAACCTCCAAATTACCTTTCTTTTCAAATTTCAAAATTTCACTTATTTTTTAATTTAAATTTAAATTTTTAACCATAAGACTATTATTGCACCGAGTCACAATTTCTGTATTTTTCTGGTGTCCATTACAAGAGCTTCATCAAGTCATTGTAAATATTTAAAAGTAGATATCTTTTCCTTTTGAATTCTAAGTTATGATAAGATTTTAAAAACATTTATTTCTGGTTCTAAACAACTATTTGGAAATTTTCTTTTTTAAATGAATTTTTAAAACACAATTTTCCAATGCTATCTTTTCTTTGAAATTAAACTTTGCTATTTTGCTACGGACGATAACAGGAAACCTACCGAATAAACATCTTTTCGATTCTTTCGATTTAGTCTCAACCTTGAGCAATCACCTACTGTTTAAACACACGTTCACTTTATAATAAATTTAAATTTGCAATTTAATAGTTTATCTATAGCTTGATAATATATAATTATCTATGATTTCATCGAATAAATAAATTATCTATTAATGCCTCATTTTCTTCGGTCTTCTTTTGGAATACAAAAAGATTTAAATTTATTTATAGTTTTCGTATTGTTCCATTGAAAACATTCTAAATATTATTATTAATAATAAATCTTTTGTCTTCTTTAATACGGTAAAAAAATCAATTTTTCTAATAATAATAATAACTATATTTATTTGTATATTACAAATTTGTTTAATAATGTAGTTAATCAGTAAATTAGTTAGTATAAAAATAAACTCTATTATTAAAAATTTGTCTAATAGGAGTATATGAAAGATCTCTTAGGTTACACTGAAATAAATTAATTCATGCTATGAAAGCTTTGTTATTTCATATGTAACACGAGTATGTCTACATTATTCTGATAAACCAAGGAAATAGTAGAACTATATGTATAACTTAATTTCGAAAATTCCATATTTTTTGAATTCACTATTCATCATATTTTGCATTTATGTTAAATTTCATAATAAATTTACAATTTAATTTCTACATATATAGTGCATACATTTTGATAACGCCAAGTACCAGTATCCTATTTACAGCTATATAAAACTTGTAACCAATACGAGTTTTTGCTAAAAATACATAAACAAAGTTTACAACAATCTTGAATAATCATTCCTCAATAGGAATAACACATTAGAAGATAAAAAAAGTGACGATATGGAGTTTTTATGATCGAGTATATAATTCGAGACAAAGTAAGAAAATTTATGCAATGTTTATAATTTTGTTATTAAAAAAATATTGGTAATATAATACAAGACTAATTATAATTTAGTTTAATACACCCTAAAATATATGTGGTAAATTTTTCATTCAATTTGAACCAATTTTAAGGGTTGAAAAAAAATAAAATACTCAGTGTCCTATAAATAGGGCACTGGCTTATAATGGGTTAATATTCAATTCTATGCATATTTGCAATCCGGTATGAAAATAACAACGAGCAAAATTTTGTGTCTATTTCAACTAGATATGTACAATAGGGTGGTCCTTAGCTACAGGGGTAAAAATCTTTTCTTTATTTTATTCTTGACGCACCCCCATAAATTATGACACTTGAAGTAATCATTTATGCAAAAATTTATTTTCTCTTTAAATGTCATAATTCAACAGGGCAAGATCGAACAAAATCGGAAGTCGAAAAATAAGGACCACCCTAATATACAGTCAGGATAGTATACGAACGCTTGTTATTAAAACTTTAACACCTCCATTGCTAAATCAAAACTGTATAATATTCTGCAAGACTAAAATCTTGATTTTAGAATATTGCATACGACATAACCTAAAATTTGTTTCGGTATTTATTTTTTGTAACCTTGATAAAATTCACAAATCCTATTCAAATTTATTTCCCTCAACGTCTCGTCTTGAGAATTAATTTTTCTAGCTCCATAGTGGTAAATTCTGTCACCCATATATGGCTGACGTGACAGTCAAAGTGTTAAACGAAAAGAATATCAATTATTCGATTTAATTATTCGGACACTAACGGTATTATTATATAGTTACTTCGTATTCATCCACTATAATGATGATTCATTATAAATGAACAGAAACACTTGTTTCTTATGAATTCTTTCCCATTTATTTTTATCAGATGTTTGTTACAACTGTGTTACTCCTATTTACGAAGTAGTCTTTTTTGTTTTGTTTGTTTAATATTAACGAGCAAGTAATACCTAATTACAAAATCGATAGAGAGATATAATATAAACAATATACAATAATATCAACAATACTCGGTGTAACCAAACTTCAGTGGTCAGACGAGAACCGGTCTCATTCATTACACTACTGTGTTACTTCTATTTACAAAGTACTTTTTTTGTTTTTAATTTATTCAAACACAAATCCTTAAATATCTCAATGTATGACAAAATGAATTTGTACCAGTTTCAAAAACGATTCAATTCATTAGAAACAAGTTTTTTCCATTTATAGTGAATTATTATAGTGTACGAACATGACTAAGAGTAACTGTACTTCAAATTGTGTTATTCAATTTTCTGGTTCGTGATGGATCGAAATTCTAGTTTTCAAATACGTGAAATTAGTTACTCTGTTTCTTATTGTTTTGTAAATAATAAATTATAAACCCAATTTTGATGATGACAGAGTATTGAGATATATAACATTACACAACGAAGTTACAAAATAAATAGCCAAAAATGTAAACTAGAATTTTGGAATAAATTTTAGAAATTAATTCGAGAAAAGGGTTGCAATTATTTTATACTTGATCCAAAAAATCCAAGAAAGAGTATTCAGACACATAACATTACACAACGAAATTATCAAACAAACTAATAGCCAAAAATGCTTCTCATATGAATCTTTAAAATGTTATAACTCCTGAACGGATTGGAGGATTTTAATTCCTCAAAATGCAAACAACGCGTATTTTAGTGGAGAATAAGTAGAAATTCTAACAATATTGAAAAAGTTGTTTCTTGACCCCGTAAAAAGAGAAAAAATTCCATAAAAATGGCCCAATTTTCAAGCGGCCATAACTCCTACAATAGTAAAGATATCTCATTGAAATTTTTTTCCGAAGCAGAGCCCATGGGTACCTACAAAAAAGTATTAGACAACTTTTATATAGGGCGTCAAACAAAATTATTAAAAATCAAGAACGAATTTTTAAGAAAAATCGATGGGGTAAATTTCGGCGAAATTGAAAAGTTACAAATGATTTTGGAAAAATTATTTCCAGTGCCAGGGGTCTATTTCAATCATTTTTATTCATTACACATACCCCCGAAATCCTACACATTTTCGAGAAAAAAATTCAGGGATATGGAGAAATTTTTCGACAAAATTAAAAAATTTCACACAACGAAGTTACCAAACTAATAGCCAAAAATGTAAACTAGAATTTTGGAATAAATTTTAGAAATTACTTCGAAGAAAGGGTTGCAATTATTTTATACTTGATGCAAAAATTCTGTTCGAGTCTCGCAACTATATTATCATTTCTACAAATATCGTAACGCGATGTAACTTTGTTTAACGTTCTATAATATGCGATATGTGCATGTATTATCTAATTATTCCCAACTGCGTTACTAATGGCTAGTTATACAATCGATGCTCCAAACATAATTCTCCTGAATTGCAAAACCGACCGACAGGAAACCGCAATCTACGAATTGAACGTGTTTCGAGCCTCGCTGCCAACTACCTCTGAGCAAACTTCCATGCACATTTTGTCAACGTTGTTGAAACATCCTCGCCGTTTCGAAATACAATTTCCATGGAATAAAACGACGATACATTATTATTTTCCTGAAATATGAATCAAAACTGTCAGAATCAGATGTCAAAATTATTTATGATCGCAAGATGGAATATTTTAGAAATATTGTGATATTTAAAATTCTGTATTCAAGAGTTTACTAAAAGTATGCGTTAAAAGTATTTATTGCCCAAATAAAAAATAAAAATATTCAGGTAATAGACGAAACAAGTATTTCTGTTTATAATAGTTTAATCGGTATAAAATTAAATGTAAATTGTAACTTGATTTTGACATAAAATTTGAAACAATCCAATAGATTTTATATGTACAGAAACCAAAATTTACTAAAAATTTTGTCTCACTAATTTGAAGAATCGTTAAATAATTGTGATGAGACTAAATAATAGTAAATTTGTCAAAATAATTAGTGAAATCATATTCCATATTCGATACAAGGTTTTGAAACAAATAATATTTTTGTGTTTTTATTTTTTACATTTTGTATTTGTATATTCATGCATAATTGTTACAAAAATCGATTCGAGTTCCTTCGACCTCAACATCTAGCCATTGAAGAGTGGTTTTCATGTTTTCTTAAAACCTCAAATGAAATGAACTTCCGAGCACAGTATTCTACAGCTTCATAATCGTAAAATATAAAAACTTCGTGTCAAAAGTGCTTTTTACACCATCGTAAAGAGAGTCTGTGTTCTTAGCAGAGCGTTGCAGCTTCTCGTCTCTGTCCACAAAAAGAGAGAGAATACTTTGAAGGAAATGTTTATTCAAGCCGTTAAAAGCAACGAGCAACGAGCCTCGTCGCCATTGAACAAAAACAATTTGCAACACTTTGAGATTTACTTAACACTAGATTGCCCAAGGAAGTCATTTTGTCTGCTTTTTAATTTCAATTAGAAAAACAATTATGTATATAATGACACAATTTCTTAGAATTTTGTGACTTTTTGCACAACATATAAATGCGTTTATTAATAATTGTAGTTACCTCCCCACTCCTTCATTTCCGGTATATATATACATATGTGTTATACCTATATCGCCCAAAAGAAGTCATTTTGACTGCTTGGGAAATTTTAAATAATCAAATGACTCTTATTATTGAATTGAGTAAATTTCTTATATGACCAGTTCGACTATGTATTGAAATAACAGTTTTCATTTTTTCGATTACCAACACATGATAACATACAAGTACATGATAAATTGTCGATTTGGGCTTACACCTAACCCAGACCTAACCCAGACCTAACCCAGACCTAACCCAGACCTAACCCAGACCTAACCCAGACCCTAGATCTGGGTTAGGTCTGGGTTAGGTCTGGGTTAGGTCTACAAATCTCAAGGGCACCGCAATAAGGGACCTTAAGTTCTCGGCGGAATTTATCCGGGTGGCTGCAACTGAGTTGCAGAAGCGGATAATGGTTGCATCCACCCATAGGGCCCAGGAGCAGCAGCTCGAAGCGGAGCTGCAGGAGGCCCGACGAGGCTGGCTGCTTTCAGGGGTCGGGGAACGAAGAGTCTCCCAGAACCCGTGGGAACGCGAAACGATGGCCCCTCTCGTTTCTACCGGCCTCATAGCGGAGGCCGCCCCCAGCGCGGATCCGGGACAGGAGGTCTCTGTGCCCACGACAAGTGGTGGGAAGGAGCGAAGTGCTGGTGGGTGTGGAAGTGGGGGTTGGAGCTCGTCCTCCTTTGTCATGTCTGCCTCCCGCCTCGGGTGGTGTGGAGGCCCTTGTGAGAGCATAGAGTCGGCGTTGGAGGGGCGGTTCCGGGCGCTGCGAGAGGAGATGGATTCGCTCCCTCGCACGCCCAGCCGTTCCATCTGCTGCTGTGGCGCGGCCGCGGGTTAGGAGGCCAAAGGACCTGGCGGGCACGTCGACAGCCGCGCTCCGAGCAGGGCAGGAGACGACGGCGCAACCACGGTTGGAAGGGAGAATGACGGCCGCCAACAGGAGGACGAGGAAGAAAAGGGAGCAGAGGGCCCGGCGGAAACTAAGGCTGGCGGCCCACCCACCTGCTTCGTCCTCCTCCGTTGCTGGTGCGGGGGGGAAGGGGGCACGGGGCGGTTCCCAGTCTGGGGCAATCATCCCCCCTCCATCTGCCACGCTATCCTCGCCGGCGGCTACAGTTCCGACGAGGAGGGAGGCCGGGCAATCGTGGGCACAGGTGGTGAGGCGTGGACGGGCCGGTCAAAAGCCCGTGCAGCCCGCTGGGAAAGCCGCCCAGGCCCGGCCGGCACCCATCCAGGCCTCCCTCCCTGTGAGGCAGCCAGGCATTAGTGGTCCCCCTCCCCAAACTGAGCGGCGAGCAAGAGTGGTTCCGGTGGCTGGCCGTCCGCCAAAAACGGCGGCGGTGGCTATCGATGCCGAAGATGGCTCGCCTGCCACCTTGGCCGAGGCGATGTCGAGGGCGCGGGCGAGTGTCAAGCTCGCGGACCTTGGCATTGCTGAGGTCAAGATGAAACGGGCAATTACGGGGGGGCTGTTGCTCGAGATCCCTGGGCCTGAGGGGCACGCCAAGGCGGATGCCTTAGCCGCTAAGATGGAGGAGGCCCTGACCGGGATGGCGGTCAGTGTGGCCCCGATGAAGCGACCGAGCTGCGGGTGAGCGGCCTAGATGATGCCGTCACCCCGGCAGAAGTCCGCGCCATAGCGGCCTTAGGTGAGTGCCCAGAGGAAGGGGTCCAGATCGGCGATATACGCCGGACTCCCACATCTCTGGGCACTATCTGCTAGGTGCCCCAGCCCGGCCGCCGTCAATTTGGGGGCGCCCGGGAGGGTTAAGGTGGGATGGACCTCCGCGAGGGTGGAGGTCCTTGCGCCGCGACCCCTGCAGTGCTACCGCTGCCTTGAGACGGGTCACGTCAGGCAGCGGTGCACGGCGACGACGGTGGATCAGGTGGCCGCTGCTACAACTGCGGCTCCTCCGACCACCGCGCCAAGCAGTGTAGCGCGGCGTCACCGGCATGTCCACTGTGCGTGGATATACCGGGGAGACCCACGGGGCACCGACTGCGTGGACAGGGTGTGCCCCCAGCCAGACAATGCCGTGTAGGGCGGGCCAAGGGCAGAGAGCACCCGTCAGTAAGGTGGGAGGGGACGATAAGGCCCGTCCCGGCTACCACAGCGAAGGAGGTGGGGCTGGGGGCTGTGGCCCCAGCAAACAAGCAGGCGGAGTCCACTGTGGTCCTCCCGTCTATGGAGGTGGATGAAGCTGCCGGGGGGGATGGGCCTCTCCCGGCGGCGGAGTCGAAGGGGGAGGTCACCTCGGCAGAGGGTAATGGCCTGGAGGAGGTCGTGAAAGCCTAGAGTTCACACTCCTCCAGGCCAATTTGGGCGAGCTCGCAGGGCACAGGACATGTTTATCCACACCCTGCGGGCCCAAAGGGTAGGCCTGGCCATCGCCGCCGAGCCGTATATGGTTCCCGACCAGCCCAATTGGGTCGGGTGCCTGTGCGGTTTGGTGGCGATGGCCCGCGTGGCGCCAGACTCCCCTCCTGTTACCATCCTGCATCGGGGAGGGTTTCTGGTGGTCCAATGGGGACCATCGCGGTTGTGGGCTGTTATGTGTCGCCCAACTGTGACCTGGCCACGCATATGTGGAGTACCTGGACAGGGTGGGCGATTGTATTAGAGGATGCCGACCCCTGTCCGGTACTGGTCCTGGGGGACTTTAATGCCCATGCGGCTGCATGGGGCAGCCCCAGGACCAACCGCCGTGGCGAGGCGCTACTAGGTTGGGCGGCGGGCACGACCTCCGGCTTGTGAATCGGGGCTCCGAAGATACGTTCGTGGGGCCGCAGGGAACGTCCATCATCGATTTGACGTGGGCAACCCCTGCGGCCCTGCGACTCGTGTCGGGGTGGCGAGTGGCCGTAGAGGTGGCCACACTCATATTACCATGTCGGTGAGAGCCACCCCGGCGCGTAGGGAGCCCCTGGGCCAGGGATCAGTAGCGAATGTGCAGCCCCCGCGATGGTCCCTGAAGAGGGTGGAGTGGGCGATGGCGAGGCAGCCGCGACGGTGGCAGCCTGGTCTGAACCAGAGCATGGACCCGTCGACGACGTTGAGAGGAGGCCGAGTGGTTCCGGGGCAAGTGCAAGGAGGTGTGTGATGCCTCCATGCCCCGGGCCAGGCCTCCCAGGAGCAAGGGCGCGGCGTATTGGTGGTCGCCGCACATCGAGCAGTGCAACGCTCGGTGTGCCCGCGCCCGCCGAATATACACCCGCGCCCGAAGATCACGACGTCGACGCCCGACCGCGGAGCAGATGGCGCGCATTTACGAGGAGTTCGCCATAGAGCGGCGGACCCTCCAGCGCGCCATCCGAGACGCTAAGGCACGGGCATGGGGAGCTGAATAGGGATCCGTGGGGGCGTCCGTACAAGCTTGTAATGGACAAGCTTCGTCCATGGGCGCCCCCTCTGACGGAGTCCCTCGACCTCCACTTTCTAGAGGAGGTGGTGTCAACCTTGTTCCCGGGTGCTAACCGGGACGGGGTACCACCTCCTCGAGAACCCTGGGACCCTACCATCTGGTCCCAGGAACTGGAGGTCACACCCGAGGAGATGGGCCGGGCCGTGCGTCGAATGAGGGCTCGGAGTGTTGCTCCGGGTCCCGACGGCGTGCCCGGCCAGGTGTTGGTCTGTGTCCTTGGCGTCTTGAGCCCGCGGTTCGGGAGGCTGCTCAGTGGTTGCCTCCGCCGAGGGGTATTTCCCTCGCCCTGGAAGGCGGCGCGGCTGGTCCTTCTCCAGAAGGCGGGAAGGCCCGCAGGTATGCCCTCCGCGTACCGGCCGGTGTGTTTGTTGGATGAGGCGGGCAAGTTCTTTGAACGCATTGTGGCTGCCCGCCTCACCAACCACCTGTCCACGGTGGGACCCGACTTGGCCCCCTGCCAATTCGGCTTCAGAGAGGGACGGTCCACGCTTGATGCCATCGAGTTGGTCCGTTCCCTCTCTCAGGGGGCCACCTCCCAGCGTAGGGTGGTTCTGGCGATATCTCTCGATATCGTCAATGCTTTCAACACCCTGCCCTGGGAGGCGATCATGGGGGCACTAGAATACCATCGTGTGCCCCCATACCTGAGGAGGATCGTCGGGTCCTACCTTAGCGACAGGTGGATCAGTTGCACCGGCCGGGATGGAACAGTCATGCGGAGAGGGGTCGTACGCGGTGTTCCGCAGGGGTCGGTTCTAGGACCCCTGCTATGGAACATCGGGTACGACTCGGTACTGCGGGCGCCTCTGCCCGCTGACGTTGCGCTGGCGTGTTATGCCGATGACACGCTGGTGCTCGTCAGCGGGACAGACTGGAGAGGGACAGCCCGTGCCGCGGAGGTAGCGGTGGCTACCGTCGTCGCCGAAATCCGCAGGCTGGGTCTAGATGTGGCACCCCAGAAAACGGAGGTCATGTTCTTTCAAAGACTTGCCACCGGCCGGCCTGCGGATCCGAGTTGGGACAGCCTACGTCGAGGTGAAGGCCCAGATGAAGTATCTGGGCCTGATCCTCGACAGCCGGTGGCGCTTCGTCGACCATTTCGACCGCTTGGCACCCCGGGTGGATCAGGCGGCTGCTGCACTAGGCCGTCTTCTCCCGAATATCGGGGGGCCCGATGTTGGAGTCCGCCGCCTCTACGTGGAGGTGGTGCGGTCAATTGCCCTCTACGGGGCCCCAGTATGGGCCCTAGACCTGGATGCCAGCCGGCGCAGTACGGAGATGCTGCGCCGCGTCAACCGTCGGCTGGCCATCCGGTGATTAGAGGGTACCGCACCATCTCCCACGAGGCGGCGACTACCTGGCGTGTCTTCCGCCCCTGAGCTCCTCGCTTGGAGAAACCGGCAAGTGTACCGTCACTCCAGGGAGCTCCAGGAGGCTGGGAGACCGCCAGAGGAAAGGAGGCAAGCGGTCGAGGAGACGAGGCGCCATGCCCAACGGACCGTTGTATTTATGTGGTTCCAGCAAATGATTCCGGCTGGAGCCACGCAACGGTCCGTTGGTGCAGTCCCGCCACATTGGCAAGAGTGGCAGAATATACCGGGTAGGCTGTCCTACAGGATGACACAGGTACTCACCGGGCATGGTTGCTTTGGTGAGTACCTGTGTCGAATCGGGAAAGAGGCGACGGCGGTGTGCCACCATTGTGGAGGACCCCAGGACACGGCGCAGCACACGCTGGAAGTCTGCCCAGCGTGGGTAGATGAGCGCCGTGTTCTGGAGCAGGAAGTAGGGAGAAATCTCTCGCTGGCTACCATAGTGGGAAAGATGGTGGCCAGCGAGAAAACCTGGCAAGTGGTGGCCTCCTTCTGTGTAGTTGTTATGTCACAGAAGGAGGCCGCCGAGCAGGAAGCGCGAGCGGACCGCGCATCCCGCTGGTAGAGGAGGGCTCGGAGAGGGGCCAGAGCGAGGCATTCTTCGCCTCCTGGCCCCCTCCGACGCCCGTGAGGTCTAGTGGGACCTCCAGAAGTGGGGCGGCCCCCCCGCACACTCCAACGACCACCACCTCGGGGGGCAGGAGATTGGCAGGCCGCCCCGGGGGGTTGCAGGTGCGCGGGGCACGGGGCCCGAGCACCGGAAGGCAGCTTGGGCTGCGGGCGTCGGGTGACCTGGCGTCCGTGGCGGAGAGAAAATCAGGGAAGGACACGTAGTCCTTCCCGGGATGAGCCTCGTCAGGTAAGGCGAGGCGGGGACTCTGTGATGTCTCACTAGAGTTCCCGGTCCTCGCCGCAGCGCCGGAGGACGGTCACCGTGGGGTTTTAGCCGGTAAGAGTCGGCACTACCCTCGAGGCCCCTACTTAGGGCCTGGGGTGTCCATGAGGATTTCCCCACGCACAAAAAAAAAAAAAAAAGGTCTGGATTAGATCTGAGTTAGATCTGAGTTAGGTCTGGGTTAGGTCTGAGGTCTGGATTAGATCTGAGTTAGCTCTGGGTTAGGTCTGGATTAGATCTGAATTAGATCTGGGTTAGGTCTGGTTTAGGTCTGGGTTAGGTCTGGGTTAGGTCTGGTTTAGGTCTGGGTTAGGTCTGGGTTAGGTCTGGATTAGTTAATAATCCAAATTATCTTAACCCTTTGCACTCCTATGTCGAGTGTGATTCGACATCAATTTTGATCTCAGGAGCACCTTCGTCAAGTCACACTCGACATTCTTTCAAGTCCAAACCAAGCAGATATCATACACTTGGAAATTACAAAATACAACAATAGTGTAAATAAAACACTTATTTTAACAGGTAAATTTCAAATAAAACACTTAAAAGCATTGGTCGTCAAGTCCCATTCGACATTTTTTCGAGTCCAAACCAAATCATACACTTGGAAATTACAAAATACAACAACAGTGTAAATAGGACCTAACTCAGACCTAACCCAGACCTAACCCAGATCTAATCCAGACCTAACCCAGACCTAACCCAGATCTAATCCAGACCTAACCCAGACCTAACTCAGATCTAATCCAGACCTAACCCAGACCTAACCGAGACATAACCCAGACCTAACCCAGACCTAACCCAGACCCTAGATCTGGGTTAGGTCTGGGTTAGGTCTGGATTAGATCTGAGTTAGATCTGAGTTAGGTCTGGGTTAGGTCTGGATTAGATCTGAGTTAGCTCTGGGTTAGGTCTGGATTAGATCTGAATTATATCTGGGTTAGGTCTGGTTTAGGTCTGGGTTAGGTCTGGGTTAGGTCTGGGTTAGGTCTGGGTTAGGTCTGGATTAGTTAATAATCCAAATTATCTTAACCCTTTGCACTCCTATGTCGAGTGTGATTCGACATCAATTTTGATCTCAGGAGCCACTTCGTCAAGTCACACTCGACATTCTTTCAAGTCCAAACCAAACAGATATCATACACTTGGAAATTACAAAATACAACAACAGTGTAAATAAAACACTTATTTTAACAGGTAAATTTCAAATAAAACACTTAAAGCATTGTTCGTCAAGTCCCATCTGACATTTTTTCGAGTCCAAACCAAATCATACACTTTGAAATTACAAAATACAACAACAGTGTAAATGAGACCTAACCCAGACCTAACCCAGACCTAACCCAGATCTAATCCAGACCTAACCCAGATCTAATCCAGATGTAATCCAGACCTAACCCAGACCTAACCCAGACCTAACCCAGACCTAACCCAGACCTAACCCAGACCTAACCCAGACCTAACCTAGACATAACCCAGACCTAACCCAGACCTAACCCAGACTTAATTCAGACTTATTCCAGACCTAACCCAGACCTAACCCAGACCTAACCCAGACCTAACCCAGACCTAACCCAGACCTAACCCAGACCTAACCCAGACCTAACCCAGACCTAACCCAGACCTAACTCAGATCTAATCCGGACCTAACCCAGACCTAACCCAGACCTAACTCAGACCTAACCCAGACATAACCCAGACCTAACCCAGACCTATTGATAAATTGCAGTTTCTCAATAAGCTAAAGTAGTACTTGTTATTCGAATCTTTATGCAGTGATACTTGTTCTAACAAGTTGTTTATTTTATTTCTGCGCCTAAATTCATAATATTATAACATAATATTAAAAATCAATTTTAAACAAATTTCTTTACACATTAGTTAATCTTTCACAATGCAGTCATTTTGACTGCTTTTGGGCAATATAGGTATATACTAAGTTTCAGTCTTTCTAGTGTTAATTACCTAAATTTCGCGGAGAAAATCGTAGTCAGCCATCGTAAAAGTTGCAAGAAACTAAAAATAAAATGGAAAACGTTCGATTAGGTCGTTAATGTTAACTTATGATATTACTTGGTCCTTTAGTTTATTTCCGAGTTATTTATGATGGCGCAAAGTTCTGTTTAAGGGACTACCGGGTCGAACTGGCCGTATAAAAATCACTATGTAGTCTTTAACGGTCGTAAAACGGGCGAGGATTTTATTTAAAAAATGCCTTTCATGCGATCGTAAAACTTGGTGATATCCATAGCAGGGCGTTATCGCCGTACGCCCAGTACGTTGCTCGTAAACGACCGTCAAATGCTTCAGCCCTCGCAATTGTACGCCAGTGTACGTGAAACGAATACCATCGCGGAAACGCTTCCCTATATGCGTTGCTCCTGTTTCCCATGACGGGCTTTCCGATTGTTTCTACCAACGGAACCGAAACGCTGTTCAAATAGAGACGGAGAGAACGCGACGAGTGTCACCGGTATCGTCGAGATTCGCGTTCTTCTCAGGAAAAATAAATATCAACCTTACCTAGGATACCCTGGTGCATCTATTTTTGTGAATTGATAATAAATTTTGTAAATTATAGTGTTACTTAAATCAAGAACTGCTATTATAATCAAAATGAAGGAAACTTATTTTATACTGTTAGTATAAATGGATCTTAACACTAAAGTTGCCTACCAGCACTTCATGTATACCCATTCCGGTCAAATGAATTCTTTTTCTCTTTTACGAGACAACATACTTCTAATTTTTGTATTATGTGTATAGAACACATTGTGCTTTGATGTATAGTCGTAAGATGTTCTCTTTTATGTTAAAAAATTTCTTAATTTTCATTGGATAGAAGATAAAACGCAATTGAAAACGAATTTTGTTCCAAGTCGATACCGTAGTTAGTTCTAGAGAAAACGATTTAAGAAAAAGTACTGGCTAGTATCCTGTATTTAAATTAATTAAACAATTTATGATCCAATTTTATCGTGCACTAGTCGTACGATCAGTAGGAATTGCTGAAACTTCTTTGAGTATGTAGCGTCAAAGTAAATGTAAAAATAAACATAGAAGACAGCATAAATTATAGTAGTTGGTATAGTCATTGGATAGAGGATGAAATACCCTTTAAAATGAGCGTTTGTACGAGTGGATAGCGTAATTAGTTCCGGAGATATGGCGATTTTAGTTTCAAGAAGCGTTTGTTTACGTTCATTGGGGTCAATGACCTCGCGCGCGTGATATTAGTAAACAGTGCGTAGTAAATGCTTGGAAATACTACGCTCGAAACTAGGTCACGACAGTCGCGACTCACGTGTGACAAAGAGGCACTACGCGACGCGTCAGACGGAGACAGAGATAGTCAAATTAAGAAAAACACTCTTTTACATAAATTACGATATCTCGAAAATAGAAAGTCAATAAAAAAAATTCAATAATTTCAAGAGTCAAAAGAGTTAAAATTCAAGAGTCCTATCTACTAGGTAGATCTATTTTCTCTAACATCTGATCTTGAGAATTAATTCTTCTAGCTTCTCAGTAAACTATATACAATATAACATATATGGGTGACATGAATGTCAATGTGTTAAAGTGAACTTGGGTTAATCCGTCTCTAAAAATGACACGTTTCTAATATTATTATTTTTATTAGTTTAGTAATAATAATTTTATTTATAAATTTATTGAGATGAATTTAAACTAAATTTAAAACCAAACAACATTTGAGAAATTTGAAATTTTTATTCGGTCTTCTTTTGGTATACAAGATGAACACATCCTCAATATTATAATTATAACATATCCTTTGTCTTTTATAATCCAGTAAAAAAAAAAACACATATTACACTGAAATAAACTAGGGACACATGAATGAACCTGAGTTTGTTAGGTTCTATAGTAACGTTAGACTCAAAGCTGTCCATACTTTTCAAACTTTGTTATTTAACACACAACGTGAGCGCGTCTATATTGTCTATATTTCTGATAAACTATGAAAAAGGGAGTGCAGTGATAAGTATAGTTCAATTTTTAAAAAAGTGGTGTTTCTGCCCCGAAGCACTATTACACAGCTCCTTAATAAACAGACCTTTCCTTGTGCTCAAAGGACCATCCAAACTAGTGTTTGAGAAAATACTGATAAAGCCCGTTGCTTCTGATTGAAAGCACGTTGCTCTTCGTGTTAGTTGCACAAGAGTATTTCTACCTTTGCGGAGAGTCGACTCGAGGTTCTAAGGCTCGATCAAACGAATCTAATCCGAAACTTAGTGCTACCCTTAACCTAAGCTAGGCTTCTCCTACCAAGGTGGCCAGAATATACATTGATAAGAAGGTTGGTCATCCAACAATTCCTTGAGTGTGGAAAAAAGGTAGTTTCATTAGATGTGTAAGAAATGGCAACGAGTCAATCTCTATTGAGGCAAGGAAGAGCTCCAAGGATTCCAAGTCTCGTGTGGAGTTTGGAGTTTCCTTAATGACCGTAACGTAATTTGCCAAGTAAAAATATCTCGAAGGCCTAATCCTCAAAAATAGCGGAGAAGTCAGGTCAGTATCCTAAACCCCGCGATGTGAAGGTTCCTTAAGAATCCTTAACAATTTCATTGTAGCAATGTTTCATTTGTAGCCGGCTGCAATGAACAGTGCCGTGTTTGAGGAAGTCGCAATTTTTCACGGACCACATGTAATTTCTGAAGGACCAGGTCTGGCCGGATGCCGGTTTCAGATTTCTCTGGAAACGGTCCCCGGTTAGACCACCCTCGACGGCAATTGATGTAACGCAAACCCTCACGCGTTGACCACCAGGATCAGGACAGTCACTAGGACCGTAAGAACAAGAATGGGTAATAAATTAACCCAGGGATCGTGCAACCTCCTGCAAACCTTGATACGCAGGATGAAACGAATCAGGCTGTGGGCGTTGCACCACCCAAAAATTGTCCAAATTCGGATTGGACAGGACAGGGCCCAATCCGAACATCGAACGCCTCCAAGAAGGCGCTAAGAGGGAGAAATCGGGAGGCTTCCTCTAGGACCGGACTTTGGACAAAAATCAGAATTGCTTGCATTCTCGATAGGATTAGCTCTTTGTTGAGAGCTCTTGCAATGTGTTGCGCGTCGAGAGCTCTTCTTGCACGTCTGTTGATATGCAAGGCGTTAGTTTGTTGCAGTGGACTGTATTTCTGTTGGACGTGGACCCTCTCTCGCTAGTACGGCGGTGTGTGATGTTTCGACGTTTTGTAGTTTTGTGTCACTTGCATGCTAAATCTCGCGCCTCATATCCTAATGTAAGAAGCTAGCTGCATCCAATCAGAACCCTTTTCGTTCAGGATTGGTGCGCTGGTACTTCTTGCATTTCGTGTTCGCGAGGGTGGACCAGGTCGCGAGGTCGCTGGAGCGGGCCCTTTATGGCGGTTATTATGTGATTTAGTTTACATTGACACCAAAACCACTTAGCTAATGACTTGTAGCGTCAATGTAAACGCTGAATTGCCGTTATAAATGGAACACTTGCATGCTAAATCTCGCGCCTTATATCCTAATGTAAGAAGCGAGCTGCATCCAATCAGAACCCACCCACCCTGCTGTCCAGTGTCCAGGTACACCATGCAAGAGAGAGCTCATAAACCCCGCGATGTGAAGGTTCTGTTAGCGGCAATGTATTTTCCAAGAGAATCGAAAGTAAGGACCACCGAAGGACACTCAGTCTACGATAGATTTATGACAGAGTTTTGGGGTGCATGTGGCCTAAAGAGCGAATGAGACTAAACAGACCTGCGTTGGGTCTCCAGCTAGCGCGTGTCGAGGCATTGATTGTTCATGGATAGAGTGAGAGTAGTTAAAAGAGGCAGACGACCTGACGTCGTACTGCTAGAAAAATAAAGACTTTGTCCTGAAGGATCTGGCCACGGAGTGAGGAAGGCGTGGGACTTACCCCAGAACCGTCAAGGGCAAAACTTCTAACAGTTCCTTAAGAATCCTTAACAAGTGGACTTATTACAGAGTTCTAATCAGCAGCAGGAGGTTCGTGGGAGGCAACATCAGTCGCTAATTCAGCGAACAACGAATGTCCAACCGAATGAATCGTGTTTCCTAGGTTCCAGTCGGTGTTCATTGTGGATTTGATTTCGTCCGCGAATCGCGCGACCCGATTCAATTATCCTGAGAGCGGAATAAACGTCCCTGTTAAGACAGATTCGATAGAAGTGAACGCGGTCGCACGCGGGAAACGTTCCCGGCGCACATGCGGCGCTCATTTACATTCGAGTCACCGGTGTTATAGCGGCAATATAGCCGGTATATATTTGTCGGTACACTCGGTCTATGCCATGGACTGTATGGCATGACTAATTATACTTCAGCCCGCGGCAGATCTCGTTGGCTTGGCCCTCAAGAGGCGGGAAGCACCCCATTAAAGCTCGAGCTTCGGCCACCCTCCTCCGCAAGGAAGACCACGGAGACCACCGGCTGGAAGGACGAGGACGCAGAGCAGAAGGTGAGGAGCCAACACGGAAGAGGAACGAGGAGATAGAGGCTGCGGAACATACGTTATTCTTTTTCTTCCTCCGCAACCTACCTGCCTACTCCACCATCTTGATATACGATCTTACAACCTTCGTGTCACCCTTTTATTATATAAAAGATGCTTATTTGATAGTGCTTATGGCTAGGAACTAATTTAAAAGAAACCATTCGAGTTATTTCTACGCTTAATACTACGATTAATAACGACTTGATACGGCAACTTTTGTCAACTTAATCTAGCTGTTCCGGCCGAAACATCCCTTTTTAATGTTTTCTCCCACCACTCAAGCTTCTTTGATCGCGTGTAGGACCAAATATTGTCATGTTGGCCTTCGTCTTGCGTTTCACACCCCCCTGTTCGAGAGAACCATGGGTTTTTCCTACAAGTTGCTTTTCTTTTTATAGTTCTCACTCCACGCAAGTTCCTTACGTTTCCTTTGCTTTATCTCTCGACTCCATCGTCTTTCGTCGAAGATAAGTATACAGGGTGGTTCGACCAGACCTGGGAAAAATTTTAATGGGAGATTCTAGAGGCCAAAATAACACGAAAATCAAGAATACCAATTTGTTGATTGAGGCTTCGTTAAAAAGTTATTAACGTTTAAAGTTCCGCTTGTAGAGCGGCTATCTGCGGACAGCTGCGCATGCGTGGTAGCGATTCTCACTCAGAAAACAATATGGCTGTCGATACGTCACTAACTGAGAGACAAAAATCAAGATATTATACTCATATTATTATCTTGCAATGATTGTATCTACAGGTATCAAACGTTAAATAAACATTGGAATTTAAACGACAGAATAAAGTTACTTTTGGAGTTAAATAAAATCTGACTGACAACTATTTAACAATTAAATTTGAAAACGAACTCGAGTCACGAACAGAACCAGAAATTGAACTGAATTCATCAGATTTCCAAATCTCATTACTAGATCGCGGATCTTTATGCAAATTCATATTTTTATTAATAGAATTAATGAAATGGGTGTTTCGTAGATGATTGTCTCAACCCTTAAATACAATAATTCGTATCTTACTTTAAATATTTCTTATATTGTTGCATATCAAGTGCATTCTGTAGTTTCTTAGGAATTAAAATTCTCCATAAATGCATAAACATCCGCAGTCTACTCATTACAATTGAATTTACAAAACATTGTAAAAGTTGATCGATCGTTACAAAGATGAATGATTATTTCCCAATATGAAAGACACACCGATAAAATTCCATTCGAATTTCTAAAAAAGTTAAAACGTTCAAGAATCGAGTGACCAAAAAAATATCAGACAAATCGTGTTTTTTATCTCTCCGCGCAGTCGCCAATAAATTTCGTAAGTGAGTTTAAGAGAAGTTTAACTTTCCAAAAATCTAATGATTTTATTTCAGAGACAGTAAACAGTAATTTCACGTGAGTAAACAATTACAGGAGTAGGTAGAGCCGATACGTAGACGGTGTAACAAATAAAATCCGACGCGAGGCAGCTCGAATACTGTGTACATCGCGTAAAAGGTGGACGAAAACGGGGCTGGAGACGATCCTCTCCTCGAGGCAGTGCTCCGTTTCCCTCGCAAGACTCGCTCTGTTTCGATCACAGGGAAGCGGGGCATTCCTTGTTGAAGATCTGGCACCGTTGGCGATGCCAGATGCCGTGAAAACCACGGAGACACTCGATGTTTTAGGGTAATGGAAATTCCGGTCCCCTCGCGGCTCCTCGAGAACGAGCAATCTCGAGGATCGTTTCTGGGTAAGCTATATACCGCAACTCCTTGGCCTGTCAAAGTGGCACGTGCGACAGCCTTCTATGTGTGAATGCGCGCGCGCGATTCTGCCCTCTATTCATTCCTCTACAGGGTGGGTCGCGGAACAAATTCATTCGACGTACAATTATTCAACAAAACAGAGCTAACCCCTCAACCACTCTCGTGTCTACGTTGCAAAATTTAATCAAAAATCAAAAATTTAATCAAAGTTTTTTTAACTAAATGACGCTATAATTATTTTCATAATTTACTTAACCCATTGTAACCCATTATAAGCTATTTTTAGGACACTGAGTATTTTGTAATTAGGTATTACTACCTCGTTAATATTAAACAAAACAAAAAAGACTACTTCGTAAATAGGAGTAACACAGTTGTAATAAACATCTGATAAAAATAAATGGGGGAATAATTCATATGAAACAAATAATTTTCCCAGAACGATTTGAAATTTTTTAATTCTGTCGAAAAATTTTTCCACATCCCTGAATTTTTTTCTCGAAAATGTGAAGGATTTCGAAGGTATATGTATTCACCAAAAATGATTCTAATTGACCCTCACAACTGAAAATAATTTTTCCAGAAAGATTTGAAATTTTTTAATTTTGTCGAATTTCTCCATATCCCTGAATTTTTTTCTCGAAAATGTGTAGGATTTCGGGGGTACGTGTAATGAATAAAAATGATTGAAATAGACCCCTGGCACTGCAAATAATTTTTCCAAAATCATTTGTAACTTTTCAATTTCGCCGAAATGTACCCCATCGATTTTTCTTAAAAATTCGTTCTTGATTTTTAATAATTTTGTTTGACGCCCTATATAAAAGTTGTCTAATACTTTTTTGTAGGTGCCCATGGGCTCTGCTTCGGAAAAAAATTTCAGTGAGATATCTTTACTATTGTAGGAGTTATGGCCGCTTGAAAATTGGGCCATTTTTATGGAATTTTTTCTCTTTTTACGGGGTCAAGGAACAACTTTTTCAATATTGTTAGAATTTCTACTTATTCTCCACTAAAATACGCGTTGTTTGCATTTTGAGGAATTAAAATCCTCCAATCCGTTCAGGAGTTATAACATTTTAAAGATTCATATGTCAGAGAAGCATTTTTGGCTATTAGTTTGTTTGATAATTTCGTTATGTAATGTTATGTGTCTGAATACTCTTTCTTGGATTTTTTGGATCAAGTATAAAATAATTGCAACCCTTTTCTCGAATTAATTTCTAAAATTTATTCCAAAATTCTAGTTTACATTTTTGGCTATTTGTTTAGTAACTTCATTCTATAATGTTATATGTTTCAATACTCTTTCGTCATCAAAATTGGGTTTACAATTTATTATTTACAAAACAATAAGAAACAGAGTAACTAATTTCACGTATTTGAAAACTAGAATTTCGATCCATCACGGACCAGAAAATTGAATAACACAATTTGAAGTACAGTTACTCTTAGTCATGTTCGTACACTATAATAATTCGCTAAAAATGGAAAAAAACTTGTTTCTAATGAATTGAATCGTTTTTGAAACTGGTACAAATTCATTTTGTCATACATTGAGATATTTAAGGATTTGTGTTTGAATAAATTAAAAACAAAAAAAGTACTTTGTAAATAGAAGGAACACAGTAGTGTAATGAATGAGACCTGTTCTCGTCTGACCACTGAAGTTTGGTTACACCGAGTATTGTTGATATTATTGTATATTGTTTATATTATATCTCTCTATCGATTTTGTAATTAGGTATTACTTGCTCGTTAATATTAAACAAACAAAACAAAAAAGACTACTTCGTAAATAGGAGTAACACAGTTGTAATAAACATCTGATAAAAATAAATGGGAATGAATTCATAAGAAACAAGTGTTTCTGTTCATTTATAATGAATCATCATTATAGTGGATGAATACGAAGTAACTATATAATAATACCGTTAGTGTCCGAATAATTAAATCGAATAATTGATATTCTTTTCGTTTAACACTTTGACTGTCACGTCAGCCATATATGGGTGACAGAATTTACCACTATGGAGCTAGAAAAATTAATTCTCAAGACGAGACGTTGAGGGAAATAAATTTGAATAGGATTTGTGAATTTTATCAAGGTTACAAAAAATAAATACTGAAACAAATTTTAGGTTATGTAGTATGCAATATTCTAAAATCAAGATTTTAGTCTTGCGGAATATTATACAGTTTTGATTTAGCAATGGACGCGTTAAAGTTTTAATAACAAGCGTTCGTATACTATCCTGACTGTATATTAGGGTGGTCCTTATTTTTCGACTTCCGATTTTGTTCGATCTTGCCCTGTTGAATTATGACATTTAAAGAGAAAATAAATTTTTGCATAAATGATTACTTCAAGTGTCATAATTTATGGGGGTGCGTCAAAAATAAACTAAAGAAAAAATTTTTACCCCTGTAGCTAAGGACCACCCTACTGTACATATATAGTTGAAATAGACACAAAATTTTGCTCGTTGTTATTTTCGTACCGGATTGCAAATATGCATAGAATTGAATATTAACCCATTATAAGCCAGTGCCCTATTTATAGGACACCGAGTATTTTATTTTTTTTCAACCCTTAAAATTGGTTCAAATTGAATGAAAAATTTACCACATATATTTTAGGGTGTATTAAACTAAATTATAATTATTGTTGTATTATATTACCAATATTTTTTTAATAAAAAAATTATAAACATTGCATAAATTTTCTTACTTTGTCTCGAATTATATACTCGATCATAAAAACTCCATATCGTCACTTTTTTATCTCCTAATGTGTTATTCCTATTGAGGAATGATTATTTAAGATTGTTGTAAACTTTGTTTATGTATTTTTAGCAAAAACTCGTATTGGTTACAAGTTTTATGTAGCTGTAAATAGGATACTGGTACTTGGCGTTATCAAAATGTATGCACTATATATGTAGAAATTAAATTGTAAATTTATTATGAAATTTAACATAAATGCAAAATATGATGAATAGTGAATTAAAAAAATATGGAATTTTCGAAATTAAGTTATACATATAGTTCTACTATTTCCTTGGTTTATCAGAATAATGTAGACATACTCGTGTTACATATGAAATAACAAAGCTTTCATAGCATGAATTAATTTATGTCAGTGTAACCTAAGAGATCTTTCATATACTCCTATTAGACAAATTTTTAATAATAGAGTTTATTTTTATACTAACTAATTTACTGATTAACTACATTATTAAACAAATTTGTAATATACAAATAAATATAGTTATTATTATTATTAGAAAAATTGATTTTTTTACCATATTAAAGAAGACAAAAGATTTATTATTAATAATAATATTTAGAATATTTTCAATGGAACAAAACGATAACTATAAATAAATTTAAATCTTTTTGTATTCCAAATGAAGACCGAAGAAAATGAGCCATTAATAGATAATTTATTTATTCGATGAAATCATAGATAATTATATATTATCAAGCTATAGATAAACTATTAAATTGCAAATTTAAATTTATTATAAAGTGAACGTGTGTTTAAACAGTAGGTGATTGCTCAAGGTTGAGACTAAATCAGAAAGAATCGAAAAGATGTTTATTCGGTAGGTTTCCTGTTATCGTCCGTAGCAAAATAGCAAAGTTTAATTTCAAAGAAAAGATAGCATTGGAAAATTGTGTTTTAAAAATTCATTTAAAAAAGAAAATTTCCAAATAGTTGTTTAGAACTGGAAATAAATGTTTTTAAAATCTTATCATAACTTAGTAATGCAAAAAGAAAAAATATCTATTTTTAATATTTACAATGACTTAATGAAGCTCTTGTAATGGATACCAGAAGAATACAAAAATTTTGAATATAGAGAAGATTTAGAAAATTTTCCAGGTTAAAGTTAAAAGTTAAAATTTTATTTTATTTTAACACATTACCGACCGATAGCCTATTAATCGACTTTTTTACCGGCCAACACTTACCGACCGATAGCGTATTAATCAACTTTTTTACCGACCGATAGCCGATTAATCAACCGCTACCGGTCGGTAAAGTGTTAAATATATTGTTGTATTTGTTATTTTCTTAATATTACTGTATTATGTTTTCAATACTGTTTTATTGTTACTAATTTCAACAACTGTTATTAAGAAGAATATTAATGATGTAGTTTCATAAAATAGAATTACAACTTACCTCTTCCGGCATAGGACGAATAATTCATAGATCACTATGTCAAGGAACTCGAAAGTAAGGAATCAGCAGAGCTGTAGAATCAAATTACAGAAATCATATGAAACTACTCGAACAAAAATTAATTAATAAAATGCAAAATAATTTGAAACATCCTAGAGTATAAAAATTTTAAAAATTGTTCAAATTGAACTTTTTCAAAGACTCGAACTCGCTGTAATAATCGATTCAAATGATGAATGTGACTATAAATAACAAAAAAATCAAGGAAATTAAATTCAAATACAGATCGATTATCTGAAACGAACGCTATTTGCAAGAAAGGAAATAAAAATCTAAACTTCGGAGTTAGGATCGAAATCGATGCACCAATACGTACGCTTTAAATGCTTTAAGTATTTATTTAAACAAATCCCAACATTCCAAACATTGATAGTTGTACGTGTGTATGTGTACGTGTGCATGTGTGTGTCCGCGTGTACGTGTTCTTGTTTAATTCTGTATGTAAATGACGCTGAGGACGTCGCTGTTTCGCGCGTTAATTCATCGAGAATCTTAAAACTAATGAGATTCATTCGTAACGAACGTACACGTCGCATAAAATCATCGTTCGCGTGTCAAATGAAACAAAAACTGAGAAAAATGAACGGATAACGCGTCGATGGCGCGAATCGAGGATCCGTCGATGAATTCACGAATTTTCAACGACAAGACTTTTTTTCGAACATTTCACACACGCTCTTTCTCTCTTCCTCTCTTTCTCTCTTTCTCTCTTTTGCTCGTCCGTGGAAAATTCAAGCCATTTTGCCTTGATTCGACGACAAACGTCCCGAGACGATCGACCCAACTTCACTTAGGCGCTAAGACGCACGAATTCTTTTACGATGGCGAGCGTTCCTCGGCTAAACTAAATTTATTAGTTAGGTTTACTTACGGCTGGCCCCTCGCACGGGTTCTTCACTCTCTCGCAACACTCAGACTCCGCACGGATGCTTACAACAACTTTGTTCGCTTTAAACTGCCCATTACCTCCTTCTGTTTATCGATTGCACCGAAACCTCTATTATTCGAACTAATTCTAAGCAATCCAGCTTCTCGAGAAACGAGGATTTTCCTACCTCTGATATCAATTTTTCACCATATTCATAATTTCATAATTTATTGTACAACAATTTAATTATACATATAGGGTGTTCAGACACCCCTGGGAAAAATTTTAATGACAGATTCTGGAGGCCAAAATAAGACGAAAATCAAGAATATCAATTTGTTGATTGAGGCTTTGTTAAAAAGTTATTAACGTTTAAAGTTCCGCTTGTAGAGCGGCGATCTGGGGACAGCTGCGCATGCGTGGTAGCGATTCTCACTCAGAAAACAATATGGCTGTCGATACGTCAGTAATTGAGAGACAAAAATCTATATACTATTCTTTCAATGATTGTATCTACAGGTATCAAACGTTAAATGAAACGAGGATTTTCCTACCTCTGATATCAATTTTCCACCATATTCATAATTTCATAATTTATTGAACAACAATTTAATTATACATACAGGGTGTTCAGACACCCCTGGGAAAAATTTTAATGACAGATTCTAGAGGCCAAAATAAGACGAAAATCAAGAATATCAATTTGTTGATTGAGGCTTCGTTAAAAAGTTATTAACGTTTAAAGTTCCGCTTGTAGAACGGCGATCTGGGGACAGCTGCGCATGCGTGGTAGCGATTCTCACTGAGAAAACAATATGGCTGTCGATACGTCAGTAATTGAGAGACAAAAATCGAGATATTATTCTTGCAATGATTGTATCTACAGGTATCAAACGTTAAATGAAACGAGGATTTTCCTACCTCTGATATCAATTTTTCACCATATTCATAATTTCATAATTTATTGAACAACAATTTAATTATACATACAGAGTGTTTAACCAACCCTGGGAAAAATTTTAATGACAGATTCTAGAGGCCAAAATAAGACGAAAATCAAGAATATCAATTTGTTGATTGAGGCTTCGTTAAAAAGTTATTAACGTTTAAAGTTCCGCTTGTAGAACGGCGATCTGGGGACAGCTGCGCATGCGTGGTAGTGATTCTCACTGAGAAAACAATATGGCTGTCGATGCGTCAGTAATTGAGAGACAAAAATCGAGATATTATTCTTGCAATGATTGTATCTACAGGTATCAAACGTTAAATGAAACGAGGATTTTCCTACCCCTGATATCAATTTTCCACCACATTTGTAACTTCATAATTTATTGTACAACAATTTAATTATACATATAGGGTATTCAGACAGCCCTGGGAAAAATTTTAATGGGAGATTCTAGAGGCCAAAATAAGACGAAAATCAAGAATATCAATTTGTTGATTGAGGCTTCGTTAAAAAGTTATTAACGTTTAAAGTTCCGCTTGTAGAACGGCGATCTGGGGACAGCTGCGCATGCGTGGTAGTGATTCTCACTCAGAAAACAATATGGCTGTCGATACGTCAGTAATTGAGAGACAAAAATCGAGATATTATTCTTGCAATGATTGTATCTACAGGTATCAAACGTTAAATGAAACGAGGATTTTCCTACCTCTGATATCAATTTTCCACCACATTTGGAATTTCATAATTTATTGTACAACAATTTAATTATACATATAGGGTGTTCAGACACCCCTGGGAAAAATTTTAATGACAGATTCTAGAGGCCAAAATAAGACGAAAATCAAGAATATCAATTTGTTGATGGAGGCTTCGTTAAAAAGTTATTAACGTTTAAAGTTCCGCTTGTAGAACGGCGATCTGGGGACAGCTGCGCATGCGTGGTAGTGATTCTCACTCAGAAAACAATATGGCTGTCGATGCGTCAGTAATTGAGAGACAAAAATCGAGATATTATTCTTGCAATGATTGTATCTACAGGTATCAAACGTTAAATGAAACGAGGATTTTCCTACCTCTGATATCAATTTTCCACCACATTTGTAATTTCATAATTTATTGTACAACAATTTAATTATACATATAGGGTGTTCAGACACCCCTGGGAAAAATTTTAATGACAGATTCTAGAGGCCAAAATAAGACGAAAATCAAGAATATCAATTTGTTGATTGAGGCTCCGTTAAAAAGTTATTAACGTTTAAAGTTCCGCTTGTAGAACGGCACTCTGGGGACAGCTGCGCATGCGTGGTAGTGATTCTCACTGAGAAAACAATATGGCTGTCGATACGTCAGTAATTGAGAGACAAAAATCGAGATATTATTCTTGCAATGATTGTATCTACAGGTATCAAACGTTAAATGAAACGAGGATTTTCCTACCTCTGATATCAATTTTTCACCACATTTGTTATTTCATAATTTATTGTACAACAATTTAATTATACATACAGGGTGTTCAGACACCCCTGGGAAAAATTTTAATGACAGATTCTAGAGGCCAAAATAAGACGAAAATCAAGAATATCAATTTGTTGATTGAGGCTCCGTTAAAAAGTTATTAACGTTTAAAGTTCCGCTTGTAGAACGGCGATCTGGGGACAGCTGCGCATGCGTGGTAGTGATTCTCACTCAGAAAACAATATGGCTGTCGATACGTCAGTAATTGAGAGACAAAAATCGAGATATTATTCTTGCAATGATTGTATCTACAGGTATCAAACGTTAAATGAAACGAGGATTTTCCTACCTCTGATATCAATTTTCCACCACATTTGTAATTTCATAATTTATTGTACAACAATTTAATTATACATATAGGGAATTCAGACACCCCTGGAAAAAATTTTAATGACAGATTTTAGAGGCCAAAATAAGACGAAAATCAAGAATATCAATTTGTTGATTGAGGCTTCGTTAAAAAGTTATTAATTTTTAAAGTTCTACCTGTACTGAATTTTTTTCTTGAAAGTGGATAGGATTTCGGGAGTAGGTCTATTCACCAAAAATTATTGTAATTGACCCCTGTAACTAAATATAATTTTTTTAGTATGCTATGAAATTTTTTAATTTCGTCTCAAAATTTCAGTTCCTACTCGAATTTTTTTCTCGAAAATGGATAGGATTTTGGGGATAGGTCTATTCACCAAAAATTATTACAATTGACCCCCGCAACCGAAAATAATTTTTCCAGAACGATCTGAAATTTTTTAATTTCGCCGAAAAATTTAGTCAACTACCATCTATCAATTTCTCTTAAAAATTAGTTTTCGATTTTTAATAAATTTGTTTGACGCGCTACGAAAAAATTGTTTAGTACTTTTTTGTAGGTACCTATGAGCTCTACTTGTCCCCAAAATTTCATTGAAATATCTTCACTATTTTAGGAATTATAGTCGTTTGAAATTTGCATCATTTTTATGGGGTTTTCCTCACTTTACGGGGTTAAGGAACAATTTTTCGAACATTCTTAGAATTTCTACATATTCTTCACTAAAATACGCGTTATTTGCATTTTGAAACATTAAGATCGACCAATCCGTTCAGAAGTTATGACGTTTTAAAGATACGCATGAAATTTCGGGGCACCATTAGACATTATATTTTCGGTAATGAATTTTTTTCTCGAAACTGCGTAGGATTTCGAGGGTATGTCTATTCACCAAAAATGATCATAATTGATCCTTGCAATCGAAAATAATTTTTCCAGAATGATTTGAAATTTTTTAATTATGCCGACAAACTTTTCCACATCCTTGAATTTTTTTCTCGAAAATGTGAAGGATTTCGAAGGTATATGTATTCACCAAAAATGATTGTAATTGACCCCCGCAACCGAAAATAATTTTTCCAGAACGATTTGAAATTTATTTTTTTCGTCGGAAAATTTAGTCACCTACCCCCTATAAATTTCTCTTAAAAATTAGTTTTCGATTTTTAATAAATTTGTTTGGCGCGCTACGAAAAAATTGTTTAGTACTTTTTTGTAGGTGTCCATGAGCTCTACTTTAGAAAAAAGTTTCATTAAAATATATTCGCTGTTGTAGAAGTTATGGCTGTTTGAAAATTGGACCATTTTTATTGGGTTTTTTTCATTTTACGGTGCCAAGAAACAACTTTTTCAATACTGTTAGAATTTCTACATATTCTTCACTAAAATACGCGTCGATTGCATTTTGAAACATTAAAATCCTTCAATCCGTTCAGAAGTTATGACGTTTTAAAGATGCGCATGAAATTTCGGGATAACAGTCATTGTATTTTCGGTAAGGAATTTTTTTTCTCGAAAGTGCGTAGAATTTCAGGGGTATGTGTATTCACCAAAAATGATTGTAATTGACCCCTTTAACGAAAAATAATTTTTCCAGAATGATTTAAAATTTTTTAATTCAATTTTTTAATAATTTTTTAATAAAACCTCAGTCAAGAAATTGATATTCTTGATTTTCGTTTTATTTTTGCCTCTAGAATCTCCCATTAAAATGTTTCCCAGAAATTAAAATAATCCTTTCAATAGTGGAATTTAAATGTTTTCTATCTGAGCAGTTTTATATCAATCGTAAATATAATAAAAAATATAATTGCACAGATTTGTTAGTGTACGTCTCTGCATAACCATACCAACTGAAAAAATGTCAATTTCAGACACGAAATAAAAAAAACAAACTACAACTTTTCAGTATCTCGAGGACTGTTAAAAAATTCGAATAAAAATTTCAACAGAAAGTTTATAAATCTGTATTATTTATTCGAGCAAATGTTATATCTGAAGCTCCATTTATGAAAGTACTGGAATTTCGAAAAATATTCATAATAAATAACTAAATAATGAAGCATAGATTTTAAAAATGTAAAATTGTATTAATTAATTGTAATTGTAAAATTGATGTAAAATTGTACATCTCCAAAATATTCATGGCTCGAAAAAATGTACATAATTTGTAATTCAATGTAAAAGACCATGTTTTAGTACTTTCTACGTTTTAATCGAGTATTTCTGATATTAATAATTATTATTCTCTCTAAAATATAAAATAATCAACTTCAAATAGTGAATGTGATGTTTGAAAATTCTCGTTTCTTCTTCGCCTCTTCATTAATTCGAATAACAGAGATTCCGTTGTATTCTTCCTTGCATTTTTTAATTATAACAATTATCTACGCCGGTACTATAATTGTATAAAAAATTTCGCAACTTCTAAGAAGCTTATTAAGACAATGTGGAAATGTTTCTGCAAACATGTGCGTTAACAAGATTTTAAAAATTACAGTTCGTCGATTAATCAGAAATAAAGCGTCCAGTAATAAAAACATTAATTTAAATAATAAATTCTGAAACTTGTAACAAATTTAAAAGTTCTAAAAATGTCCTTTCGAATCTTATCGTTCAACAAAATTTTTAAATGAATAAAAAATTGTTTACTGGAAACATTAATAAATTTAGTAGCTAAAAAAAAAATTTTAAACATTTAAAATTCTTCGATGAAAGTTATATTCGAAAGGAAGAAACCACATAATTCAGAAATAGCGATAAATATTCGAGTTTCCAATTTTAGATTAAGTAATTTCAAATATGATATTTTTTCAATGAAAAATCAGCAGTTAATTCAGAAACAACGATAAATACTCGAGTTTCCAATTTTAGATTAAGTAATTTCAAATATGATATTTTTTCAATGAAAAATCAGCAGTTGATTCAGAAACAACGATAAATACTCGAGTTTCCAATTTTAGATTAAGTAATTTCAAATATGATATTTTTTCAATGAAAAATCAGCAGTTAATTCAGAAACAACGATAAATACTCGAGTTTCAAATTTTAGATTAAGTAATTTCAAATATGATATTTTTTCAATGAAAAATCAGCAGTTAATTCAGAAACAACGATAAATACTCGAGTTTCCAATTTTAGATTAAGTAATTTCAAATATGATATTTTTTCAATGAAAAATCAGCAGTTAATTCAGAAACAACGATAAATACTCGAGTTTCAAATTTTAGATTAAGTAATTTCAAATATGATATTTTTTCAATGAAAAATCAGCAGTTAATTCAGAAACAACGATAAATACTCGAGTTTCCAATTTTAAATTAAGTAATTTCAAATATGATATTTTTTCAATGAAAAATCAGCAGTTAATTCAGAAACAACGATAAATACTCGAGTTTCCAATTTTAGATTAAGTAATTTCAAATATGATATTTTTTCAATGAAAATCAGCAGTTAATTCAGAAACAACGATAAATACTCGAGTTTCCAATTTTTAGATTAAGTAATTTCAAATATGATATTTTTCAATGAAAAATCAGCAGTTAATTCAGAAACAACGATAAATACTCGAGTTTCCAATTTTAGATTAAGTAATTTCAAATATGATATTTTTCAATGAAAAATCAGCAGTTGATTCAGAAACAACGATAAATACTGAGTTTCAATTTTAGATTAAGTAATTTCAAATATGATATTTTTTCAATGAAAAATCAGCAGTTAATTCAGAAACAACGATAAATACTCGAGTTTCCAATTTTAGATTAAGTAATTTCAAATATGATATTTTTTCAATGAAAAATCAGCAGTTAATTCAGAAACAACGATAAATACTCGAGTTTCAAATTTTAGATTAAGTAATTTCAAATATGATATTTTTTCAATGAAAAATCAGCAGTTGATTCAGAAACAACGATAAATACTCGAGTTTCCAATTTTAGATTAAGTAATTTCAAATATGATATTTTTTCAATGAAAAATCAGCAGTTAATTCAGAAACAGCGATAAATATTCGAGTTTCAAATTTTAGAAATTTCCATTAAATAATTTCAAATATTTTTTCAATGAAAAATCAGTTTAACAAATTAGACAATAGGAATTATGTTTAATCATGGTTGGTAAATGTTAATCGTGTTCTTCGAAAATTATGAAAACCCTAAAATTTGACAAATATTTTAATATACATTTTTTCTTCAATTTCTTCTTTATTCTTCAATATTATTCTCTTATCAAAGTTTGCAATCAAAATTGTAAAACACGGACGTTCCCACCGTGACAAATGCCACTTTGTCAGTAAAATAGAAGCAACTTCCGTTAAATGGTTCCTAATATCACTAGAGAGATTCAGTTCCCTGGCCATCAACTTCCGTTTCCACTTCCTCCGCGAAGAAATAATCTCAACAGGTCAAGCGATTAAGAAACACAGTGAAAACTCGGTAGATGTCGCTACTCAGGGTCCAGCTAGGAGCACTTATGGAACAGGAGAGTCGCTTTTCGAATTTTATTGCAGTTTCCCACCGCCATAGAACACAGAAACACGATTTATCGCCCCAATTTAACACGTTGGCTGCCAATCTAAGATTCTAACATTGTTTACGAGACCAAAATTTCGATTTTAGACAATTGTAAACTATATAACTTAAAACTTGTAGTACTTACTTTCGTAACTTCACTAAAACTTACAAAATTTATTCAAATTTATTGTCCTTGACATTTCAACTTTTTGAAGAAAGTTCATTCTTGATGATTGAATGAATCTAGATTGAGATCTAAGTTTTATCTAAGTTTTAACTAGATCTAATTGATCTAGTTAAACGGTTAAAAATTCTGTCACCCATATATGGGTCACGTGACAGTCAAAGTGTTAAGTGTTAGGTTGGGGAAAAAGAAATCCATTATTTATCACCTAGATGGCTCTAGTGACGTACAGGGAGATTTTAGAGGCCAAAATAAGACGAAAATCAAGAATACCAATTTGTTGATCAAGGCTTCGTTAAAACGTTATTAACAAAATTATTAATCAAATTTGTCCACCTATACGAATTTTTTTCTCACAAGTGCGTAGGATTTCGGGGGTATCTCTATTCACCAAAAATTACTGTAATCGACCCCTGCAACCGAAAATAATTTTTTCGGAACGATTTGAAATTTTTTAATTTTCTCGAAAAATTTCACACATTCTCAAATTATTTTCTCGAAAATGGTTAGGAATTCGGGGGTATGTCTATTCACCAAAAATTATTGTAATTGACCCCTGCAACCGAAAATAATTTTTCTAGAACGAATTGAAATTTTTGAATTTAATTGTTAATAACTTTTTAACGAAGCCTCCATCAACAAATTGGTACTCTTGATTTTCGTCTTATTTTGGCCTCTAAAATCTCCCTGTACGTCGCTAGAGCCATCTAGGTGATAAATAATGGATTTCTTTTTCCCCAAACTAATATTACACATTACATTTCTGAAAATATTTCAGTCTGCAGAAAATCTGAAATTGGGGACCAAAATTTGTTCAATTTCGAGTGAAATGTCTCCCTGAAGTTGGAGAAAGGTATTCAATAGCACTTTCAAAACATATACGTAGTGTATAGTACATTTATCGAACAAAGATAGCTAACGAAACCTCCTATCTCATAAGTGTCGCAGTTTCTGATCACTTACGGAACAGTGGAAGCGTTCCGTTTGAAAATGGCTACCTCCTATTCGATAAGTGTACCCAGCACCTCGATCCATCGTTCTTTGATGCTTCCAAAGATAAAAAAGGACATCACAAGAAGGATAAACAAAGAGAAAAAGACGAAAAACTCTCGAGTACAATATTTACTTCAATATTATGCAAATATTGACCAATTTATTATCGTGTTTAGTGTCATTTTAATTGGAAAAGTCTCCCCCCACACGACAGTAAAATTTTTATTAAAAGAAAAGTACAAAATAACAAATTTTCTTCTTGCACAGTAGTGTCACTTATTATTTCTAATTTATTAAATTTTAAAATTATAAATATTAATTTAAATATATGCAGGGTGTTCGGCCACCTCTAGCAAAAATTTTAATGAGCGATAGTAGAGGCCAAAATAAGACAAAAATCAAGAATACTAATTTGTTGGTGGAAGCTTCGTTAAAAAGTTATTAACATTTAAAGTGCTGCTCTTACTGAATTTTTTTCTCGAAAATGCGCAAGATTTCGGGGGTATGTCTATTCACCAAAAATGACTGTAATTGAACCCTACAACCGAAAATAATTTTTTCCACAACGATTTGCAATTTTTAATTTTCTCGAATAATTTCACACCTTCTCTATTTTTTCTCGAAAGTGGGCAGGATTTCGTGGGTATGTCTAATGACAAAAACTGATTGTAATTGACCCCGCAACCGAAAATAATTTTTCCACAACGATTTGCAATTTTTTTCTCCGTTGAAAAATTTAGGCACCTAATTGGATTTTCAGTAAGGAATTTTTCTCGAAAGTGCGTACAATTTCGGAGGTATGTGTAATGATAAAAAATGATTGTAATTGATCCCGCAACCGAAAATAATTTTTTAGAACGATTTGAAAAATTTTTTTCGCCGAAAAATTTCAGAACCTACTCGATTTTTTTTCGCGAAATTAGATAGGATTTAGGAGGTATGTGTACTCACCAAAAATGATTGTAGTTGACCCCCGCAACCGAAAATAATTTTTCCAGAACGATTTGAAATTTTTGAATTTAATTGTTAATAACTTTTTAACGAAGCTTCCATCAACAAATTAGTATTCTTGATTTTCGTCTTATTTTGGCCTCTACTATCGCTCATTAAAATTTTTGCTAGAGGTGGCCGAACACCCTGTATATTCCAAATAATAATTCTAATCATCCTTTTTCTATAAAAATTTCCTATTTATAAATTGAATTAAATAAATTTTTATAACTATATTTAAATATAAATAAAGAAAAAAATATTGATATAATAAAATTTAAAAAATTTTTATATTTATATATATTATTAATTCAATTCAAAACCCATAAAAATAAAAGTTTAAAATTATTCATTTATCTGATGACAATAAAGATTTTTAAAGAAAGGGGAATCCCCCTAGTGGTGGGGATAAAAATGTACAATTTACGGACCAGCTTTTGAGGAAATTTATCGAGTTTTCACTGTAATTCGTATTAAAACTGAAATTCAGCCTTCGAACAGTCGAAAAGTCATACAAATAAGAAACGTTTTGGTGCGAATTTAAAATGCACAGTTCATTGCTCGAGTTTCCTCGTGCAAATTTCATCCAACGAGACTTGCTTCGCCTCCCTTGGAAACTATACGTTTCGTATGTAGGTCAGGCGTTACGAATTTTTGTTTCAGCTTGATAAGAGCCTAACACTGTTCCTGCATTCAGTAAAACGTAATCAAGGCTAACTGCTCGGGAGACAGTGGGACAATGAGGAACAGTTTTCGTGTACGACGAAATTTGTCGACAAGAGAAACGAAGACAAAACACAGGTATGTAAATTTACTGATTGGAAATTCCATTTGTGTTCAAAAAGTTTACAATTTAATTCTCGTTTAACGAAGAAATCTGAAGGAATTCTGCGAAGAAATCGCAATGAGAAATGGCGTTTCAGCCAGCGATTTTTATAGTCTGTGCAGCGAACAAATTTTCATTAAAAATGTAGAAAATTTACTAAAACTATGCTGGTCGATGTAAAATGAAGTTCGAAATGGAAATATCCATAAAGTTAAGTATTTTTAACTTGATTACCAAGAAAATCATTGACAAATTTCTGTAATTTAAAATACAATAGTGTTTCTCAAACGGTAATTATTTAACAATATAGTGGAATAAACATAAAATGCAAGTAATATGAATAATTAATACTACTCCATAAATAAATTATTCTGTTATCAAGTAATTCTAAATAAATTCCAACGAGCCTGCAAATTTTGTTTAAATTTATTTTAATGTATAAAAAATTAGTAGAACATAAATACGTTTCTTGTTGTTGGATTAAAAATGTATTTAAAAGTTAAAAATTCAATTTCAACAGGAACCCCATTAGAATCCACTTTATATTTACTCTTATTTTTGGTAAAAAGCGTGGAAAATATTTAAATCCAGAATTATAAAATCGTTTAAATAAATCAGAAATTGTTAGAACACACGCAAATTGTTGTATATTTCACCTAACTTGACCACTTTAAATTATATCGCTTATTTTGTATAATAGAAAAAATGTCAGGATTAGAAAATATTCTGTTCGAAAGCGCCAATACGCTAATGAGGACTATTTGGACGTTGAAAATACGAGGTTTGAGAAACACTGCCGAAAGTTGTATTAATTACACGACAAGAGAAGAATAATTTCCGTGGAAAGAAAATGGCAGACGTACAGTGGCTCGCGAAAGTGTTCGAACCTATGCAAGAAATAAATGAAACGAAAGAGATATTTGTGTTAGAGTTCACTTTCGATGATAACATCTTAATTAGACACAAGTATCAGGATAATATGTGCAAAATTTCAACTCGATCCAACAGTGTATATGAGCCGTTTATTTTGAAAGTGGCCTAAGTCCATTTAACTTCAAATCGAGATATTTAAGGGTTTGCGTTTCAATGAATTTAAAAATATACGTATACTAATGAGTCATACTGCTTAAGTGTATCTAAGGGTGTTAAATTTATAGTTCCTATTAAAATACTGGCAATTATTACTTAATATGCGTTTTCTTATCAAGAATGGAGTTAGGCCACTTTCAAAATTAACAACCAGATTCATTATAAAATTTGAAGGTGTCCAAGTCCATTCGACATAATTTAAGATGCTTCAAATTGAAAAAAACAATACTGAATTTATTTTACATATCTTTAAAACACTTTGGAAACATAATTTATGCCATTCAAAACATTTTTTAACTACATAACGTACAAAATTACAAACATAAATTTATTACAAAACAATTTACTACTCATCTACATTTTGTTGCGTGTGAAAGGGATTTGAAGAAATCATGATGTTCCGGTGGTATATATCGTAATAGGTCAGTTATGTCCTTGAATTTTGCTGTTGTAATTTGTTTGATATTTTTATACAGTGGTGTCGATACAATATTTTCGAACTTTCTTGGTCTACCCCGACGTGGTAATAAATTCAGGACTTTAAAATTTTCATTCTCATTCATCGATGTCTTATAGAAAATTTTATACGGTTCATTTCTGACAAAACGCATCCAACATATTTTTAACCAGTTTATTGATTCTCCATCAGAATTCTTTACCCTTTTAAAAATTGCGTCTTCGAATAATTTTGTTGATACAAAATCTTCTTGTCTCGTTTCATTTACAATAAAATTATTACCTTTCCGACACTATTAATAATCTTGTAATAATCTCGGGGAACGAACGGTAAATTATTTTTTTTTAATGACATTTCTACCACGCGAAAATCTCTATCATTTGGTAAAGACGAATGTCCTGATATTAAAAATTTGCGATCTATGATTTCCACATTATTTTCCAAAGTTTGGACAATTTTTAACCACATTAAAGCTACTTTAATGTTTCTATTTTGCCCGGCGCACATGTCACTGTAAGCTATAATGTGTCTTTCACTTCTTAAATTTTTAACATGTTTTAGGATGCATGAAACAATTTCATGAGCACCTCTGGATGCAATAGTTTCATCCCAAACGTGCATGTAAACATTAAATATCTTGATTTAAGTATAAATGGAGTTAGGCCACATTCAAACTACACGGTTCAATTATTGAACTAACTCTGAAAACTTATGTGTCAAGAATGATCGTATTTGCTCGGAATATAAGCAACCTGAAATGCTTTACTGATAAATAACACGAAGTTGTACATGTAACCATGGTAACCGGAAAAAATTGAAAAATGGAGTTAGGCCACTTTCAAAATAAACGGCTCATATAGAAATTAAGAAGCATTTATTATACAAACGTACCGCATGAGGGTCACGAAAGTGTTTTAAATTTTGAATTTATTGAAGTAAACATTGTTTTGCTTCAAAATATGTAAACATTTGTAAGTTGATTCCGTCTCTAGGCATCGTATGGTAAATTCTATGTCGTTAGTTGTCGATTATCGTGTGTTCGGTGACAATGAATTCAAAGAGAACAGAAATGCAAATATGCGAAAGGGAAATTATAGTTTTTTATATTTGACCCATCACCATATTGGTGCTTTCGAACAGAATATTTTCTAATCCTGACATTTTTTCTATCATACAAAATAATAATTTAAAGTGATCAAGTTAGGTAAAATACCCTGTATAGTTAAAAAATGTAATAATTTAATTCTACTCTGACGTAAGATAAATGCAACAAAATTCCGCAAGAATTCGTTAGGTATTTACGTTTAAAAAGTTTTAATTAAAATATGAGAACTATTTGAATGTTGAAAATACGAGGTTTGAGAAACACTGCCGTGAGCTGTATTAATTACACGACAAGAGAAGAATAATTTCCGTGGAAAGAAAATGTCAGACGTACAGTGGCTCGCGAAAGTGTTCGAACGCATGCAAGAAATAAATGAAACGAAAGAGATATTTATGTTAGAGTTCAGTTTCGAAGATAGCATCTTAATAGCTATTAGACACAAGTATCAGGATAATATGTGCAAAATTTCAACTCGATCCAACAGTGTATATTGAAATTAAGAAGCATTTATTATAGAAACGTATTGCACGAGGGTCACGAAAGTGTTCGAACGCGTGGAATTTATTGAAGTAAGTTTTGCTTCAAAATATGTAAACATTTGTAAGTTGATTCCGTCTCTAGGCATCGTATGGTAAATTCTATGTCGTTAGATGTCGATTATCGTGTGTTCAGTGACAATGAATTCAAAGAGAACGAGAAACGCAAATATGCGAAAGGGAAATTATAGCGTGGATGCACAAAGATGGAAAATCGTATCGAGAAATAGCTAAGTGTGTAGGTAGAACTGTGTCCACTTATTATAAAAAAGTTAAAAATTGAAGGTACAGTGATAAACAAACAGCGTGCAGGCCGGACGAGCAAGTTAAGTGCAAGGGAACAGAAGATTGTTGTTAAATTAAAAAAGATCCGACTATTTCGGCAACAAGACTTGCTCGAATGGTTAGCGAGGATTTTGGAAAAATTGTTCACCCCGAATTATGCCGCGGAATACTACGGAAAAATAATTTTAATGGTAGAGTACCAAGGAAGAAGCCATTCATCGGTAAAGCGAATAAAGCTAAACGATTAAAGTTTGCAAAAGAATACGAAAGTAAAGATTGTAACTTTTGGAACGGAGTTATTTTCTCCGACGAAAGTAAATTTAACATATTTGGGTCGGATGGACAGCGATGTGTGTGGAGAAAACCGAATACGGAAATGAATATGAGAAATTTAACTGTGAAACACGGAGGAGGTTATGATTTGGGGGTGCATGGCAGCAAGTGGGGTAGGAAATCTTGTATTTATAGACGGTATTCTAGACAAGGCCAAATATTTACATATTTTAAAAGAAAGTGCTGTCAAATTAGGCCTGTTAGAAAATTTTTACTTTCAGCAAGATAGCGACCCTAAGCACAAAGCCAAGATTGTGCAAGATTATTATATAATACACCAGCTCAAAGTCCAGACATGAACCCCATCGAGCATTTGTGGGCCGAAATCGGTAGAAGATTAAAAAACCACAATATTTCATCAAAGGATGGATTAAAACAAAAAATATTACAAATATGGAATTCCATTGAAGCCACAGTGACGGAGAACTTGGTGCACAGCATGGGACGACGTCTAAGTGAAGTAATTAAGGCAAAAGGAGGTCCAACCAAATACCAACGTAGTGAAAAATGTAAATTATTTCTTCCGTTCGAACACTTTCGTGACCCTCATGCAGTACGTTTGTATAATAAATGCATTATTCTTCTTAATTTCAATATACACTGTTGGATCGAGTTGAAATTTTGCACACATTATCCTGATACTTGCGTCTAATAGCTATTAAGATGTTATCATCGAAACTGAATATCTCTTTCGTTTCATTTATTTCTTGCATGCGTTCGAACACTTTCGCGAGCCACTGTATATAATAAACGTGAAGTGACTCACCTAAGCTCGACGAGAATTGTCCTTGTAAGCATCCTCCAAAGAAGAAAGATAGAATAGAATTAGGATGGACCCCGGACACTCTCCGCGTTCCAAGCGTCACCCACATCGAATATAATTTACATTTTATTTCGTCCACCGTGTTCACGCCATTCTTACGTTCGCTCGATTCCCATTTTCTCGCACGCATTCCGCGATTCTCTCTCACTCTCTCGAATCTAAGGACACGCGCGATTACACTGACAAGAACTCCGACAATTCACCAGATTCATTAGCTAGCAGGCTCCATCATCCATAACCTGCGGTTTCGCTTGATCAGGTCCAGTCCCCCCGGTTACGACTTCCTCTCGCGTCGCGAGATCCCGAAAAGTCGAGGTCAGACCCTACAATTCCTCGAATAATTCCACTTAGTGCTCCGACAAATCCGGATAAAGGAAGCCCGAGGAAGCCCAGGCCTCCCGGCGCGTTGTCTTTTTGGTTCCTGAGATTATATCAATCCCCTCGTTTCACAGCGTCGAGCGTCGCGACGACCTCCGCCGGCGATTCAACTTCTTGTATGGATGCTCGACGAGCCGAACTCGTGGTTCTCGACGTCCCGTTTTTCTACGAAACTTCCCCGTACCGCTGCCCCCCCCTCCCCCGCCATCAAAAGAAGTCGAGTCGAGGTTCTCGTACGATCCTAGTCCTTCAACGGGGACGGGGGAAGTTCTCTAAAGGATCCCAATAGCTCGATAAAGGTCAACGTTCTCGATCTCGTTAATCCCGAAGAGCTCCGAGCAGCCGAGGACCTTGAAATCGGCCGTATCGTTTCCACGATAAACCAAAACACTTGCGCGCGATTAACGATCGACGATAACATCGTTGGCTAGAATCCTCTCCGACACTGACACGCTCCCGTCTAGGGCTGATCCTTTTCTGTAAGAAACACTGGAAAATGTTTTCATCGAATTTCCATCGAACATCGAGCAACGCTGTAACGCGTTCGCATCGATCGAGTGTTTCCTGGCGAGTACAACGCTGTTCGTTTCAATAGCCCCGGCAAATTACGTTTTTTTTCAAGAAATTATACGAATATGAAAAGTAGGGGAAATTTAAATTTTCAGAAAACTACAGAATTGCACTTAATATGCAAAAATACAGGAAATATGTACGTGAGATACGATTTATTGTATTTGAGGATCGAGACAACTTTTTATGAAGCTTCCATTTTGTTTATTCTATCAACAAAAATATAAATTTGTATAAAGACCCGCAGTCTATTTGTTTGTTACGCTAAAGTGATTCCATTTTTCTTTTTATTTGTTGTCATTGATTTTTGAAGCTCTTGGCGACCTTTGAATCAATTTTTTGGGGGGAAAAATACTAAACGTGATTATAAAATTGTGTGTAGGAGTGTATTTTTCAATATTTTGTAATACTAGTGTGTTTTTCGTTGGGCAAAGGGTATATTTGTATTTTTCAATTTAAAAAAAGAGAAAAAACTGAAGTACCACCTTAATACACTTGTAGAAAATTCACAGAAAATGGAAATTTACGAATTAAACATGGCGGACACGTATAGTTTGAATGATAGCCAAAGTAGTCGAAAAAATGGCTGAAAATACACTTGCAATTCAATTGTGTCGTCTATTAATATGTATTTCATACGTTGCCCTGTTCTTTATGACTTAAAAAATTCAAACAAGGAATAGATACAGAAAAAATGCCAATATTCTGTGATATTCATCCAAGCTGCCTTTATAACACTTATAAAAGGCAGAATATTTTCATATTGCCTTCCATCGTTGCAAATTTCTCTAAAAAACGATCTCCATGGATCGTCAACGATATTTAAATTCAGAAAAATGAAAAACACACGATGACTTTAATATATCTTTTACAAAATATTCTCAATATTTTCTAATATACTCAAGAATATTTAAATGTTCTAACACAAATAAATTCCATTCAAGTATAAAATTTTTCAATTTTAAAATGCTATTGCAACGATATTAAGTGCTTTTAAGACAAGAAAATGGCATAAATGATATTTAAACGATATTTAAATTCAGAAAAATGAAAAACACACGATGACTTTAATATATCTTTTATAAAATATTCTCAATATTTTCTAATATACTCAAGAATATTTAAATGTTCTAACACAAATAAATTCCATTCAAGTATAAAATTTTTCAATTTTAAAATGCTATTGCAACGATATTAAGTGCTCTTAAGACAAGAAAATGTCATAAATGATAATAAAACATTATACACTTTGTTATTAAATAAAAATATAGAACGAAACTGAACTTATTTGTGTTATAACTCAATATTTTCTTGTTTCCCGAATCTCTACTGAATCAATAAATAAATAACAGAGTCAACGAATAAAATGTTTATTTATGATAATAATATCTTGATTCGTGATTAAACTAAACTATCAATTCCTTTCACCATTTTGTTTTCGTAGTTCAGCTTCTACCGTCCATTTTCTTTTTCAATTAATTCATTGACAAACACGTTTTTCGTCTATTTAGTTCTTTGAAACGTTCCCTCGAGCTATAGTAAACAAATAATACGTATTTACAGCAACAATGTTCACTAATGTACGAAACATCGATGGAAGCTACCTTTGACTTCCATATTGACATAAAAATAAATAATATTTTGGAGAAATAACCCCCTGTATCCCTCAGTATTCCTAAAGTTGATGTACGTTTCCTATTTTGTCCATAATTTATATATGTTACCGTGAATGACCGAAATTGGAGAATGTCAACTTTCACCGGTGAATGTCAACAGATACCAAATACGTCGGTGAAAGATCGAATATTTCATTACATTGTTGTACATTCGGACCCTCTCCGGTGTGTGTCGACAATCACAGATATGCTCTGGTGGAGGTCCAAAACAGAAGAGTCAAAAACAAGCGACTGGCTCTCTCCTGCCAAATCCTTTGTTCTGCTCGGAGTCAATCAGCTTTGTCAGTCTTATGCAAGCTTTGATAACGCGAGCAACGTTTTCTTAATTTTTTTTCCAATACCCTAATTTATACTAAATGGATACTACAGTAAATCGTGATCTTTTTCTAACCCAGACCTAACCCAGACCTAACCCAGACCTAACCCAGACCTAACCCAGACCTAACCCAGACCTAACCCAGACTTATTCCAGACCTAACCCAGACCTAACCCAGACCTAACCCAGACTTAATTCAGACCTAACCCAGACCTAACCCAGATCTAACGCAGACCTAACCCAGACCTAACTCAAATCTAATCCAGACCTAACCCAGACCTAACCCAGACCTAACTCAGATCTAATCCAGATTGACCTAACCGACATCTAACCCACACCTACCCCCGACCTAACCCAAATCTAGGGTCTGGGTCAGGTCTGGGTTAGGTCTGGATTAGATTTCGGTTAGGTCTGGGTTAGGTCTCGGTTAGGTCTGGGTTAGGTCTGGGTTAGATCTGGATTAGATCTGGATTAGATCTCGGTTAGGTCTGGGTTAGATCTGGGTTAGGTCTGGGTTAGGTCTGGGTTAGATCTGTGTTAGGTCTGGGTTAGGTCTGGGTTAGATCCTTTCAGAAAGAGAGGCGAAAAAGTTACGTCACCCTTGTGACGTTTTATAGCGACTGAATTACGGAGAAGAAAATATAAATCTCCAACATGTTCAACACTCACCATTAGTGCATGGTGAATGTCAACATTTACCGGTGTAAGTCAGAAATGAGGGTGTTTAGCAAATATTTCGGTCATACACTAAGCGACTATGTGAATGTTGACATTCACTGGTGAAAGTCGACATTCTCCAGATTTCGGTGTTTCACTGTAACATATACACCACTTGATTAAACTCAAATTCATTTCAAAGAATGCGTCGAATTATAAATTTTAATAAAACTTCCATCTTCGGTCAAAGTTCCCCAATTGTCAATACATCTATGCAAACTATCAATAACTTTAACATTTCTACCAATTTTTTCCATCCAAGTTGTTGCTTTCCATAATATTCAAAACAATCTGTCAGGAATAACACATCGATCATTAAAAGACAGTATTTTATAACTAGCGAGGTTTAGTAGTGCAAACAATTTCTTCATCTACTCATCAATGTGATTAGAAACTTCTTCTGCAATGCTCATAACACGCGCCATTGCTATTACGAGGCATATCCATCTTACGTGATAAAAACATCGTATAAAACCTCTAACCGTTCATATAAAACAACATAGTACATCCGGGGCTATTAAAACGAACATCATTGTACTATTGGAAGACGAAAAGTTGACACTACCCACGAGCTAAAGGCACAAGAGGCAAGGGGGATCCACCAAATCCCCTCCACTGTTTAAGTTCTCGACCTCGCGATCGCCTTACCCAATAATAACCAAGAACCTGACGAGTGGAGGGGATTAAACGCATCCCCCTTGCCCCTTCACTCTCTCAGTTCCTAGGTAGCGTGGCATCATGTCGTCTCTCAACAGTATATCGAGCCCCTCGCACCGAGTATCGAGATTCTCTCGACGCCATTGTGCTTCCGTTTACACTTCTGTCTTCGTTAACCCGCCACTCTCGATCACGCTACGATGTTGTATAATCTTCAGCTACGGATTCTCTCCGATAAAATTCTAAGAAACCGCGAGTACACATCTTCGAGACTGTTGCACGCTGTGCACCGTAGGCCTATGCGCGTCTTCGTCGAAAAACTCTTTAAACATCTCAAATCCATGGCACGTTACGTTGCTAACCGGATGACGCCGTTTCCGGGCTCATCTCTATCGATTTCTGATCCAACAACTCGTCAGCCAGGATCAACGGATCGTCTACTGCCAGCAGTAGCGGCTAGTCTCGCTCAAACGGAGATCTCTTGAATTTGAACACGTTTCTTGGCGCTGCCAGGTGTACCAGGTTGCCTGAGGATCCCCGGACAGGACAGCGCCACGTTTGGCGCAGGTGCCTTCGGGGGCGGCGGCGGTTCCGGCAGATTATCGTCGTCGATGTCGTCGTCGCTGCTGTCCCCGTCGTCGTCGTCGTCGTCCATCCTGGCAGTGGTCGCGTCGATGCATGGCGACGGCGTTCGCGTACGCTGCACGCAGGGGCTCATGGTGTACAGCGGAGGCTCCAGTATCCTCTTACCGCCCCCTGGCGGCGGGGAGCACTGGAACTCTTGCAGCTGCAGCTCCAACTCCTGCGCCAGCTTCGTCTTGTGAGGCGGCGGACTCGAGGACGGCGAGTTCATCAGGTTCAGAGAGGACAGCCTCTGTTTACCGGACATCTCGATCCCCGAGCAACCTGCTTCCAAGAACTCCTCCTTCTTCTTGTCCCCGAACGCGGACGACAGACCGCCGGCTGCGTTCGAGACGTTCCTGTCGCGCTGGTGATAAATACCAGCGAAGATCAAGATGTTCAGCAGCAACAGGAACACTCCGACCGCTATGGTGACCGTGAGCGCGGTGGTGTAGCTCTGGTAGTGGCTCGATGCTAGCTTCCTCAGGAGATTGTTGGGTCCTGGGCCCAGATTGGGGTGTTGCAACGTTCTGGAGGTGGTGGTCACCGTGGTAGCGACCGTCGCGTTCGGTGTGCACTCGGTGGTCGATATCACGCTGGACACCGAG